>LPNX010915385.1:113174-233780 GCA_001517045.1 Pseudotsuga menziesii | reverse complement strand
CTTGGGTGTTGTCAACATTGCCTTTAGGGAAGAAAGCAATTGGTTGTAAATTGATTTTTAAAGTCAAATATAAATCACATGGTTCTTTGGACAAATACAGAGCTTGTCTTGTTGCCAAAGGATATCCATGAGATGAGGGGGTGGGCTATAAAGAAACCTTTGCCTCCACAACGAAATTGGTAACTTTTCAACTAGCTATCTCCATTTTTGCTCATTTTGGATGGAAGATATACAAAAAGAATGCTAAAAGTGCCTTGATGTAACTACATGGGTTTCATTTTTTTGGAAAGAAACATCTGGTTTGTTGGTTGGTAAAGTCCTTGTATGGACTCAAGCAGGATCCTCAAGCCTGGCATTTCAAACTTGATCAATACCCTAGAGATTCTAGAATTAGAAAAACCTATTATGAACACTCTTGCTACGTCAAAAAGAGTGGTGATGATATAGTGATCTTATTTTGTCTGTGTTGATGGTCTTCCCATCATCAAAAGCAGCTCCAACAAGATTCATCAGGTGAAATTTGATATTTGATCTATTTTTGAAATTACTGATTAAAGCCTGCTTCATTATTGTTTAGGTGCAGAATTTTTGCAATATAAGCACACAATCTTTTTATCACAAGTCAAGTATGTCAAAGAACTCTTCAAAAATTTCAGAATGGCTGAATGTAATCCTACATCTACACCTATGGAAGTTGGCATAAAACTCTCAATTTTCATGGACTCACCACTAATCAATGAGTCATTGTATTGGAAATTGGTTGGTAGTTTGATTTATATTACTACCACCTAATCAGATCTATGTTTTGCAGTGCTTTGTCTCTTTCTCAATTCATGTCTAATCTTGAAGAGTTACATTGGCAAGTTGCAAAATGAGTCGGTCAATATTCAAAGGGACTCTTTACTTTGGAATTCTATATTAGAGATCTGTTGACTCCATGGTAGCAAAGCATATTGATTTCAATTGGGTAGGATCAGTTGATACAAGGAAGTCAGAAACAAGTTATGTGTTCACTCTTGGTTTATGAAGGTAATTTCATGGAAAAGTAAACTACAACCTACAATTGCCTTATCCTCCATTGACATAAAATACAAGGTACACTTCAGTATAGGTTGTGAGGCAATGTGGTTATGAAGAATATTGGTCGATCTTCAACTTGACCAGGCAGTGCTAACCTTTCTTTTCTGCGACAATCAGAGTGCTCTCAAAATGGCAAAAAAATTCAATCTATCATGCCATAACTAAGAATATTGAAGTTAATCACAATTACATCAGATAGTTGGTTGATAATCAAGACATGTTCCTTTATCATTGTCCTACACCAGAGCAAACTATTGACATAATGGAAAAACCACTTGGTAATGATAAGTTTACTCATATTGCCATGTTGTTAAAAAGAAAGCTTACTCCCGCTAGATTTTCATGATGGTGTAATGAGCTAACACACATAAGCTTTCGCTCATAGTGCCATGTTATAAGGAAAGCTAACTCCAGCTAGATTTTCATCATGGTGTAATGTATTTGATGACAATGTAGCAATGTTAGATGGAAATCTACTTTATGAAAGCTAACACACATTAGCTTTTACTCATCGTGCAATGTTTTAAGAACGAAAGCTAACTCTAGCTAGATTTCCACCATGGTGCATTGTTATTGATGACAATCTGGCTGTGCTAGATGAAAAACTACACTATGGAAGCTTACACACATTAGATTTCACTCACCGTGCAATGATTTAAGGATGAAAGCTAACTTCAGCTATATTTCCAATACAACGTAATGTGATTGATGACAATGTGGTTGTGTTACATGGAAAACTACCTTATGAAAGCTAACACACATTAGCTTTCACTTATCGTGCCATGTTGTTAAAATGAAAGCTAACTTCAGCTAGATTTTCATCATGGAGTAATGAGCTAACACACATAAGCTTTCCCTTATAGTGCCATGTTGTTAGAAGGAAAGCTAACTCCAGCTAGATTTTCATCATGGTGTAATGTATTTGATAACAATGTGGTTGTGTTAGATAGAAAACTACCTTATGAAAGCTAACAGACATTAGCTTTACTAACTGTGCAATGTTTTAAGATTGAAAGCTAACTCTAGCTAGATTTACATCATGGTGCATTGTGATTGATGACAATGCGGTTGTGCTAGATGGAAAAATACACTATGAAAGCTTACACACATTAGATTTCACTTACCGTGCAACGATTTAAGGATGAAAGCTAACTCCAGCTACATTTCCAACACGGTGTAATGTGCTTGATGACAATGTGGTTGTGTTACATGGAAAATTACCTTATGAAAGTTAATACACATTAGCTTTCACTCATCATGCCATGTTGTTAAAAGGAAAGCTAATTCCAGTTAGATTTTCATCATGGTGTAATGAGCTAACACACATAAGCTTTCCCTTATAGTTCCATGTTGTTAGAAGGAAAGCTAACTCCAGCTAGATTCCCATCATGGTGTAATGTATTTGATAATAATGTGGTTTTGTTAGATGTAAAACTACCTTATGAAAGCTAACCAACATTAGCTTTACTGACCGTGTAATGTTTTAAGGACGAAAGCTAACTCTAGCTAGATTTCCATCATGGTGCATTGTGATTGATGACAATGTGGTTGTGCTAGATGGAAAACTACATTATGAAAGCTAACACACATTAGAATTCACTCAGTGTGCAATGATTTAAAGACGAAATCTATCTCCAGCTAGATTTTCATCATGGTGCAATGTGATCAATGACGATGTAGTTGTGTTAGATGGAAAACTACCTTATGAAAGCTAACACATATTATCTTTCACTCATTGTGCCATGTTGTTAGAAGGAAAGCTAACTCCAACTAGATTTGTATCATGGTGTAATGTATTTGAGGACAATGTGACTGCGTTAGATGGAAAACTACCTTACGAAAGTTAACACACATTAGCTATTACTCATCGTACAACGTTTTAAGAGCGAAAGCTAATTCTAGCTAGATTTCCAACATGGTGCGTTTTGATTGATGACAATGTGGTTGTGCTAAATGAAAAACTACATTATGAAAGCTAACACACATTAGATTTCATTCACCATGCAACAATTTAAGGGATAAAGCTAACTCCAGCTAGATTTCCAAGACGGTGCAATGTGACAATGTGGTTGTGTTAGACGAAAAACTATCTTATGAAAGCTAACACACATGATCTTTCACTCATCGTGCCATGTTAAAATGAAATCTAACTCCAGCTAGATTTTCATAATGGTGTAATGAGCTAACACACATAAGCTTTCACTCATAGTGCCATGTTAAAAGGAAAGCTAACTCCACCTAGATTTCCATCATAACATAATGCATTTGATGACAATGTGGTAGTGTTAGATGAAAAACTACTTTACAAAAGCTGACACAGATTAACTTTTACTCACCATGCAATGTTTTAAGAACAAAAGCTAACTCCAGCTAGATTTCCATCGTGATGCATTGTGATTGATGAAAATGTGGCTGTGCTAGATGGAAAAATACACTATGAAAGTTTACACACATTAGATTTTACTCACCGTGCAACAATTTAAGGATGAAAGCTAACTTCAACTAGATTTTTCAGCACAATGCAATGTGATTGATGACAATGTGGTTGTGTTACATGAAAAACTACCTTATGAAAGGTAACACATATTAGCTTTCACTCATCATAACTAGATTTCCATCATGGTGCAATGTGGTTAATGACAATGTGGTTGTGTCAGATGAAAAACTTCCTTATGAAAGGTAACACATATTAGCTTTCACTCATCATAACTAGATTTCCATCATGGTGCAATGTGGTTGATGACAATGTGGTTGTGTTAGATGTAAAACTATCCTATGAAAACTAACATAGATTAATTTTTAGTCACCATGCAATGTTTTATGAATGAAAGCCAACTCCAGCTAGATTTCCATCGTGGTGTAATGTGATTGATGACAATGTGGTTGTGTTAGATGTAAAACTATCCTATGAAAACTAACATAGATTAATTTTTAGTCACCATGCAATGTTTTATGAATGAAAGCCAACTCCAGCTAGATTTCCATCGTGGTGTAATGTGATTGATGACAATGTGGTTTCGTTAGATGAAAAACTACATTATGAAAACTAACACACATTAACTTTCATTCATCATGCAACATTTTAAGAACATAAGATAACTCTAGCTAGATTTCCAGCACATTCATATACATACATCAATAATATAAGTGCCATGTCCAAAGTCAAATAGGAATTTGGTGGTTTTATCTGAGTTGATATATATCATTCTCTAATACTTCTTGGATCTCTTATTGTTATCTCTTCATATATATTTTATGCAATTTATATGTAAATTCTTTTTTGCTAGCGTGCACAAGATGTAGGGGAATAATGTTTTGTGGCATACAAAAGGGCTACCATATTGTTTTGAATTATTGAAACTATATTACTTTTTTGAACATACACTTCATATGGTTTAACCTTAATTACAAGCTACAATTCAAATGTGTTACATAAATTGGGAGGAGTTACAATGGAAAATATAATTTTGACAAGAGGGGACTATGTTGACTTCCTAATTAATGGTCTAGTTATTGGACTACGAAGGGTTGAATCTACATACACTACAACTCATTATGGTGAGAAAGGCTTAATGTAGGATATGTTGTGGTTTTGATAATTGATGTCATTGAACCACATTTGATTGTGGAAGATGTTGATAAAGGGGAATTACATCCATGGAAGATCATAGATTTGACGCATAACAAAGGTAAATCAAAATCTTGAAGCACATGTTAAATGTTTTTGATAGTACATTGCTTGTTTTTTTGAGCAAATACTAAGTTTGTTTAATTTGTTGTATATGTGAAAATATCCTTCTGCATTTTCTATTGGAGACAAGGTAGATCTTTTGCAATGTGGAGTGAAGGTGGGTGAAGGCTCCATATTCAATACAAATAATTGTCATAAGGTACATGGAAAAATGGTAAATAAATGATCCATAGTGGTTAACATTGAGAAGGTGTTAAAACTTGATGCTCTTTTTCCACATCCAACGGGATTTGAGAATACACTAGGGGATGCATTGGGATCTTATGAGATTTGGCCAGAATCAGACTTGGAACCTCATTGTCCTGATCATCCAGTAAATACTGCCAAAGATAGGCTTACATTCACATGTAAAATGGTCTCTCTTACAGATAAATGAACGGGAACAAGCATGTGCATTGCCAAAGGGGAATGAAAATTACAAGGTGAGATTTGAAGGGTGAATGAAAATTTCAAGGAGGCACCCAAGGAAATGGCCGTATGGGATCTTATAGAGGACACAAATCCCTTAAACACATGGGATGATGATATTTATAATGAAAAGTATCTAGTATCAATTGCTATGCATGTAACGAGGCCATATAAAAGGGTTAAACAAGTTGTGGCTACAGAAAAAGTTGGAAACTTTCAAATATAGAGAGATGAAGAGAAAGAAATCCGACTTTTGACAGCAGATGAATGTTGCAAACAAGATTGTCTTCAACATGTGGATAGGAAATCCATTACATCTGCTAGAAGGGGTATGAAACTAAAAAAAATGGCATTATGGAATTGGTCTTGAATTCACTCCTTTCCAACACAATCATGTGAAAGAGCCATGGCCATGGCCTACCTCCTACTGTTAGGGAAGTAAATGACATGAGGTTTAATGGAGATATTATTTGTAATAAAGAATGGTACAAGATACATAATATTCTTCAAAACACCTTCTATACTTACCAACATAATTTCCAACAAGGACATGTCAATGGAATTCATGGTAACACCAACAAATGCAAACCACGTGCACATACTGTGGCAACCATATAAATATTGCACAAAATTGTAATGGATAATTCAGATTTTTCACCGAACCAAACATGACAAGTTGAAGAAGATGGAAGGTCTGCTTCTTTAAGATTGCTGCCATCAACGTACAACCTAGTTCTTTGTTAAAAGAGATCAATGAGGCTCTTCAAGAGCTCAATTTTCCATCAATATCTCGACCAACAATGAGCAATATTTGGAATACTCAATTTCCATAGGTGCCATTCTCAAAGAACACAACTTCAGTAATGTAGTGAATGTATCGTGTTGAAAGCACATATGAAGACATCGACTACAAAAGAGCTGGAAGAAAAGGCACGAGCTAGACTGAAGAAACATAACAAGATTGTTACGTGTGGAAGATATTGCTACTATGCCTACAAAATTATGTCAGAGTGGTATCCAAAAGAATACTTGAGCATTATCCATGATAAAATGGACAAAACAAAGACTTCAATCCCAAGATTACGTGTCAAATCAAATTATGTTGCAGGAACAAACTTGGGTTTGTTGTTGACAGGTATGCTAGCACATGGGCATAGCACAAGAGGTTTTAGTCATTTCTCCCTACCATTTGTACACATGGGATCGCAATTTACTATTAAATCTCTTGCAAAGTGCTTGAGAGACTTTGAAGACCCACACCTTGATATGTATGGTGATTTGCTTTATGAGAGTGGAAGTTCAAGAAACCCACTTTCAAATGCATTAATTCAAAACTCTATTTACTCAAAATGTAGAGTGTACAAGGATGATTTCCTATATTTAAATGGAAGCTCGAAAAATCAAAATCTTGATTTTAAACCTCTTCCTCCACATTTGTTGTTATAGTTGGACAATGCAACTAGTGATAATAAGAATAGTTATGTTTTCATGTTTCTATCACTATTAACTGCACTTAGTGTCTTCATCACTATTGAGGTTGGGTTCTTTCTTGTGGGAACACCCATGAAGACATAGATGGAACCTATAGAATAATGTCTTCCAACTTGAAAAGTAAGATATATATTATTTTCCTGAGATGATGGACACATATTGCATAATAGAAGAAAAACGGGCGTTTCCACCTATACTTATTGACAAAGTGTATGACTTCAAAAGTTTTCTTAATGGGTACATCAACGAGGGGAAAAATGCACTAGTTGGACATATTAATGTCCAGTACTTTCGATTTCTTGTACTGAATGATGTTCCAGTTATGAGGTGTAAAGAATCCATCAGAGACATTGAGTGGTCAGAACCAGTTGAGTTGTAAAATATAGATGATGAAGGTCGACCTATATTGCCCACAGGGAAGCCATATTTCTTACGTCCCAAAGACAATGATTTTTATTTAAAAGAACTAAATGAAGGAATAATATCATACATAAAAATGTGGAAAGAGACTATTGGCAATGAGAATTCACCAATTGTTACAGAGGAATGGAATAAAAAACTAGATTATTGGAAAAGAGTTCTTGATGCAATAGATGGAATCTACAATGACCATACACCCTTGGATGAAACTGATTCTTCTTCTGATGATTTTTGGCCCAAGACAAGGAAAAATGTTAGCGTGAATGGTACTCCATGCAATATCAAGTATTATGGATGGGGATTTTGATAATGTGACAGATGAACTGGTATTATGTTGGACCCAAGTGCAATAAGCCAAAGCCAACATTCGATCCTAGAATTGATGTTGAGAAAGGAAAGATGTTGCTTGTTAGATCAAGAAATAAAGATGAAGGAGAGATGATTTGGATAGAAAAAGCCACCTCAGATATCTTCCGGGACGATGACAGCGAGACCCTTCATGTAAAGATTGATTGGTGGTAGCCTATCTCAGGGAAATACAAGGGAATTTTTTTAGAACAATATTGGGTACCAAATCTCGATGACATAGAAATTAGATCTATTCCAATTAATACCATAGTTTGGGCATGGATGCCAAAGAAAGAAGATTGCGGGAATATCAAGATAAATAAATGGTGTACAACCTGTACTTGATCTGCTAGAGCGGATATAAATAGATTAGGTGGAGATGATTCATGAATGTATTTTTTCTTTTTGAACGACTAATTAATATATATGAAGAAAAAGATGTCAATGTTTGTAGTATATCAAATATTGTCTTCAAGCTACCTTTTGAGGAATTTTATATTATTTGCTACATATATGAAAATTTTGGTTCAACTTCAATGTTAATTCATGTGATGATACTTTATGTGAATGCACCTTAAAACATCTTATAGACTTGATTTGTGAATAAATGTAAGGCACTTGCAATAAGGTTTGAAGTGAGTTTTCCCTATTATTCGTTATTATAGTTGATATGCATTTAATTGTACTAATACGTTGCATTCCGATTCATAATTATATCGTATCGTGTAGACTTTAAAGTGGTACCAACTTTGTACTATTATATTAACTTATACTTAATAAATACAGTACTAACATTTTGAGTGTGCAGGTTTTATCAGTTTGTCATAATTGTGATTGATTTTCTGGATTGAACTGTGTGAACGTTTTTCAGACCAACGTTTTTAGTGGACACTCCACTCATGTAGAACCATGAAAAATTCATTTGTGGACTGAAAAGATTTCATATAACTTAATCCATAAAATCAATCATTAAGTAGTAACATCATGTTAGCTTTAATTCATGTTGTAAAGGGTGCTAGCTCAATGGAAGAGCACCTGCATTACAAGCAGGACGATGGTGGTTTGATTCCTCCGTGCCCTAACATAAATTAATAGATGATATAAAATCTTAATGAGAATATAAATATTGTAAGATATCTATATTTTCAATATAAATATGCTCTTTTTAATTAAAAACATTGTTCAAATACTTCATAAATAAATAATGAACACTTACAATAATTGGTTAAGTTGGTTTTCCCCCTTTCCTCTTGTATATGGAAAAAATTAAACTGTACTGCACTAATGCTATTCTAGTTCATAATTGATTTTGATTGTTAAAATAATTAATATTAATATATAAGGGAGGATTTACTAACATCATTATCATTAACTAAATTTATAGGCAAGAAATTTCTCACTTTAATCTATTATTCATAAAGTAAACATTCATCAACTTAGTTTTTAATACACTACCACTACCAACAACAATAATAATAAATTATGTTGCTATTTTAATTCATAATTTATTTTAATCACTACAAGGGTAAAACTTAGACTTTGAAGTCATAAAATATTTTCTCGTTTTGATTATAAGTGGTGCCAACTTCCAAAAATAAAACAACATACTCAACAAAGAGATAAATAATTACTATGAGAATATTTATAATTCTTGTAGTAACAAATACAATGTTGGTATTATGTCATAAAATAATTTAATCAACTTCACATTTAATACAAACTATAAATAATATTAATAGAAATTATGTAAGGATTCAAAGGCTATGCCTTTCCCCATTTTGAAAGAACTCAATCTAGCGGAAGTTATAAATTCTAGATCCACTAAATAATTACAAATTTAATGAAATATGTGTTTTAAGATAGGGGTCGGCCATAGTGGAGAATTTGTTTGCATATTAGTATCATGATATGAACTATAATCAGTAAATAGATTTGGATATAAAGCATGATAACTTTCCAAATGTTGAAAATTAGATGTTCCCCTTTTCATAGGACAATCTTGATTAACTGATTCTAGAGAAAAATCATTGTCCATATTCTGATTTGTTGATATATTTTGTGAAGGAATGAGATAATTTTGTTCAATTTGAGAAGAAGAAAATGCAAAATCTTGATTTATGCAACTATCATTCAAAGATTCGGTTTTAGGTCCTAAAATCATCAATTCCTTTTCGACTACAATTGCTTGAACAAGAGAATGATTTTTTAATGTAAGTGTCAAATTCAAATTATTTTGATCTTGAAATTGTATATTAGAAGATCCTAATATTTTTTTATGTTCAACAATTTTAGTGTCATAATTTGGACCAACAATATTAGACCTTGAATCAATAGTAACCGATGAAGGGATGCAACCATCAATATGCATATCGTCAATTTGAAGCTTATCATTATTTACTTGATCATGTGAAGTTGAATCAGAATCGAGATATAAAAATAAATTTGTTATTTCTTCTGCAGAAAGCTGATCTTTCTCATGGAATCTAAAATGAATTGTCATAAATCTTGAAAAGAAAGTACTAGTAGATTCACTTTTTTGTTTGTGAAGATTTCTGATCTCATACCTCAACTTTTGATAATTATAATACCCATGTGCATCAATAAACAACTCCATGAAATGTTTCCATGAATGAATGGATTTAGCTGGTAACATTTCAAACCAGCCTCAAATTCTCCTTTTGAAAGTGACAGTAAAAGGCCTACAAATCCTGCTCTCACAAACTATACGATCATGGTTACAAATAAATATAAATTCAGCCAGATGTTTCAAAGTAGTCATTTTACCTTCTCCATCGAAACTTAACCTTTGCAAGATATTTACTGCACTTTCAGAAATACCTCCAACAGGACCAGGTGTGCTGAAAGCATGTTCTAAAACAGTAATAGGATCCATTTTAAAATAGATCAAATTTAAATAGAAATAGTTCAAAAGGGCTTACTTGCCGATCAACCCTCCTTCTAGCACCATTTGTTGGCCTGATTTTCTGACCTGTGCCAACTAAGGAGAAATACTTCACACAAAGTGCTTAAAACATCCCTCGGTGTGTTTGGAATAACTAAATCTCACAAGTTATGGTCTCCTACTACCAGCTAAATTTATCCTCTTAAGGAGAATATAAAAAACTCAGCAAAATGTATCTTATGTTAATCTAGAGTTTATCTAACCCTAATGTCAGTTTTTAAATTTAAATCATCCTAAAATTGCTTTCTTAATGAAATTCTGTTGTTTCAGTGTTTTGTTTTTCAATTTTTATCTGAAGAACTAATTTTAACTAAAAACCAACTAATCTAATTAAATCTAATTTAATAACTATCTAGAACAAACTAAAATTATGAATTAAAACTAAATGACTACCCTATCTCAGTTGAGAGCGACTTGGAAAACTAAATTAATTATTGATTAATGATATAAATTAACAAAGAGGTAAGTGATAGCAATTCAAATGAAAATATCTAAATTATCCTAAAAATCACTTTGTTGGATATGCACAACAACAGAAAATTAAAATAGAAAACTACTTTAATTTATTATGTGATGTCCTATTAATCAATAACTAATGTTCAATACTAAATATTTGAATAACAATATTATATTCATTCATGAAAACATTGTAAAAAATACAAATAAAATCAAAAATAAATATGAAATGTATTATTACTAAATCCCAATTATCAATAAAAATATTAACTAACTAGACTCAATAATACTTTCAATCAAACATCAATACTGTGCAAACAGAGTATATTTTCAGATAATAAACACACTTATATCACAGTACAATTGCATAAAATGTAATATGAGAAAACAGTATATCGAAATATATATATTAAGTTTTCAAAAATAGTAACAAGCAATGATACCAATTTGAGAAATCTAGTCACAATCATCCACAAAGGTAAAACTCTAGTAGAGTAATCAAAATGAGAAACTATATTATATTTCCAATAAGTCTTTTCTTTAATACTCTATCGGCCTCTATTACAATAAGTTTCATAGTTTATATAACAAAGGCTAATAATTGCCTTTCCTCATTCCATGCAACTAAAACTAAAAATAAATCATTGAGCCTATACTATCGAACATCTAGGACCTAGTACATTTAATTATCATCCTCTTCAATAGTGCACCTGTCACCTGAATCATCAATTTTGTAACTGCATTCTTATCTTCAAATGTCAATCTGTTCATGTGGCGAATAAGCAGAAATTGGTACTTGACACTTAGCATCCAAATCATTTGAACTTGAAACAACTTCATCATCTGTTGGTAAACTTTAATGAGGAGAATTGGCATCAAAAATCAAAACCTTTTAAACTGAGACACCTACATAACAATTAAAAACATATTAATTTCTCATTAAAATTGTGATAACGATTATAACAAGAAAATATATAAAAATATAAAACAGTTCTATAGAATATTCGATTCTGTAGAATGTTCATTGAAATTATACACTTACCTGTCAAAATCGAGATCATAGCAACTAAAAATATACTGAACATTAACTTGTGATGTGTAATTTGATACTTTCCTCAGTTCTGATATCTTGGCCTTGAGTTCTAAAATATTTATCTCACAATTTTTTTCATTCTCCAACAATTTTTCATTCGACACAACTAGCAATTTTTCTCTCATTTATATCAATCTTTTTTGCTTTCATGTGTTTCCATCTATCTACCCACATCAATATTTCATTTTTCTGTTGCTGCAATTCTTTCTTCAACACCTCATAGGCTTCTTATGTTTCTTTTGATCGATTGATTTTACACTGCTAAGAGAGTTTAACGGATTATTTTACAGCTTTTAAAGCTTCTTCCAAAGAACACTCATCATTCAAAGGTGTCTTAACTCAAACTTCATGTTATGGTAAAGTAGATCATGGTGATTCACCTTCCATAAATATATTAGGAGATGTCACGGAATTATCATGATTAATACTCTGCTCATGTTTAAGATCATTAAGTGGGGTATCATGAGGAAAAGATTCATCTTATTTACTTATAATCTCGATTAGTGGGGAACTCCTTTCATTGCTGCATGGTGATAGGAATTGAAATAGTGCCCATACTATGGGTGAATCGTCAGGTAAATTCTAAAATTGACCTCTTCTGTACTTCTTTGGTTTTGGTAAAACATACATCTGCTAACTCTTCAAGCTTTTCATCGAACTACCTTGTATATGCTCAAATAGGAAAATAAACACAAACATAAAACTGAAAGGCGAACTGACTTTCCTTGCTAGTCACAACTAAAGAAAACGTGTTCAGAGAATCTAGAAAATCTCCCAAATGGATCTTTTTTTAGGAAATATCCCACGACTCAGCTAAATGGGTCGGTTCTGCAAAAAAACCACGTCTCGAATTTTGTTATTTTGCCTTAATTTGCTCACAGTTCATTCCATAAAAACACCTCTTGAATATTGATGGGAATCCAGTTATCTTATTCATGTTCATCCTTTAAACATACAAGTTGGATAAGATTTTTTATCCTTGTTTCTTTAGAGTTCATTTTTAAAATCCACTTCAGATGGCTTATGCACCAGAGGTCACTTTCTCTTCTGTCGAGCTTTAGGTCAAGCAGAGGACCATCCTTCGTTTCAACCAAAGCCATTCTTATTTTAAAAAATGATCCCATTTTTTTCCATTAAGAGACAACTGATATTGGACCAAGATTTTAATTAACCCAAGATGGAGAGGACTTTGATCCCAAACCTCAATTGCATTTTGAACAGTGGTAGCCATTTTTTTTCTAAACTAATGAGTAAGAAATAAGGAAAATTTAACTTAGATCCCTTTAATTCCATCAATAACCTAAGATGATACAGATGTACATGAGAAAATCATCCATCACAATTTATGAACTGAACTATCAAACGAAACGAGGGTAACCACCGGGGTTTCAAAAATCTTACCAGAAAACCAAAATGTTCATTAAAATATTCGGGAAGAGGCAACAGAAACATTTTCCATTCATCTCTGTTCATCATGCCCTTCTTAAACCACCTCTCTCCAATCGGTGGCAACTGGGCTACTTCAGGTATGAAATCCTCATAAAGAGTTAACTATAAATCCCCTACCTGCGCGATTTCACCATTGAAAGACAAAGCAAATATACCGGTTATTTCTACATTATGGCCGTTGAAATTATCAAAGAATTTTCCCCATCCAATTTTATCAAGAAAACAAGCTGCTTCAGGTTCCTTAATAATCCATTTTGAACCCTCTGGTTCAAACCGGCATAATGGAACCATTTCACCTATCTCTGATTTTTCCTTCAATTGAGAAGGATATGGCGTTATGAAAATCGAATGAATAGATATCCAAAGTTGCATAGACATGAAACTTTCACTCGGCTGTATGGAAAGTCGAAAAAATAACCCTAGACTCATGCCTAAGCGTGTTAAGCTCACCATCAAAGACGAATACATGAATGAATATATCATAATGATCTGATAAAAATAATCAAAGCTATAACAAATCATAAATGCAATGTCATTTTGAAATCGCCTAGATACGAAATATAGTACAGGGTTATCAATTCATAGCATGGAAATCGATAGGTGTTAAAATCTATAGAATTGTGTCAAATCCATTCATCTCCAGCTCTAAATTTTGACATGATTAAATTAATACATAGAAACTAGATGAACTGAAAGTTGGAGCGATATGAAACTTTGTGTTCATGAAACATTATGGTTCATAGAGTTTTATGAAGTCAATGAAATCATCAAATTCTATACCAATGAGAACATAAATCAAATCTCTTGAAGCTTAGTTCATAATGATTTTGATTGGGATCAAGTCAGGCTGATTTAAAGTGATATAACCAATTCATATAATGTGGAAAAGTTGATTTAAAGCATTATTCCAACCATAACGAAGATCAATCAACTAAAACTATCAAAACTAAGTTTCAAAATGTAATCAATTACATTTTTAATTTTTACATTTGATAATTTGAAATGGCATCAAAGATAAAATTTAAAAAACAAACATATTTACAATGCTAAATTTATTATTTACAAAAATTAAAATATGCCTCACATATGATTATTATATATGAATATTTACTATGGGTTAAAATGAATTATAAAATAAATTATTAGCCCTAAGCAAATATATATAAACATGTAACTTAGTCATAGAAAATCATATCTTAATCATCATAAAAATTTCAAAAAATAAAAGAAACTAAAATAGAAATAATGAAATCCAGTTCAAGCAGTGTTAATCAAATAATAAAGATAAGCAGTGAATCGATTTATAAAATCATTCAAAATAGTCATGAAAATTAATTTCATTTTAACAATTGCTAGAATAATCGTTTTTTAAAATGACCAGCTTAAATTTAAAGTTATTCCCTAAACTTACTTTGATCATTAAATCCCTTTCACTTGAGACTACCTTCAGAATCAAAGATTCTGAAGGCACTCTTAAATCATTTTTGTGACAAATTATAAAAGAGAATTGATCAATTTAATTCAATCAAAGTAGAAAACATTTGAGAGGGTTGTTACCTACCAACACTACCTTCAGTCAAGGAGGCTAACTAAGCCTTCTCCTTCATTCGGGGAGGCTAACTGGAGCACTCTAGGGGTGATCTGAGTGTCATAAATGCACTTAATTGATAACTGATGGTTACAATTAGTCAAACAGAGTAGTAAAGGTGCCTCCTTTCATTAAATTCATTATTTAATGATTATTTAATGAACTAGAGTCAACAGGGGCGCCTCCAACCACCTCTGATGGTCAGTTACACTTCAGTTAACCTCATCGGGGTTCATTGGAGTCATTGATGCACTGCCACTTGTTGGTTGTCTTGCAGTTAGACTTGGTCATTTATTGCACTTCGACTTCAGTTAGGGCTCAGTTGAGTCAATTAAGGTTTTGATCAGTGGTTAACTCGAGTGTTCACTGTGGCTTACATTTAGTTAAGCTAGACTCACTCATTCAATTCGAATGACCTCCTTGGGAATTCGAATTGTCTAGGAATTCATGCATCACACATGATTATTGTATTTTATCATCATTCTTTCATTTGATTATATAGAGCTGCTACTTCCATTGCAGCACCATTTTGCCAATTTTATGCATATTTGTTTGAATTCTTTGTGAGACTTTGTTTTCAGTTCCTAGACCACTGTGAAAAATTAATAATGAGGGGCCCTCTCAACAATCAGGGGTCATGTCTGCTAACTCCTACTCAAACGCAATCTTCAATAGCAATGCATACAACTCTTTATTCAAATTTAGAAACAAAATTACAGTGTTTATGAACTGCTTAAAAAAATACTTCTCTAAATCTCCTGACAAACTCTACTCTGTATTCAAAGACTGATATATATAGTTTACATGAGAGATGAGAAATTCGCCCCTCAAAGGTTGACTTCTCTCTAATTTTAGTTAGTATTTAAAGGCACATAATTGATTTCAGCAACCAAGGCATGGACGTCTTCCTTCTTCAACACGAGCATGGCATGATATTAATCCTTTCACATGGGACAGTGTGGCATCAATCCCTTCATTAGCGTGGTTGATGGGCTGGTGTTGAGCGCAAGCATTGTACATAACAGTAGGTTTCTAGAATGCAGGTCCTTCATCAACGTGAGCGTGTCGACTAGTGGTGTTGTGGAGATCGAGGGAAATGACACAGTCGTTCTTCTAGAACGCGGGACGTTCTGTCCCTTTAATGCACATGATTGTGAAGTTTAATATTAAAACAGAGGAGGCCATGAGTAAACAGCAAATGCCCATCCCTTTGAACACGTGGATAGTGAGAAGCTAGGTGGCGATCCTTCCAGACGCATGGCTGATCAGTTTGGTCTAACACAGATATGGTTGATGTGTTGGCGAGCGAAGGAGGTTGCAGGATGTTTTATGTTTAAATGCCTAAAACAAGTTATGGACAGTGCGCAAGATGATGGGTGAGCTGAAAGGCGAGCTGAACGGAACTCTGAGCTGTGAGTTGGATATATGTTGTTCATCAATCTAGGGAAAACATGGCCAACCACCAGTGAATTTCGCGCAAGGGTTTGATGACGAGCTGAACGCCAAGCTGGATCGTGAGCTGGACATATTGTGCGAAAGGAAGGCTAAATGCGTTTTGGTGTTAATTTTCCCAAACAAACTATAAAATATGCAAATGAATATATATATCAAATAATACATTAAATATGTTTTAAATAATATAATTTTGAGTTAATAAAATCATAAAAATGATATTAATAACCAAAGTTGAAATAACATCAAATTTGTTCTTACCTTGTGCTGAAATAACAATCTGCATGACATAAAATATACTAAAGATAATAAAAAATGTGTTTAAATGTGTTATTTAATATCCAAAAATGATAATAAAATGATGCTCAACATTCCCCCAAACCAGAGAAATGCCAAGTCCCACTGAGAAAAAAGAAAATGATTAAGGAATAAGGCAAAGTTGCACTAGTAACTGCCTTCTACTTGGAGAATGAAGGGAATAATTTAAACTTTAATCTTATAAAAGAATATTTATTTTATATCAAAATAGAAAATATTTTTCCAGTAAAAGAAGTGATGGAATAGTAAAAGATTTGGATTTCTTAGGAGACCATGCTATTATAGCAAAATTCAAGATGTGTGTCATTTAACAAGCATATGCGTTTGATAAATAAATTTATAAAGTTTATAATTAGTTCAACCATGTCCAAAGTAATACTTTGTACAGCTTAAACATATATCACTAATGCATAAATAACATTCTTAGTTAACAAGAAAAATAGTTTTCATGTGTATTTAAATAAAAAGATGCTAACACTAAAATGATAAAAAAAGAATTAAGGTCAAAGCATCCATACAAAAATAAAACTATGTTCAAAAACAAAATTTGGTTGACAAATTTTAATCATTCATTCTATAATACCACAATATCTCATTTAGACCATCATCTAAACCATTATTCAGATCCTTCGTAAAGTCTTCCATCAAATCCTTCATACTGATTGATCGACTTGTTTTTTTTTTTTGTAAAAACATGCTTCATGCTATAACCTGAAAACACTTTAACATTTCTTAGAGATAAGCAATTTTGTCATAAAAATAATAAAAGATAAAAGAAGACAAATATTTTTTTCTGAATCTTCCTAATCCTCCCCCAAACCAAAGATATGGCATGTCCTCATGCAAAGGAGAATAATAGTTTATTTCAAATAATAAAAAGTGTGAGTATGATGTTATTGTTTTATAAAGAAAAGAAAATTTGAGTAGTAAAGGAAAGTTATTCAGATATGTATATTTATGAAAAATAATAGTTCTTATAAAGACCATATAAAGAGACAATAATATAATCGAAAGAATTCCATAGGAAAATCTAGGCATCTATGCCTCATTGTAAAGATATCTTATCATCATAAAATACTTTGAGTTTACCCCGGAGTGTGTGAGAGATATAACTATGGGTCCCATTTCTAGGATAATAACATCCTAGGTATTGATTGAATTAGATAGCCAAGTCCAAAGCCAACTTACAGCGATTCTGAAGTGACAGTAAAGATAATGAGCCTTAACATTTTCTTTATATTTTTTTTCAAAAAAATTCCTGTATATGATCATTATTTTACGAATCATGTGGATAGTAGTGCATTAACCAGACCTCTTTACCCGATATTGCCCTACTGCCAGCAAGCCTATTCAGTACCCCAGTGAGTTTATCTTGGTACCATGCAAGTATAGTCCCACTACTAGTGAGCCTGTTCAGTACCCTGGTGGGTTTACTTGCATTTATCGAACTTCCTAGTTTTAAGTTGTTACGCAGCATTGACCCACTACCAGCATGCCTGTTCAGTACCCTAGCAGGTTTGATTTGTATAATAATATTAAATATATTGAAACCAATTGGTATTAGAGAGTGTTAATCCCTTCTAAAACACATAATTTAATTTTACAGAATAAACTTACAAATAGCTTTTCATACTGGCCTTAATCATAAATCACTTCAAAAGAGAATAACTTAAAGTTGTTCTTTGACCTTAGAATCCATATTTTTCAAAAGGGATAAGTAATGTTCCCCATAGGTAAAAATTCCACCCACTTTCAAGTTATCACAAAGAGACATTTGAGAGACAAGTTTTGATAACAAGTATAGGACGAACTAGTAATCTATAGGCACAAGATGAATGATAATGAAAATAGGTCTTATCAAGCATTGTTCGAAATAACAAATCAGAAATATACATGTCTGAATCATAAAAGGAGTGGTTAAGAATGATATGCAATGAGTTATCCTTAATTGTCATTACAAACTGCAAATTAAGAAAAGTTAAGATACCTTACGAGCGTAATTACCTTTTTCAGATAATACTTCATGAGAAGCTTATAGAGATAAAGTATCCATGGTCAAACTGCAAAACCACTTGTTAGATGATTCAATTTATTCATAAAAACATAGAAATCAAAAGAGTCACATCTAATTTATTTTATCAGAAGTGACTCTTATTTATTCATAGAAGCAAAAACATATCTACATATATACAAGTGATGATAACCCAAAATGATTTCACAGATCAAGAGCAGGAGGAATAACGTCCTCTTCAATCAATTCCTTTTCTCTATGCTGTAAAACATTTCGTACGAAATCCTGTCTAGATGTTGGTTGGTGGTAAAGCCTAAGTCTATGTCCATTCACTATAAAGGAAACTTCTCAGCCGTCAATTTTTTTAATTTTTACTGATCCATAATAAAAAGTTGTAACTACTTCATAAGGGCCCAACCAATGGGTAGTTAATTTTCCTTTAAAGTTTTTAAACCGTGAATTGAATAGTAATGCCCAATCTCCAACATTAAATTGTTTTTTCTTGATAAATTTATCATGCCATTGTTTCTGTTGATTCTATATTAGCATGGTTCTTTGGAGCCCATCCTATCTAATTTCATCTAATTCATTAATCTGTAGGATTCTTTGTTTCTTTGCGTCATCCAAATCCATACCTAACTGTGCTTCCATATGAAAGGTTTTAACTTGAAATTCAATAGGTAAAAGGACTTTTTTTCCATATACTAACTCATAGGGGGTATGTCTGGTAGTATTTATCCATGTTATCCTATAGGCCCATAAAGCCTCTCGACGTCTATCCGCCCATTCCTTATGATGTAAGTGAATGGTCTTGGTTAAAATAGATTCTAATACTTTATTGGGTTATTCTACCTGGCCATTAGCCTGAGGATGGTAAGGTGAAGAATTGCAATGTCAGATACCATATTTCGTAATGAGATCTTGCATTAATTTGGAAGTGAATTGAGTACCTTGGTCTGTGACAATTTCTCTGGGTACACCAAATCGGGTAAATATTTCTTCATATATGAATTCTACTACGGATTTCTCTGTAGCCCTAAACAAAGCTTTAGATTCTACCCATTTGGTAACATAATCTGTGCAAACCAAGATATATTTATTTTTACGAGACATGGGAGAGATTGGTCCTACAAAATCAAGAGCCCATTTTTCAAAAGGCTCAATCAGGACATGAGGTTGTAAAGGCATTTGGTCTGATGTTGTGGGTCTACCCATTCTTTGACAACTATCACATCTTTTAACGTACTCGAAAACATCCTTAAAAATGCTTGGCCAGTAATAACCAGAGTGCAGTACTTTGTATGATGTCTGTATATCAGAAAAGTTTCCTCCACATGGTCTATCATGGCATGCTCAAAGGATGTCCATCATTTCATCCTCCCACATACATATCCTAATAATAAGATCTGGGCCAATGTGAAAGAGGTCATTATCAACCCAGGAATAGTTAGAGCTTTATACTATTATGCGGCATTTCTCGTATGGAGCCAAATGGTGTGGTACTTTTCCAGTTGCCAAATAGTTTGCAATATCGGCAAACAAAGGGGTTTGAATAGATACAACAAACAGATGTTCGTTAGGAAAAGTATCATCAATAGGTTTAGTATCACTATTGTGTTGTATAGGAGAAATAAAATCCGCTACTAAGTTTTCTTTACCAAGTTGATCAATGACGGTAATATTAAATTCTTGTAATAGAAGAAGCCACCGGGTAGCTCTACCATTGGTGATCGGTTTATTCATTAAGAATCTAATGGCAGAGTGATCGGTGTGCACAAAAACTTCGTACCCTGTAAAATAATGGCTGAATTTATTAATAGAATAGACTACTGCCAAAAATTCTTTTTCAGTAATTGTATAGTTTAGTTTAGCAGGAGAAAGATTTTTGCTGATAAAATAAATGAAAGGGAAGGGTCCTTGTTTTTGGCCTAGGACTCCTCCTATGGCCGTATCGGAAGCATCAGTAGGTATATGAAAGGGAAGGGTCCAGTGAGGGCCCCTAAGTATTGGTGCTACTAATAGTTTAGCTTTTAAAATCTCAAAAGCATTTTGATAAGATTCTCTCCATTGGAATTCTACTTGTTTTATGAGAAATTTCAACATTGGTGCAGCTATCTTTGTAAGGTTTTCAATAAAATGGTGATAACAGCCTGCATGACCCAAAAATATTCTCACCTCCTTTTGGGTTTTTGGAGAGGGAAGGCCAATTATTACTTTGATATTAGAAGGGTCTACCTTACTTCCTTGAGAAGAATTATGGTGTCCTAAAACTATACCTTCTATCAATAACATTTTACACTTTTCATGACTAAGAGCTAAGTTTGTCTCTTGACATCGGATCAAAAATTTCTAGAGGTTGTCAAGAGATTCTTGAAAGTATTACCATAGGCTCTAAAATCATCCATGTATACCTCAAAACAGTCATGTATAAGATCAGAAAAGATGCCTAAGACTACTCACTGAAAAGTAGCGGGTGCATTACATATGCCAAATGGCAAAACTCGATAAGAAAATGTCCCCAAAGGACATGTAAAAGTGGTCTTATCCTGATCTTTAGGTGCTATTAGGATCTGATTGTATCCACTATATCCGTCAAGAAAGGAGAAATATTTCTTACCTAACAAGGTATCTAATACTTGGTCAATAAAGGGAAAAGAAAAGTAGTCTTTAACAGTGGCTTTGTTCAGTTCCCTAAAATCAACACAAATACACCATTTCCTTGTAACTTTCTTTGGAACTACCACTAGAGGAGACACCCATTTCCTATTAGAAATAGGATAGATGAAACTGGCGATAAGGAGATTTTGTAATTCTTCTTTTACTATATCCTTCAAAGCAGGATTCATCCTCCTTTGAGGTTGTCTTAGAGGTGGTATATTTGGATCCATATAAATGTGGTGAATACAGGTGTCAGGGTGTATACCCTTCATATCAGTGTATTCCCATTTCGGCTTGTTTTTTAAGAACCTTAAGTAGTTGAACTTGTTGATCTTCACTTAACCCTGCATTTATGTGCAGAAATTTTTCAAGGCTGATTTCACTAGGTATGGTGAAAGGTCCCATATTCTCTTTGATTGTGAAGACACGAGGTGTTTCTGTAAACATTGAGAGAGCCATAGTTTCTTGAAACTCACTACAAATATTTTATCAAATTTAGAAAATGTCTAAGGAAAATCTATACTAGTGGTGGAGGAAATAAACTCATTCAATACATTCTCAGTAGTCTGCTCCTACAATGCCCAATAGAAATCACTAGGAAAGGAAAGGTCATCAAAATCTCCGTCCCCAAAGAAACAATTTAACCACCATGAATTTTTTCAGTTACGGTTGTGCTGGGGGATATAAAATAAGTCTTTGGGTAGACAAACGATTGGAAATGGTCATCTCCCCATCCCTACATCCTATAAAAGCATTGGCAGTAACTAACCATGGTATTCCCAAGATAATAGGGTGTCCTTTAGAAGGATCCTTTGATTCTATGACCATAAAGTCGACTGGATATTGTTATCCACCTAAATGGCACTTCTCCGTCCGAGTGTCGAAATTCCTTATGTTGGCACACAAAAGGACATTTATGGATTGAAGGTTGCCTAAAAAACTATAGATGGGCATATTATGAATTACATTTATCATCCATCCAGCTGGTTATTTTTACCTTTGAATATGTCAAGTTTTGTACGCACCTTTTCTTATATGCAACTCGCGTACATACGCGCCTTTTATTAAAGCATGTCGCGTATTGTACGCGAGTATTGGTAATTGCATCACGCGTACAGAGTTGTACACGGGTTCCCCTTATAGAAACTCGCATGTCATACGCGAGTTGCTAGTATTAAAACTCGCATACACCTTCCTTTGACATTAAAAATAATAAATCGTGATTATTTGAGATTTGTTAAGCCCTTAACCATAATCACCTTAACTGTCTCAACCTCCTCAACCCTTGAAACTACCTTATTTCACTAAGTATAAATAAAGGCCTTGGGGAGGGTATTAATCAATGATACTTGGAGAGAAAAGTTATGCTAGTGGAGTCTATTCAGAAGTCTTTGGAGCAGTGGAACTCAAAATCCTTTGGTTGTAGAGGAGTCCTTGTCTCAGACATTGGGTTGTAATCTGAACTTATTCATTATTGTTAATAAAGAGAATCCTTCTTCCACATGTGTCTTGAATGTTTTTCATGTATCATGGTTTGATGAATACTTATGATTAAGCACTTTGTATATGATTTATCTGACCTATTTTATAGAGATGTATCATCTCACACTTGGAGGATTTGATCTTGATAGGTGAAGGAGAAGCATCCCCGAAGGCTTTGGAGGAGAAGCAGAGTGGAAGAGGACAAAGCTAGGATCAACCGTCGTATATTGGGTGAGTCTATTCTATCCTCTTATTTCCTTTTCTGTACTCTAGGGTCGATTTCCTGCAATTTTTATGAGTATGTTGGTAACCCCAGACCTTCGGTTATAAGGTGTTTATTCATGTACAATAGAACTGGCGACTCCGCTGGGGAGCCCAGACTGTTGTAGGTTGTTTCTGTCACCCCTGACCAGTATTTGCCTTAAAGTTTGTGTGTGGTATTTTATCCTGGTTCATGCTTATCATAGTGTTTGAAAGCCTTGTGGATTTTTCTTATTTTTTGAGAAAAATTTTGTACCTGTACACAGGTTTCTCTACTACAAAGTCACGTATAGAGGCCTGCATATGCGGGTTTCTCTCTTGGAAAGTTGCGTATAGTACGTGAGTTGCCCTTATACACAGTCACATACAAGCCTGGAAATAGGGATTTTTAGGCTAGGGTTTGCTTGTCCCTGCCTTTTTGTAATTCCTATTTGTTAGTTGGGTTTCTTTATGAATACTGTGCTGTTAGTCTAAAGACCTTGGTGACCACACTTTGTGCTTTCTCGTAAATCCCTTAGGTCTCTTGTGTTTGGATTGTCTTCTGGTTGCATTCTGAAGTAGGTTGGCCTGTTTGGGTTATGGGTTGAAGTGTCTCTATCCGAATTAGTGATCAGGGTTTTGGGCATTGTTTTTCCAGTCTATCTTTTGATAATGGTTGGTTTGTCAC
This sequence comes from Pseudotsuga menziesii, assembly GCA_001517045.1. Lineage (NCBI taxonomy): Eukaryota > Viridiplantae > Streptophyta > Pinopsida > Pinales > Pinaceae > Pseudotsuga > Pseudotsuga menziesii. The sequence continues at coordinate 209,885 of LPNX010915385.1, read as the reverse complement.
TTACCTTTATGAGTTTACAGTGATCTCTTATCATTGTACACACCCAAGATAGGGTTCCCAGTCTCCCTTTGTTGGTTGATTCTTGGTTGTATTGACCTGTTTACTTCAGTCTGTTTATTTTATACAGTTGATTTGATCCAAGTATACTCAAGTTCAGTGCATTTTAGGTGCATAGTAGAGTTTGAGCATTTTTAAAAAGTGAAAAGAAAAACATTTTCAAGCTTTTGTATTTGCTTTGCATAAGTAGTTTTCATTTTAGTTTTAAAAATATAATCTCAAAAACTACAAAAACATAGCCTTAGTTTCTCTTTATTGTTGCATTTGTTCATCAATATATATTTACAAAAAGAAAAAGAAGTTTGCTTTAATAGTGGTAATTTTCTTTGAAAAATACACCTTTACTTTTTTATTTCTTATCGAGTCAAAAACACCATAGTTCATCACTCCATTTCCTTCTGAGTAAGAAAAGCCCTTTAAAATCAACGCAATAATTAAAATTTACTAGTAATTTTTTATTTTTAGGGGCCTTTCACCTTACTAGCTTAGGCTAGACTTGTGGGATAGGAAGTGTAAACTTCCCATAAGTTTTAAAATTCAAACGTAGTGGACCTTTCTTTAGGTAAATCCTTGACTTTATCAATTGTATCTGGGAAGCTCCTCTCAAAAGGGAGTCAATCACGAGGCCACATGGAGGCATTGGACTGAGGAGATAACCCTCCAATTCCTTGTCAAAATGTAAATCAAGAATTTTACGCATCTGGGGATTCTGTCCCAGACATCGTTTCAGGCTCAGCTACCCTGCCCATGCGTACGAGTCAGGCTTGCGACTGTTCCCCCAGATCATTGGTATAGCTAAGGTATCCTTTAGTCTCTTGAAATTTAGGGTTCATACCTAGGTAAAATGGAAGGCTATTTCTGGTTCACCTTGGACGGGCTTGGAAGGTAACCCTTGTTGTAAGCATAGGAGGGTAGTGGGTGATTCATCCGCTTGTGCCTAAGAACCACTTCATGGACGCCAAGTAATCATTCTTCAGATTTCTTCGGGAAAGCATATCTTTCACCCTTGACTGATTGTTTGAGGCTTTAGGATTTTTTATAGTGAGCACTCTGTGGTTTTTCCTGTGTTTAGTTGGCCTTAGGGTTTGATTTGTAAAATTTTCAATCGTGGAGGACCAACCTATTAGAAGGTCAAGAAGGTTGCGAAAACTTCCTCCTCTCGTCACGTTGGAGCCTCCACCTCCACCCCAAAGGCGGAGATTGGACACGGATGGTTCATTTGAACTGGTAGGAGTAAGTGAAGTTCTAGGTGAACCAAAACTTATAGCTAACCATTTTGATCTTGATATAGTTGAGATAGAAGACTTGTAGATTGACGAGTTTGCAAGGAATTTTAACACACCCTTAACTGATTTAAACGATCCTGTGATCGTTCAGGTTAGACCTTTTGATTCACCTATTTTAGGTGTCCATGTGGGTAGGATTATGTATTCTGCGGAAGAAAGATCTTTTTTGTTCACCTCAGTTGTTTTGGTTGAAGGGGTACTACCTCCCCCGGTAAGTGCCCCTAGATATAGTATAACTTCTACACCTTTGAATCCAGCGAGTCGAGTGGTTCAACCAACGGTTCACTCAAACCTAGCGAGTACTTCTGGTGATATGGTTACTGTGATCCCTAGTGTACCTACTGTTCCTTCTTCCTTTCCATATACTACCCAAAGCGATCTGGTAGGATCCTCGGCATTCGTCCAAGGATTTCCTTGGAATGGGGGGCACATTGCCCCATCCACTCCATACGTGGGCCCATCACCTTCGTATGTAGGAGTGCAGTTTGGGAACAATACCTCTTATGGGAAAAGTTTGCAAACTCTGATTTCGGCCCCATTTACAAGCTCTCCCTTTTCGTTGTTTAGTAGAGGGATAATGGCTCCTGTATTTCAAACCCCAGTTTCGATTGGGACGGCCTGAATGTCTTATACTGCACCTCCCACACACAATCCTGTGGCTTACGGATGGAATCTATTTCAGAGTAATATACCCACTTCACAACCGGTGGCAGGGGGCAACCCCACTTTTACCTATAGGCATTCGGGGGCAGGTCCCTCTAATCCCGAGGCTGGCACATTTAGTACCCCAGTTCGACACAAACTTCCATTCCTGGCAACCTTAAAATTTCCAGATTTGTCAAAATTGATGAATGACCAGGTGAGACATGACCCCTCATGGCCACCAGTTCCCACCAAATTGCCATCGGACATCCCTAAATTCCAGGGCAATGTTGGTGAAGATCCTGGGGCTCATGCCACCACATTCCATTTATGGTGTTCTTCGAATTCACTGAATGAAGATTCAGTTAGGTTGAGGCTGTTCTAGAGAACCTTAACAAGTACCATGGCAAAATGGTATATTGAATTGCCTTTTGTTGCTTTCAGTAGTTTCTGGGACTTGGCTAGTGCATTTCTTAGCCACTTTTAGCTTCTCGTCCGATATGATTTCAGAATGGACTTGTTATCTACCTTTTGGAAGAACAAGGCTACCCACATCTTGGATCATATCCAAGAGTGGAGGAGGTGAAAGAGCCTTATAAAAGCCACTATCCCTCCTGATTTTCTTTTAGAATGGTTCCTTAAATCCCTGTTGCCGTACATATCTAAGGACGTATCCACCTCAGGAGTGACGAATGAAGAAGAATCCATTCTCAGGGCCCAACAATTGGATTTGATTTATTCACAATCTGGGATCTTGTATGATATTATCCCTGAGGCACCAAGGCCTACGCACGATGCAGAGAATCCTAAGCCTAGACCCCATGCCAATGGTGTGGTTGGGTCCGTTAACTCTCCCACCGTAGAATCTTTGGCTAAGCAACTTCATCAGTTGTCTGTCTAGTAGTCTATGGCGGAGGCAGTAAAGGCTGCCCCCTCCCCCCAAAGTGCAAATGTTTTTGCACAAACCTCTCGAAAGGGCAATCAGCAATCCAGTGGGAAGAAAAAGACAGGAAAGAAAGGAGAGGGAAACCAAAACAAGCAGAATTCCACGAACAATGTTGATGGGGGAAAGAAATAAAAGAAGAAAGTTAAGTTCCCATGCAAGTTGTGCCATGAGGACCACCTTACTCACCTTTGTCCCCTTATGGAACAATCCCAGAAGCTGCTTAAAGCTCAACAACCAGCTGTCCTGAAGGATCCTTTTCCCCAAGGACAAAACTATGCTTCAGCTTCTAATGTAGCAGGGGGCACTCAAAATGCCCCTGACCCAAATTATATCAACATGGTTCGATCTTTGAATTTTTTACAAATGAGGAATAAAAATTATGAGAAAGAGACTCCTGAGAAGGGTAAAGTGGTAGGTGAAACTTCTAACCCTCTCACGATAGAGAAACCTGCTGAAACTATGTCGAAGATACTGAAAGGTGTCTTCAAGAAGACCTTGCATAACCCTAATGCTAGGGCTGCTTCAAAATACTCCGTAGTTGAATATTTATCCCAAACCTCGTGTGCAATGTCAGCTTTGGAGGTGCTATAGAGTTGTCCTGCCCAGCGGGATTCCCTCTTAGTAGCTTTAGGTAGTATGGATTCGTCGAGTCTCATGGCGAAGTTTCATTTGTCTGATGTTAAAATTCACCTACCTTACCATGCGGCCTTATCAATAGATGGCATCCATGGTGGAAAGACCATTGGAAGGGCAGTTGTTGATGAGGGTGCTTCTACATGCGTTATGTTCTTGACTTGTTGGAAAGCTCTTGGATCCCTAGAGCTAGTCCTGTCAAACACTCTGCTTACTGCTTTCGATGGAAGGTCCTTCCATCCACATGGTATCCTCCCGGCTTTTTAAATTAAGCTAGCAGGGAAAGCAGTGTCTATTGAGGTAGAAGTAATTGATGCTCCTTTAGATTATAATCTGCTTCTGGGAAAGAACTGGACTTATGTGATGTCCGCTATTGCATCGGTCATTTTTCGTGTAGTGGTTTTTCCACATGAGGGCAACTTGGTTACTATTGATCAACTTGATTATACTCAAAAAGGCCATTTAGAATCTAATGAGTCCACTATGCCATTGGTTGATCAAGTCAAACCTATTGCACAGAGCTTGGGGGCTGGAATGTACACATCACTGATGGGCACATTTGACCTTCCAGCCCCGGTTAATTATATTGGTTCTACTAGTGTGGGGAGGTCCATAGCTACGATTGTTGATAGGACTGATCCTTGGGTTCTCCTATCCCCCCACGAACCAGATGTGCCCTTATCGGCAGTGGAGGTAGCTTACCAAGCTATCACTCAAGCCACTATTGATCCCATCCCAGATCCTTTAATAGTCTCGAAAGATCTAGACGAAGTTTACTTGCCCACATGGGGGGAAAACTCTTTGCACTCTATAGATTGTTTAGACATGGTTTTACCTTCTGATGAAGCCGTTGAAGATGACTCATTCCCATATGAGCACATCTTCTTGATATCCACCTCTGATCCTTGGTATGGGGATATTCTTATGTATCGCTAGACTTTGAAGTATCCTACAGCTTCCTCAAGGGAGGAACGACGTAAATTATGCCTTCATGCCAAAAAATACCTCATCATAGGAGATACATTATATCGAAGAGGGGTAGATTCCATTTTGCATCGATGAATTACCCATGAGGAAGCGGAGATTGTCCTAAATGATTCCCATAGTGGAGCTTGTGGGGGTCATTTATCTGGGTTAGCAACGGCCCAGAAGATACTACGTGCCGATTATTTCTGGCCCACAATCTTCAAATATTGTGTGGAAGCAGTGAAGTGTTTTCATCCGTGTCAGCTTTACACCAGGAAAATGCGGTCACATCCTGCTCCGTTATTTCCCATTGTCTCGGTAGGCCCCTTCATGAAATGGGGGATTGATTACGTGACATGCAACCCAGCCTCGGCTGGGGGGCATAAATACATCATTGTCGCTGTTGACTATTTTACAAAATGGGCAGAGGCAATGCCTACTTTTAAAACTGATGGGGAAACAGTAGCTTTCTTCATATTCAATCAAATTATAGCACAGTTTGGTATACCCAAAGTGATTGTCACTGATCATGGAAGTCATTTTGAAAATAACATGATGACAGAACTTACCACTATGCTCAAATTCAGACAAGAACATTCATCTTCGCACTATCCACAAGCAAATGGTCAGGTTGAGGCTGTCAACAAAATTTTAAATACTATCCTTAAAAATACAATTGATGCAGCCCATTCCAACCGGCACATCATGCTATATCCTGCTCTTTGGGCCTATCGAACTAACGTAAAAACTACTACGGGTTTCTCCCCCTTCCAACTTGTTCATGGAGTGGAAGCAGTTACTCTGATTGAGTGTGAAATCCCGTCTCTAAAAATAACTATTCGTGTGTTACCTGATACGACAGAGCTTGAGGAATGTCTAGTACATTTGGAACACCTTGATGAACAGCGTAGAGATGCGCAGACCACTAATCAAGCTCATAAAAATAGGGTCAAAACTCAATATGATAAATCGATCAAACCTTGGGTTTTCTTTGAGGGGGAACTTGTCTTGCTTTGGGACCAAGACAAAGAACCCCTGGGGGTAGGAAAATTCAAGGCCATGTGGTTAGGACCTTATGTCGTATCGAAAGTTTTGAAGAAGGGCGCATATGAGTTAATTGATTTTGATGGAAACAAGCTGCCTAAGCCTAGAAATGGGCTCTACCTGAAAAAGTATTATGCTTAGGCTTAGCACTTTTTCTTGTATTTTTATTGTATGTATTTTTATGTACATTAGGTTGTCAGTTTTGTTTTTTATACTATCTGCTGGTTGTTGCAGATGTCTTTTGAAAGGTATATACAGTTCGGTGATGGCTCTAGCTGTCACACTTGTAACCTAGCTTCAGTAGCGTGGGTTATTTACTCCCCTTCAGGACAACTAGTTGCCGCTGGAGGTGCTTGCTTAGGTCCTGCTTCTAATAATGTTGTTGAGTTTAGGGCCATAATTGAGCTTCTATGGGATGCTTTGTCACATGGTATCACCCAGCTTGAAGTCTTTCTAGACTCTTAGCCGGTGGTTTCCCAGATCAATCGATATTATCAGGTACGAAATCCTATTCTATTACATCAGTTCATGCAAATTCGGTTATTGGAAAGAAATTTTGAAGTTATTATATTCAATCACATTCCACGAAATCAGAATTCATTGACTGATGCATATGCTAATTACATTTTAGATTAGCATCTAACACACATTTCATAAAGATATACAGCACACATATAAAAAACATTTGTAAATAAACCAACAACAACAATATATATATATATATATATGTAAAATATATGTCCATAGATAGGTCGAGTCTGATCCTCCGATCCTGTCATAACGGTATAATATACAAAAATGTGGATTGCAGTCCATCAAAATGTCCTAGATCTAAGCAGGACCACCTTGGTCACTTGGACCACCTTGGTCCCCATGGTCTCTCTGAACTCTGGCTTCCTCAGTCTCTTCAGCTTTGGTAGCCTCCACAGCATCTATGTATACCAGAACCGCTCTAGCCACTCACCTGAAAATACGTAACCAGATCGGTGGAATGCCAACAATGAACTCCTGCATGGCAGTCAGGATATGCTCTATCTGCAAGGTAGGAACTCTTTGGGTCGGCATCGCCAACTTCCCCTCTAGAACCCTGATCAGCCCCGGATCTTCGCCTATGATAGGATGAACAAACATGCATGGATGCCCCTTAGGGTGGATTGGTCCAATATCTACATTTTAACACATTTAAATGATTAAGAGTTGTACATATGTATATATTTATCATTTTAAAATTCATAAAAATTTTAAAAATGATAAAAATTAAAAATTGTTTACCTAGCTCTCCCCATGCTCCTCCTGTAGGGAGGACAAGGTCTGGGTCACCTCAAAAATCCATGCCAACATATGGAAACTGCTCTAGTGCTGGTAGCTATCGTTCCCACTAGATATAGAAATCATCATCGTATACACTATGCACTGCGTCTCCTCCTCGTTGACGGAGGAATATGTCTCCCCATCTGCTCAGCCTTGGCTGACATGGAGATTGGACTGGTAGAGGTATGGCGGGGTTCAACCCTGGTACTCTCGAAGAATAAGAAGGCAACCAATATGCTCACATAACCAAAGTTCTTTCTCCTTCCTCTCTTGCAATCGGACAGTTGTTTTTTCATGATAGGGACAACTCCCAAACACCAATCATAGAGGGCACCACGAAAACAATCCACCGCCAACCTCATTTGGTTCCGTGTAGCCAAATGTAATGAGGAGGATCCTGCAATCCTCACAATGGTGCTCGTAAGTACCTATAGTGTAAAGTCATGGATATGTGCAATAGGGACACAACTCCCTCTCTTTTGGGTACCTGGTGTGCAAAACACATCTATATAGTTCTGGACACTTAAAGGGTCACCGCCTCTGCCCGTGCCCTCTAAGTTGACTGGTGCTCCTCGTCGTGACAGACTGGTAATGAAATACATGTCCTTAGTAGTAATCTCCAATGTCTCACCCTGTAGGTCAAACATCCCCAAATCATGATCCTAATAGTTTATCATGAACTCCAATAGGCGGACATTGGCCCGCATGGGTGATGTGCAAAAGAATTTTAATAGCCCACTTGTTCGCAATGCATGTATAGTGGGTGCAATTTGGAGCGCTTCTTGGTCCATTGTTTCATGTTCCCGTTCCCTCCATTTCAACACCATCTTCACACCTAGAAAAAAAAGTAATTTGATTCATTAATTTCATATAAAATGTCAATTTTTTTTTACTATAATTAGCTTTTTATCCTTCACGCAGTACATGCGACTGTCTAGTTAGACATGTCGCTTACTGTACGCCACTGTCTCTAAAGGAAACCCACGTACAAAACGCGTGTACGCGATTCTTTACACTGTGAACCCGCGTACACGCTGTGACATGTTTTATGATGCTTTTAATTATGAAATTGGGACTGAAAATTAATAATTGCTAGGATCAAAATGAAGAGCTCGGGGTGTAGGCTTACCTACAACTTGCGGAATTTGATTTCGTCTACTAGATTGTCCACAATGATCGAACAAAGGTAGAGGTAAAAACTTGCTTCTTATGGCTAAAAATTCCAAATGGTGAGTTTTGTTTTAATTTTCAACTATTTATAGAAATTTTATTTTTCCAAGTGGGTTTTTTCCTATAGTTTGAAAATCTATTCAACTAATACAATATTTCTTTTTTCTTTGAAACAGGTTTTTCATCATTATAATGTGTTTTTTGCTCCAATAGGGTGGTTTTGTCATTTCCAATGCATTTTTGGCATCTATATTCAATCCACATTAACCTTAGCAATCAACATTTTTCCACGGACTATGGTATTATAAACCATTAGTTCCCTGTTTTTACCATTGTTATTCTGTGGATAGGACCCTTTTTTCATGAGTATCTTTCTTCAAAGCCTATGTTGTTCTTTGATACTCATGTCACAACTGTTTCAGGTACAGGGGTATCCTTTTAGCTATTTTTCATGCCAAATAGAGCTTATTTTGAATCTATTTTTACAAGCTATCCCTTTATAGGACTCCCCGCCCTTATGGAGTTTCTTTAGGCCTAGGTCTGACTCCTTCAAAACAGACTTGACTGTCGAGTTAACTTATCCATTCAAGCTCGTTAAGAATATGTGAATGGGCATCTGCATTGGTGGTATGTTATCTCTTTCTTGGACCATGTGGAATAATACGAGAAAGGATCCCTCTCTTTTCTATTTTGAATTGAGAAGAGTATTCTCAAGCATAGGTTTATCACTTTTCCAAACCTGAGGGACTAAATTTACGGAAAAGGAACGCTTGGTATGAGCTTAGTTTTCTCTTTCTCGTGCTCTAGACCTAAATATGAAAAATATTCCGAGTGTACTTTGTGTCTTTGTCATGCTCGTTAAACATTTAAGAACAAAGCAACGAGTTTATTGTTTTAAGCCCCATTTCTCGTAATCAAATGGATCTTTCCGAGTGATCTTGCTTTCCTTCACACTCGTAAAACTCAAGTTATTTTATGTTGTTTTGGAAGGAGCATTGGGTAGGTGGTAATTTAACCTTTTTTGGACCTCCCTGACTAAGTACAAAAAAGGTTCACCTTTTCTTCTATGGAAGTTAAGAGAGTTCTTCTGTGGTATGTTTTATACTTTTTCGGCCTTAGGAGACTAAATTGGACGAAAAATGACCCCCATGGAGTATTCTTTAGAGTTTTCAGACTCTCTAAATGTGAAAAGACCAGCTGATCATGTACTAGTTTGGGCTCATTAAATCCATGAATCAGTGACACTATCAAGCATTATTTTCCCTTCTCTTCAAGCTTGTTAAAAAATGAAGAGGGATCCAAGTTGACTTTCCTAGACTCGTTAAAATTTAACAGGTAAGGTAAGGAAGAAGTTTCTCTTGTTTTTAGTAGTGGCAGCATGTCCTCTTTTAACATAGCACTCTTTGTTTTTTCTGATACCCATGTCTCAGTTATCACTTTTCATTCAACTATTACTTCAAGTTTCCTACTCCTCCTCTTGTCCGTTATACCTGGGGAATCTGATCATGTCTCCTACATTACATATAAGTCTAGTTGTTCTATCTATAAGTTACAAGCTACCTTGGGTCATCTCTGTGTCATGCTCATTGTTCAAGGACTTCACCCAATGTTTTGATATATATCCTGATCCCATCATTGTTATATCTGTCATCTATTCTGTCTCCCTTCTTTTACCCAGTTCTTAGTCACTCTTGTGATCTGTTGGAGGATCTATTGCCTTCCTTATCATAGCATGGTTCCGTTTCAGTACTTCCTGACAATGAAGACCTAGAGTTTTAATGATCGTACCTCAGGATTCACTTTCATCATTGGTGAATTCCTTTGCTTCAGTTGTTAATTATTACTTATTGATTGGCAAACTGTTGAATCCTTTCCATGTTCGACTTCAACCTACCTTTATTCACATGGCTTGGATTGTACTGGTTCTTTTGGATAGTTTATGAAGACCTTAGTTCCTCACCTATGGACTAAGTTGCTCAAGATTATGTTCTATTCATCTACACATCTTCCAGATCTTTGAAGACTCATCATTATTGTATATTGTGGCTTCGATCCACCTTTGTAATATACGTGATTTAATACCTGTATCATATGATATACTCAAATATTGTAAAGGAGCTAGTGTTCCAGTAAATTGAACACATCATCCTTAGATATGACTTTGTATATGACATTATTATGTATTTGTTTCAGGTACTATCTCTACTCCATTGGATTTCCAAGTTCTCCAAAGATACAGATTATAATGTATTTTGGCCATCGCTTCCCTCTGACCTCACACATTAGGGGGCATCTGTTATCCACCTGAATGGCACTTCTCCATCCGAGTGCTGACATTCCTTATGTTGGCACACAAAAGGACATTTATGGATTGAAGGTTGCCTAAAACACTATAGATGGGCATATTATGAATTAAATTTATCATCCATCTAGTTGGTTATTTTTACCTTTGAATATGTCAATTTCTGTACGCGCCTTTTCTTATATGCAACCCGCGTACATATGCCATTTTATTAAAGCATGTCGTGTGTTGTACGCAAGTATTGGTAATCGCATCTTGCATACAGATTTGTACGCGGGTTCCCCTTATAGCAACTCACATGCCATATGCGAGTTGCCAGTATTAATACCCGCGTACACCCTCCTTTGACATTAAAAATAATAAATCATGATTATTTGAGATTTGTTAAGCCCTTAACCATAATCACCTTAATTGTCTCAACCCCCTCAACCCTCGAAACTGCCTTATTTCACTAAGTATAAATAAAGGCCTTGGGGAGGGTATTAATCAATGATACTTGGAGAGCAAAGTTATGCTGGTGGAGTCTATTCAGAAGTCTTTGGAGCAGTGGAAATCAGAATCCTTTGGTTGCAGAGGAGTCCTTGTCTCAGGCATTAGGTTGTAATCTGAACTTATTCATTATTGTTAATAAAGAGAATCCTTCCTCCACATGTGTCTTGAATGTTTTTCATGTATCATGGTTTGATGAATACTTATGATTAAGCACTTTGTATATGATTTATTTGACATGTTTTATATACATGTATCATCTTGCACTTGTAGGATTTGCTATTGACAGGTGAAGGAGAAGCATCCCTGAAGGCTTTGGAGGAGAAGCAGAGTGGAAGAGGACAAAGCTAGGATCAACTGTCGTATATCAGGTGAGTCTATTCTATCCTCTTATTTCCTTTTCTGTACTCTAGGGTCGATTTCCTGCAAGTTTTATGAGTATGTTGGTAACCCCATACCTTCGGTTATAAGGTGTTTATTCCTGTACAACAGATATTCCCATGAAGCTATTGATACCATAATGTCGTCCATGATTCCAACAGGTTTTACCGTAGCACGGTCTGCTAGTTACAAGATGTAAGGGTTAGGTCAAAGAAATTGTCCCAACTGTAAAGCTTCTAAAACTGTGGTAGTCATCATATTGATGGTTTATCCTAAATTGATTAATGTTTTATCTATGGTGGTATTATTTATAATTACAGTCACTACTGGGGCTCTTGGATTTGTATATTTTGCAATCTCGGACTGATTTGACATATATCCAGACATTTCTCCTATGACATGAATTGTAATGGGATCTTTTTGTTTCTTCCCTAGGAGTTTAATGCATAATTCCTTTATTACCATACTATAAATTGGTATGTCTTTAATAGCTTTCAATAACGGGATTTTGACACAGATATGCTTTAATTCATTCAAGATATCATACTCGGAATGACCTACAGGTTTTTATATTACTAGTCTTGTTGGAAACAGAGGAATTCTTTGTTCCTGAATAGGTTCTTACGGAGGATGGGTAGGTACTAGAAATTTTGTAATGTTCACATCCTCCAAGATGGCATCATTCATGGGTTCATTTGAATCTTCTTCTTCTTCATTTTCCTCACGAATGACCACTGATGTTCTGGGTTTATCATTAACAACTCTTCCAGGCCGTAATTGAATCTCATGTATAGGTATAGTCGAAACAAGGTAGGATGGAATAGGTTGCAACTCAATATTGTTAAGAGATTGAGTTGTTTTATTATTAGGGTTAGGTATCGGTTGTGCAAGTAATAATGTCGTTCACGGAGGATTTGCATTCTGGAAGTGATGAGGTTGTTGTGCAATGAGAGGAAATGGAGGTACAAATCTAGGCAAATGCTGTTGGAAAGTGAGTTTGTGCTGAGGATAAGGATGATTAGGTGGAGGGATAGGTTGTGACTAATGGTATGGTTGTCCTCTCCACCCTTGTGACCAATACTATTGCTATGGAAATTGAGGACAACGATACTGAGGTGGCCAACTCTACAAACTAGGATTGTTCCATTGTTGGGTTTGTTGGTATGGAGAGTAATAGGGTGGGGATTGTGGTGGAAAATTCTGGTATGTTGGTTGATCTATATATTGCCAAGGAGGCCTCCTAGATGTTTCACCTACATACTCACTCTTATAGATGGCTTGCAATCCAGGAAAGGATGGACAGTTATCTGTCAGATGTTCCTCTATACAGATGTGACATATAGAGATATTGTTTAACAAACATTCCCTTTGGGGATGGTTTGTTCTACACCTTGGACATAAAATACTCATTGTTTCCCATTCTTCATCTTGCCTTTTCTTGGCTTGTAAAGAATCTAATTGAGAACCCATGGCTCCTAAGATGTTAGTATTAAAATTTTCTAATAGGTTACCCAATTCCATTCTTGTAACCCCTCCTGAACTAGGAACATTTCCTCTTGCATTTCTACTATAAGGCTCTCGAAATTTTTTCCTAACTTTCGCCTACTTATAGAATAAGTTTTACACATCTCACTAATCTGTGAAAAGGTCTTATGAGAAATATCATTGGCTACCATGAGATTAAGACTCTCTAGCAAGTCCTCAGATATTCCTTTGAGAAAAAGTGTATGTACTGCATCTTCTGGAAGGTCATGATACTTTGATCTATGAAGTGTATAAACGAACCTTTCGAGATAATCCTCTAGGCTTTCATCTTCAAGTTGTTGTATCTTGAATATATCATGTCGAGAATATTTAGGTTTGCAGTATTCTTGATAGTTTCGTAAGAATGATGTTCTCATGTCATCCCAAGTCCTAATAGTGGATTCACCTAATCCCATGAACCATCGCAAGGCGAAATATTTTAATGTAGCGGGAAAGAGTTTTAGTTTGTGAGCATCTTGTAGATAATTATAGGGAAAGAGTTTTAGTTTGTGAGCATCTTGTAGATAATTATAGCTCCTACAGAGAATATCAAACTGGAACAAGAATGTGTCCAGGTCCTCATTACTTTTTCTATAAAAAGTAGGTAAAGAAGAAGGAGGGATTTTTTTCATATTTACATCTAGTACAGTATCTAGAATAGGAAACCCGAAGGTAGCCTCATTTTGATTTTATCCTTCTCCTTCGTCATTTCTAACTTTGTTACGATATTCGTTCTCTCCCCGTCCCTCGATATATATAGGGTGGGTTTTTAATATAAATATACCTAGGAAGCTCCTTTTGAGGTGATAATGGAGCGTCCCAATGCTCTGTTTCGGGAGAAATATTCCTCTGGTAAACCGTTTTCTTATTAAACCCTAAAGGGAAAGAAGGTTCTATTGTGGATGTCTCAATTTGTGAGATGACTCTATCTGAGGGGTTTCCAAAGAGGGATTTTACCTGTTCAGGATCAACAAGGTCAACAAAGTTCAGACTTCCTACTAGTGAAAAGGTCATATCCTTTGGTTTTGTGACTAGTGGAGAACTAGAGATTACTAGTGGTTGATCCTTTTGAATTTCTTTCGAAATCAGGTCCTTGGGACCTATGTTCAAGGTTCCTTCTCCTTCTATGGTTCCCTTAGTAAGATCTCTTGGAATATTTTCTTTAGGTTTCCAAGCAGAATTACTCCCTTCAGGTGTTTTTCGATACCTTTCTAGTGAGTTAGTGTTATAGCGGATTTAACCACTCTAGGTGAATCACACTTTGTATGGCCTTCCCCTATCCCACCACAGACTCTTTAGACCCCATGGACTATCTTTTATCCTTTAATGTTTCCTTGATCATCCCTAAAACTATATGAAAAATGATATACGCGGATTTTTACCCGATAACCGTGTACATACGCGGGTTTGACCCCTATAACCGCATACATTGGGATGTGTGCACAATCCAAATCCTTTTGGAGTTTTCCTTGACATGGATCTAACTCATTCCACTCCTGTCCTTCCATATTCCTTGAGATTGCTCGGATTCGATCCTTCATTATCCCTTGTGAAGCTATATAAGAAACCCCTTGGTACATTGAAGGCATATAGAGAGATTGAGAGCAACGAAACTATAGTCCATTGTTGCCAAAATTTGTACTTGAGTTTGCATCCCTTTGTCCCTTGGAGCACTTTTGTGTTCTTCCCAAGCTTTCCTTTTTCTAGTGAGCTTGCTATCGTGAGATGGAGGATTGAGGTGGTGGAGGCCCAAGTGGGTGATTCAGTTTATCCGGTTCACAGACGTGCCATCAGAGGTTGTATCTATCTTGTAATCTCTGATTTATATTAATGGAAATATCTTTTCTTGTCCAATGATGTGTATTTGATTAAATATTGTATCCATTGGAATATGTCAAATGCTTTTACATTATTGATTATATATGCTAGAATAGATCTAACACCATGATATATAGTATGCTTGTATTGTTTACTTGTTGTTGAGGAAGTATTATATCAATTCAAGCTGAAGATTGGAAAGCTCAATGGGGATCTACTTCAACTGTCTGGAATAAGGTACGAGGTCTGATCCTTTAGTGCTAGACATTTTATTTCTATTGCATATTGGGAAATATTTATTTCTAGAGTCAAAGCTATCTATTGTGGTACCCCAAGCCATGGGAATTTCTCTCTGTAACAGAATTGGCGACTCCACTGGGGAGTTCCTAGTAGTTGTCCTTTGGGGGTGATTTTCTCGGCATTCGATGTATTTGAATTGCTCTTTCTCTCTTGTTTTTGTGTCAGGTCTGGGGGCATGTATGCCTGGTAGAGTCTAATTGGAGTGAATTTTGTCTCAACCTGTCTATTTGCCTTGTTTTATGCACCTTTTCTTCCTGTACGCGGGTTTTTGATTTACAGTCACGTATACACGCGGGTTTACTGTGAACAATCATGCATACCCTGATTTTTTCTCTTTTCTGGAAGATAATTGGTTGCTGGGTGAATGATGTTAGTTGCTGAGTCTCCTTTGGCACTGCCTGAGTCTGTTTTGACCTCTGTTTCTGACCGAAAACCTTTTTTTTTAGCCTAATTTTTTTTTTTTAGGAAAGTTCTTGTCATGGCATTTTCGATTTTTTGTTTGAGATTAGTGCATTAGAGTTATTTTACCTTAGTGCTTTGCTTGGATGTTGTTTATGTGTGTTTACAGAGTCTGGGGGTGGTAGAATCATTCTTTTTCTTTTTGCATCTCTTATATTTTCAAAAAATCCAAAAACATTTGCTTATAATAATGCATTGCATTTTGCACTTTGCATTGTACTTGCACTAGATCTAAATTTGCTTTGGAGTACTAGTTAGGACTTCATATAGGAAAAATTTGCATTCATCATTTGAAGAAGAATTGTGCATTTCATGTAGTAGCATACCCTATTTACATGGAAATAATGCATTTCCATTGATTGTTACGATGTGCATTTTACTTTATGTTGCGTCATAACACCACTAGTTGCACGACCATATCCTATTTTTGAGTAATAAAGCCAACTAAAATCAATGCTAATTAAAATGAATTACACTCTTTTCTTTTCTAGGGTGCACCAACAAGCTTAGGTTTTAGGATCTTGGAATAGTTCATTGTAATTCAATTCTCCAAGATCACTAAACAACAACATCTAGGTGTCTGTCCAGGGAGTGTGAGAAATCCTTGATATAACCATCGTTCTCAGGATCCTCCTCTCAAACAGGGGTTAAGCACGAGGCAGTGTGAGCGGTTATCAATTGGGATGACCCCTATTCATAACTGAGTAGCACCGGAGATATTTCGTAGGTTGTATTCGTATCTGGGGGCTCTTTCAAGAGTTTCGGGCTTTGCTACCCTGCCCATACTGTCAATCCCGCCTGCGACTGTCCGCCTGAGCTTTGATTATATTGAGGTGACCTTAGTGACCTTACCTAGGATATCAAGGGGGTACTTGTAGAGGTTATTCTGCAGGTGTCCCAGCCAGGTTGGGGTCAAATAGCACGGTCGCTTTACACGTTGAAGCTGAGGGCCACAATAATTGGTTACGTACCTCCGCTTGTTGTGTATGGGAGTCTCAGGCCTCTCCTAGGCGAGACATACCTGCTTCATTCGGGATCTCACTTATCCATCCCTTGTTTGCTTGTATTTGGCTTTAGATTTTATTAGTGATTTCTCTGTGCACGCTAGTTGGCCTACGGTTTACGTAAATAGAGAGTCTTTGCTATTTTTGTTTTGATTCATTGTGGATTCGAGTGCGGTTCCACGCTGTTCTCGTCGGTTAGCAGGACTTCCGACTTCTACTTCTCCTCCTCCTTTGGGAGAGAGACCTAGACAGTCCAGGCGGACTATGTCACACACTGATTCACACACCATGGAGGATCATTCAGAGACTATTCCTGAGCCACCTCCTCCCATTCGTGTTGACGATGGGGAATTTACTCCTACATACGATCATTCACCTGACCTAGCTTAGTTCGGTCCTGTGATTTCCTAGATAGGATCTTTGCACGATAGACCTACTCACCCTAGGGCTGATTCCCCGTTGACACATTACCGGTATGGAATGCCGGAAGATGTCGAGACTCACTTTGAACCTGCCAGCACTAACTACGGTAGTTATGCTACGACTGGTTTTCCTATGCACGATTTGACATTTCATGTCGAATCTGACTTCGAGCCTAGCACTATGCCTGGGGGAAATCACATTCCTTACCTTGTGGAGAGGTTTGGGAGTACTAGTCACATTGCACCTTCTGTCCCAGTGGTGGAAGCTACATCTCATCTCCCTCCTAGGTCTAGGGTTAGCAATCCGATTAGGATACCAGGTCTGAGACGGGTGACGATAGGCGGTAGTACATATCTTATTACTCATATTCCTTCATCCTCGGTTTCGAGTTCTTCAAATGTACATCCTCCACCTTATTCACGTGGTCCTTCGAGCCGATATATGGCTACGAGTCAGGTCCATACTACGGTTACTAGGCCGATTGTGTCTCAAGTTCATATACCACCCGCTACTTGGGGAGGCTATATTCACGCTTATAGTGGTCAGCTTGTTATGTTCGGGGTGTATATACCTACTTCTGGTATGTATGTTCCCCCTTCTGGGGCTTATCTTCCTACCTATGGAGTGTCCCATGGGACATCACATTCGATGACCTATGGACCTTATTACGGGACGCAGTATGGATAGGTTTCTTCACCTTATGGAGGTGGGTATCAACAACCTACTTACTATCCTAATTATAGCTTCATAGCTCCTACTAGTCAAGGTCCACCTTACTATGGTACTTCCACGTCACCCTATATGGGTCAGACAGGAGGAGGACACTATGGCCAAGGCCATGGTGGTGCTCAAACCTATGTGAACCAGGGAGCGGTCCATCGACCTCATCATCCTAGGCTCCCTTTCCTCACAACACTTAACCTTCCTGACTTATCGAGACTTACGAATGATCCCATGGCTCATGACCCGGCTTGGATGGCTGTCCCTACCAAGCTTCCTTCGGACATACCTAAGTTCGAAGGAAAACCGGGAGAGGATCTGAGCAAACATGTTACCACGTTTCACCTTTGGTGCTCTTCGAATTCGTTACATCAGGACTTAGTCCGCTTGTGACTATTTCAACGCACCCTCACGGGGCCTACTGTGAAATGGTATATAGAGTTTCCAAAGGGATCTTTTACCTTGTTCGACAATCTTACGATGACTTTTCTTAATCACTTCCAGCTACTAGTGCGCCATAATGTTGGTACTGAACTCTTGTCGACATTTCGGCAAGATAAAGCCACCCATATTTCTGATCATATCCAGGAGTGGCATAGATGGAAGAGATTAATTAAAGATTTTATACCTCCAGAGTTCCTTCTCGAGTGGTTCCTCAAGTAT
Organism: Pseudotsuga menziesii; assembly: GCA_001517045.1. Classification (NCBI taxonomy): domain Eukaryota; kingdom Viridiplantae; phylum Streptophyta; class Pinopsida; order Pinales; family Pinaceae; genus Pseudotsuga; species Pseudotsuga menziesii. The sequence goes on along the minus strand of LPNX010915385.1, from coordinate 191,747 downwards.
TTATTGCCATATATCGCGAAGGATGTTTCCACATCCAGAGTGCAGAATGAGGAACATGCAATCTTTAGGGTGCAGGAACTGGACTTGATTTATGCTTAGTTCGGTTTGTTGTATGAGATTATTCCCAACGCTCCTCGTTCTAGTTTCGATCCCAAGGTCAAACCTAGACCACATGCTGATGGAATTGTGGGTTGTGCAAGTGAGAAACCTGCGGATTCGGTTGTAAAAAAATTTAGTCAATTGTTGCTCAACCAGTCTGCTTCGGGAAAAGCTACGGCTTCATCTCAACCCACCCAAATGGCGAATGTAATTTCTGTGCAATCGTCGGACCACAAGGGTAACCAGTAGCCCGGATGGAATAGAAGAAAGGGTAAGAATAATAATCGAAAGGGTGGGAATAGGAATGAGAATGCTACCAGTAATGACAAGAACAGTCAGAATGCTGGCGGGGACAAGAAAGTGAAACGTAAGGTTAAGTTCCCTTGAAAGCTATGTAAGGATGTCACCTCACTTACTTGTGCCCTTGAATTGATGAAGCTTCAAGACTCTTAGCACAAGGCCTAGCTATGCTAATGAACCCTTTACCGCATAACCAGAATACGAACTCGAAGTCCCAGGAGAAATCTAGTGAGAATGATCCACCAGATACTAGTGCTCATGGGTGCATTAACATGGTCCATGCTGCCAAGGTTGTGACTCGTGTGAAAGATTATGGATCGTCACAACCCAGCCCAGGCAAAGAACCTGATCCACCAGGAACCCCTTTGTACATTGAGAAACCCGCAGATAAACATGAGGTTGCACCTCGCATTCCTAAGGGGGTACTTAAGCGTTCGGGGCATAATCTAAATGCGCGAGCCGCCCAGAATTATTTAGTTGTCGAGGATTTGGGCCATACTCCTTGTGCGATGTCTGCATTGGAAGTGCTTCAGAGTTGTCCTTTGCAAAGGAAGGCTTTGCTTTCTGCTCTTGGTGTGAACGGTGATGATTCTTCCTCAATGATCAAATTTGAAACTGCAGGACATTAGCCTCGCTTGCCCTACTATGTGTCGCTTTTTGTACATGTAGAATTTCTTAATATGATCGTCAAGCACACTGTGATTGATGAGGGTGCTGCTACATCTGTGATGTCTTTGTCCTGTTGGAAGGGTCTTGGTTCTCCTGACTTGTCGAAATTAGAGACTATGTTAACTACTTTTGATGGGAGATATTTTAGGCCACACGGCATCCTTCTGTCCCTTAAAGTCCATTTGTGGGGGAATACCATTGCGATAGAGGTTGAGGTGGTTGATGCGCCCCTTGACTACAATCTCTTTTTGGGTAGGAACTGGATGTATAGTATGCAAGCCGTTGCTTCTTCCTTGTTCCACATTGTATGCTTTCCACATAACGGGAATATTGTAACGATTGATCAAATGACATTCAATAATTCCTCTGTTACTGCATCTTCAGGAGCTTCAGTCCCGATCGTTGAACACTCTCAGCCGGCAACTGGGAGTGTGGGTGTAGGCATGTATCCATCCCTCATGGGAAGCTTTAGTTGTCCTACACTGGTCCTCATGATAGGATCTTGTTCCAATAAGGCTTCGACTTCTACGACCTCAGTGTCTTTTCTCATGAATCATATGGAAGATCCTTGGATTCTTCCTACACTGAGTATTTCGAGTGAGCCTATGGAGACCAACGTGCCGCTTCCTGCAGCTATGATAGCTTATCAAGCCAATCTTAAGAATGTTGCAGAGCCTTGCTCTTCCTCTTCACGGACGAAAGAGGAAAACCCATGTGTGCTTCCGGCATGGGCAGTACAATCTTCTCATGCCCATGACTGCCTTGATACGGTTTTCCCTTCAGATGAAGTGATCATCGAGGCTATGTCAGGCGTTGAGCCGCCATGGGAGTAACTTCATCATAGATCGTATTTCCTTCCACCGCTTGACCATTTGGAGCATGAGGGTTATAGGGAGATTCTTAGTCAGAGAGTTGGTAGTCCCATGGTTCCAGTAAGCTCTCCTGGTCAGATGGCTGATGGGAACATGGCGAACATATCTTCCATGATTTTTATCAACATCTCTTGAAATCTTGGCACCATTGAGAATGTCTATATTGGGGAAGAATGTTCCCATGCTGAGATTCTTGAATATACCGAGCTATTCAAGGAATTCTGTGATGTTTTTGCTTGGTCTTATGATGAGATGCCAGGTATTGACCCTCGGATTGTCGAACATGAGATTAAGACTTACCCCAACACTAATCCTGTTCGACAATGTTTACGTGCTGTGAATCCTAGGAAAGCACCCACCATTAAGGTAGAGATAGAGAAACTGTTGAAAGCCGGTTTCATCTATCCCGTTCCCTTGACAGAGTGGGTTTCAAACCCCGTTTCGATGGATAAGAAGCAGGGAGCGATCTGAATATGCACTGATTTCCGTGATTTGAATCGTGCCTGTCTTAAGGATAACTTCCCCACACCATTTATAGATCATATTTTGGATGAGTGTGTGGGTAGCGAGGTGTTCTCCTTCATGGACAGCTTTTCTGGGTATAATCAGATCCAGATTAAACCTGAGGACCAACACAAGACTGCATTTATTTGTCCTTGGGGAATGTTTGCATATCGAAAAATGCCTTTCGGCCTTAAAAATGCCAGAGCTACATTTCAGCGAGCGATGACCTTGATTTTCCACGATCTCAAGTCTATTATTGAAGTATTTTTGGATGACCTCACTGCTCATTCTTGTATGAGAATGCGTCATCCCTATCACTTGAGATTGGTCTTCGAAAGATGTCGGCACTATTCGGTTCGATTAAATCCTCATAAGTGCATCTTTTGTGTGAAGTCAGGTTGTTTGCTAGGATTCATCATTTCAAAGGAGGGAATAAGAGTCGATCCCTTAAAGTTTCAGGCAATACTTCAGTTGTCTCCCTCGAAGAACATTCGTCATCTTCACTGTTTGCAAGGTATGGCAAACTTCTTACGAATATTTGTTGTCAACTTTGCCAATTTGACTAGAGGATTTATGCGTCTCTTGAAGAAGGATACTCCCTTTGAATGGGATGAGTGATCCCAGGAGTCCTTCAATGCACTTAAGCGAGCCCTAGCATCGGCCCCGGTGATTAGTCCTCCGGATTATAGCCGTGATTTCCTATTATATGTGGCCACATCTTTAGAGACGATTGGTATAATGTTGGTTCAGGAGGATGAGGAGCTCCAAAAGCATGTGATATATTATCTAAGACAAAACCTTATTGACACAGAGATTCATTATTCTCATGTTGAGAAGCTTGATTTAGCGACCGTACATGCGGTTCAGCGTTTGAGAAATTATATTCTCCTTCGCCAGATCTTGGTTGTGGCCCATGTCAATCTATTTCAGTTCATTCTCACATGAAGGATGATTGGGGGAAAGTATAATAAATGGATTGTCATTCTGCAATAATTCGATCTCAAATTTGTTTCAACAAAGTCAAAGAAGTCATTAATTTTTGCAAAGCTTATATCGGATTTCCCGAGCGAGGCCGAGGAGTTGGTTTGTGAAGATACGTTTGTTGATGAACACATATTCTTAATCTCAACGTCTGACCCATGGTATGGAGATATCATAGTATATCTGCAAACACAGAGGACCCCTACTCACCTCTCGCGAGATGAATGACAACGATTACATCACGTCTCTAAGAATTACCTTATAGTGGACAATACTTTGTATCGTCGTGGGGTAGATTCCATTTTACGATGTTGTTTAACTCATGAGGAGGCTGAGGTTGTGCTGAATGATTGCCATGGAGGGGCTTGTGTTGGTCATTTATCTAGGCTTTCTACAGCTCAAAATATTTTGAGATCAGGTTATTTATCGCCGTCGATCTTTAAATATTGTGTTGCTGTGGTCAAGAGGTGCCACCCTTTCCAGGTGTTTGCATGAAATATGCGCTCGAAGCCTACCCCGTTACATCCCATTATCATCGCCGGTCCCTTCACCAAGTGGGGGATCAATTTTATGGATTGCAACCCAGCTTCGGCTGGGGGGCACCATCATATTATAGTGGCGGTTGATTATTTCATGAAATGGGCTGAGGAAATGCCTACAGTAAAATTCGATGGTGAGACAGCCACTCACTTCATATTCAACCAAATCATTACTCGATTTGGGATTTCGAAAGAGCTTGTCACTGACCATGGCTCACACTTGTAGAACCGTATGATGGAAGAGTTGGCATCCAAGTTAGGGTATAAGCAAGAGCACTCCTCTTCTTACTACCCCCATGCGAATGGACAGGTTGAAGCAGTGAATAAATCACTTAAGTCCATTCTCCAATGAACCATCACACAGAGCAAGACGAACTGGCATATTATGTTATACCCTGCTTTATGGGCATATCGAACCGCGGTTAAGACTACCATTGGTTTTTCTCCATATCAGCTTGTGCATGGAGTGAATTTGATATTATCGGTTGAATGCGAGATTCCTTTATTGAAGCTAGCTGTGGAACTCTTACCAGACACTTCACCTTTGGAGGAGCATTTGGTCCACCTCGAGCAACTTGATGAGCAGTGTCGAGATGCCTTGGTGGCTCTAGAGGTTAATAAACATTGTGTTAAGGTCCAATATGACAATTCTGTCCATCCAAGAGTGTTTAGTGAAGGATACTTGGTCCTTTTGTGGGATCAATTGAAAGAACCCTTGGGGGAAGGGAAATTTAATCCTATGTGGCATGGTCCTTACATGGTCAAGCGTGTCTTAGAGAAGGGTTCCTATGAGCTAGTCAATTACGAAGGAACAGCTTTGGCGGAGCCTAGAAATGGGATCTATCTCAAAAAATACTATGCATGATCTTTAGCCAAGGCTGCTTGTTGTATATTAGTTTACAACTTTGCATAGTTAGGTCTTTTTCTTATCGTGATCGGGTTTGTGATTAGTTTCTGTTTCTTTTGGCAGATGTCAATGGAATCTTCCACCTACATAGGATTCGCGGATGGTGCAAGCCATCACACTCAGCACTCAGCCTCTGCTGCTTGGGTGATTTATACTCCTATGGGTTAGGTACTGTCTTCAGGAGGTGTATGTCTATGGCCATCTTCCAACAATGTTGTTGAATATAGCGCCATTATCGAGCTTCTACGGGATGCCATTTCACATGGCGTTCTATCTCTTGAGGTACATCTTGATTCGGAGTTAGTAGTGTCACAGCTCAATGGTTTGTACCATGTTAGAGATCCGACGTTATTGAGAAGATTCTTACGTGTGAGATTGTTCGAATGGCAATTTGACAGTATCACATATATACACATTCCAAGAAATGATAATCAAGTTGCTGACTCATATGCTAACTATGTGTTAGATTGGCATTTGTTTCATTCATAATAAATTAATCACAAACATTTTTGCACATGTAAATAAATAAACCGATCACCATAAAACCTTTTATATATATCAAAAATGTGGTAATACATAGTGTCATATACAAAAGTGGAGCTTTCAAAGATTCCATCATATAATACACGGTCGTACAAAACATATACACTCCCAAGTATCCAATCCTGTGGAGGAGGAGGGTTGTGATCATGATACGTCACTACGGCTCTCACCACAATAAACGGACCCATGCATGTGGCACTCCCACCACCTGTTGCTGCATGGCCTCAGGCAAGTCCTCGACTTGTGCCATGGGAACTCTATGAGTCAGTCACACGAAGTTGGTATGAGTGCTCTGGAGCGTTCGTTCCGCATCCACACCTGTGATGTCATCCCCTCTTCCCCTCTGTCTATGACATGGGAAGCCCTCTGGTCACCGTGGTCCCACATCTGCACATGAATAGTAGATGTCACTATGTGTTGTCACGCCAAAACATGTCTTTTTTATTCCACATAATCAAATCAAATACAAAAAAATTAAATAACTCAAAAAACTTTTAACAAAAAAAAGAGTGAGAGTCGAGATTCGGTACCTATCTCTCCATATGCCAATCCTGGTGGCAATGGCATGTTCGGATCCCCCCGGAAATCTATCCCTCCATAGGGGTAGTCATCTACGACAACAATCTGTTGTCCCCGCCATGGAAAGAAGTCAGCTGGATATGGGTTGGCCACCCTACCACCCCCCAGTCTGCGCATAGCATCTACCCAATGCCATTGGACTGGATCTCGAACCCCGTGGAGAGGAATGTCCACTCTAGGGCTCAATCCTGGAACACGCTCGAAGAAAAACGTGCTTAGAATGCTGCTGAACCCGAAGTTCTGTATCCTGCCTACCTTACACTCACTGAGCTGGTGTTTCATGTTGCTCAGTAGTGTAGTACTCCAGTCGTATATGGTTGGTCTCATACACTCCACCGCATAGAACATCAATGGTCGTGAGGCCTGATGGAGTGAGGCTAAGCCTGCTATCCTGACCAGCGTCAGTAGTATGGCCTTTAGGCCCAGAACATGTATAGCATTGGTGGGGACTTCACTTCCCACCTTCTCAGTATCTGGGTATCAGTACACAGCTACGTACTCATCGATAGTAAGCCCACCGCCTGGCCCACCTCGAGAATGAAGGTTCGCCACCTCCTCTCATCTAGATAGACCTATGATAAAGTATATGTCTTCCACCTCTATGGTGAGAGACATCCCATCTATCCGGAAGGACTCTGAGTCTGGATCCCAATAGTCTACCAGCATCTCTAGCAGTCTTGGTTTGGCCCTCAGACCACCAAGACACCAAAACTTGTAGAGTCCGCAGGCTCAAAGAGCTTGTTGAGCCATCACGTCAGCCCTTACAGCTTCCTCTATTTCACCATGCTCGCACTCTCTCCATTCTAGCACCATCCTGCTAGAGAAAATTCCACATTGCCCATTATATTCTTATAAATTCACTTACGCGGCGTCATACGTGACTGTTTTGCAAACAGCCGCGTATGTACACGGTTTCTAGCCTCTTTTCCGCGTATAGCCAGCCCTATACGTGGAAAAATATTCGATATCCATGTGGGCTGCAGCGCTCATGTAGAGATGGCATAAACAACCTCATTTCACCATGAAAATCAACAAAAATTATATTAAAATGCATGAGGAAAGCATGAGTAAATACCTGGAAGAAACGGTTGCGAATTCCACCGGCTGGATCTCCTGGAATTTGCAGTTGAAAATCAGAGCTCCAATGGGTAAAAGTTTCAAATGATTTATATTTTTACTATTTATAGAAAAAATTTCAAATATTTGAAAATTTTTACCCCCTTTCCTATAGTTTTGACAGTTTCTAACCATTTTGGACCATTTCTGACATAACTTGTGATGTAGAAGACCATTTTAAGTGCCATTTCAACCATTGGATTGACCCGTTCATATTGATCTCAGGTATAATGTCTACACTAGCATATAGGTTAGGTCCACCACCATTTTCATTTTGCATGACCTTATGACCATGTCACAATGACCTTAGGTACGAACCCACTCTATTATGTCACCGAACCTTCATGCTACTTTACAAGTGGCATAATACAAGTGGTAGAGCTTCACCTTACATGGGTACCCTAGTTAGCCCCTTATTTGCATTTGGTTCCCATGCCAACGTTTTCTTCTTTAGGGTGTGGGAGTCCGTTGTATAGTACTGCCATGACATTTCGCAAGAGCCTCATACTCCTCTTAATCTTATGCTGGCCTGTTTCCCTCTGAAATCCCCCTATTTCAAGTTTTGAATGCATTATCATGAGCTTTTCCTTCCTTATTGAGCTTTATGCCAGCTTCCCTGACATTACGTTTCAGCCATATAGCCCGAGCTTGTCTCATGTCTAGCCATGCAAAGCCATTTTTTATATATCCTTCGCAGCTTGATTTCCTTTTGTACCAGGAGGGGATTTTCCCCCAAGTGTCGATATCCTACACATGTATCCTTGCATTGAGCATAGGTATGTTCCACTACTTGGAACTAGTTTGTTTTCCCTGATGACGCTCGTCTCCTCCTAGTTTGTAACTATAAATCTAGTTTATTCTTTTTTCAAGATTTTCAAATAACTGAAAAAGTCCAAAAAAATTAAAACACCAAAATGCTGGACAAGGAAAGATGTTATCTTTGGCAGCTGTCGAGTCGTGTCACCTTCGAACAAAGCACTATATATCACATCCATTGGTTGGGTTATAGTTTGACTTTAGGAGCTGTACTCGTTTATCTGAGTTTATCTCCACCGACTGGTTAAGCTTCCAGTCCTTATGGAGCCTCTATTGATGCCTCCTATGTCATAGAGATGTCCCAGTTTCTATATCGAGTCTATGCTGCCTTCATTCAGTCACCATATTCCGTTATGCTCTTGTTCGAAGGAAGTTGAAACCTGTGTCGATCATTCCTCAATTATCTTGACTTTGCATGTCGGCCATTCCTAGTACAGTTACTGTTTCGTGCACCTTATGATTGATTCCTTCCACATTATATAGCCTTGTTGAGTACCTCGTGTTGGATGATGGGGGATTCCTTAATGCCCTCCTTCCAGCGGATTTCATCCCATCGACTTTAGATCAATTCTTCTGGGATTGGAATCTAGAGTCCTTTTGAATGCCTTGAGACTTGCAGTCATCAGTGGCAGGTTCTCTCGCCATCGACAGTTTCTTGGGAATACATCAATGTCCCCTGATCGATGGATTCTCTCAAGTGTTCGACCTCAGCACATCTATTCACACTTGTTAGTTTGCACTCTAGTACCTTGATTCCCATTTTCATTATCAGTGGGTAATCTTGCGTCTGTTAATGGTATACATCAATGACCAGTAATCAGACAATGGACTACTATGTTCAACCTCTACACCTCTATTCGCATAGTAGGACATATACTCGTAGAGGTTTGTGTAGAAGACTTTCGAGACTGGTGGCATCTCTTATATGCTACCTCCTTGATTGTGCCAGTGTTCAAGAGACTTCAGCTCTCATGACTTCATTCCAGCATATGACAAATATTTCCAACCACTATGGAGATCTTGATCTATTGTATATCTTCAGCCATTTTGGAGATCATGGTCCTTTGTATATCTTCATCATGGAGATTCTGATCTATGTATATTATAAGTGGCGATGACCACATATGTGATATCATGTATCATGCTTATTCATGTCCATTGTACTCTTATGTATCCAGGACTGCTATATGTACTTGCAATTATATGCAGAGTTGTATTATTGTACTATGCTAATTGGGTGGCTAGTCTTCCATTTGGGATCCTTCATCACTCCACTTCTGGGATGGACTTATAATGTATTTCGGCCATCGTATGACCCCTCTGACCTCACGCATTAGGGGACATTTGTTATAGCGTATTTCACCACTCTAGGTGAATCACACTTTGTATGGCCTTCCCCTGTCCCATTGCAGACTCTTTAGACCCCATGGACTATCTTTTATCCTTTGATGTTTCCTTGATCATCCCTAAAACTATATGAAAAATGATATACGCAGCTTTTTACCCGATAACCACATACATCAAGATGTGTGCATAATCCAAATCCTTTTGTATTTTTCCTTGACATGGATCCGACTCATTCGACTCCTGGCCTTCTATATGCCTTGAGATCGCTCGGATTCAACCATTCATTATCCCTTGTGAAGCTATATAAGGAACCCCTTGGTACATTGAAGGCATATAGAGAGATTGAGAGCAACGAAACTATAGTCCATTGTTGCCAGAATTTGTACTTGAGTCTGCATCCCTTTGTCCCTTGGAGCACTTTTGTGTTCTTCCCAAGCTTGCATTTTGCTAGTGAGCTTGCTATCGTGAGATGGAGAATTGAGGTGGTGGAGGCCCAAGTGGGGGTTTCAGTTTCTCCGGTTCGCAGACGTGCTGTTAGATGTTGTATCTATCTTGTAATCTCTGATTTATATTAATGGAAATATCTTTTCTTGTCCAATGATATGTATTTGATTAAATATTGTATCCATTGGAATATGTCAAATTCTTTTACATTATTGATTATATATGCTAGAATAGATCTAACACCATGATATATAGTATGCTTGTATTGTTTACTTGTTGTTGAGGAAGTATTATATCAATTCAAGCTGAAGATTGGAAAGCTCAATGGGGATCTACTTCAACCGTCCGGAATAAGGTATGAGGTCTGATCCTTTAGTGTTAGACATTTTATTTCTATTGCATATTGGGAAAGATTGATTTTTGGAGTCAAAGCTATCTGTTGTGGTACCCCAAGCCATAGGAATTTCTCTCCATAACAATTAGTAGTTGGGGTATTACATCCCCTGGAAACGTTAGCGGAAATGTCGATAGCATTTCCTATCTTAATAAATCTACCCTGAGGATCTCTAAGTCTGTTCATGAAAAGAAAAGAAAATTAAAGGAAACTTATGCTATTACTATTGTTGTTGGGTTTAGGGGCGTTGGTTATAATAGATGCGTTGGTTCTAAAAAAAGAAAAACAAGTATATGACAAATGTATAAAATAACACACTTACAAAAATAACAAAGGAACAACAAGGCTTTGGGGCACCCCACTATAGTGGATGCGTCTGGCTATTACACCACGGAAATTCCGAGAATTTCATAGCGAAGTCATGTTTGTGTCTTACTGTTCTTCGCTCCCTCTTGCTGTGTAATATAAAATTAATCTATATATATATCTAAACTTCATAAAGGAACCCTATTTATTCTACCTTATAAAAAACTCCCCGACAACGACGCCAAAATGTTGGGTGTGTTCTACTATCTTAAATACACCTAATATTTAATTATCGACTGGGGTTGGTAAGCTTAGACTTGATACAAAATATATGAAAAGGTAAAAAGGATCCTAGGGTGTCGTAAAGATATTTTAATAAACAAAAGATCGAAAGATCTTTCAAAATGAAAAACCGAGTCAAACTCCTAAGACTATCTAAATAATTGGACTGGACTGGAGTATTAAATTTTAAACATCTACTAAAATAAAGATATAAACAATAATACTTATAACTTCAGACACTAACTTGTACATAAAAGGAATTATAACAACTAAATTGACAAATAACCAACTAACTACTCCTTAAGCGAAAGGTTGGGGTAAAAAGACAATTTATTTTACAAAGAATAGAAAACTGAAAAAGTGAGTAGAAAACTTAATAAATAAAACTTTGAAAGAAGCAAGTAGAAAACTTAATAAAGATAATTAAACTCTATTCTTCAATAAATACATACCAAAAAAAAGAATGATTCATATGATTACGAATAATCTAACTTCCTCTTAAAAAGAATACATCTAACCCTAAACTCTATATGCAAACAAAGATAACCATGACATAAAACAACAGTAAAACAAATCATTGTTTAATATTCAAGGAATAAGAACAAATTAATCTATATTTAATTTAAAAAGAAAATAAAAGAAGAATAATAAAACCTTAATCAATAACCTAAAACAGAAACTTTAATTGTAATGCTTAAATAAAACTACCAACTACAAGCATAATCCAAATATTGACAAAACAAAATTAGAAACAATCTTAAAATATATAAAAAAACACTGAAAACAGAACTGAGGGTTAAATGATAGACTAAACAGTAGGTCTGTAAGGGGTGGTTGAATGGCAAGATGGACAGACGGTCTGAATGGTAGTCTGTACAGTCGAAAGTGGTAAAAACTAACCTAAATGAACTAATTCTTCAGCTGAAGTTATGCATATCTAAACCTAATGCCCATAATCAATAAACAACCCTATTTAATCAGCAAATTAACTTCAAACTAACTCTTAAACAAAAAGAAAGCATTTCATATTAAAATAATTAGTAAGATGGAAATTAACTTAAACAGACTAAAAATTAACTTAAGTAAATTCATGGAAAGAAATAAATAAACAGAATTGAATCTAAATGAAAGCAAACTATTTCATATGAGCAAATTCATAACAGGAAATAAATAGACAAGACTAAATTCAAATGGAAACAAACTATTTTATATGTTTGGAAATAAAAATTGGAAGAAAATAACTAGAAACAAATGACTAAAAACAAATGACTAAAAGCAAATAACTGAAAGCAAATGAATGGGAAACAAATGACCAAAAGAAAAGGTATGTGCGCATCTACTTGTTTAACTGCTGAAATAAAACTAAGCTAATGCAATACAGGAAATAAAATAGCATTTACTATTATCTAATGAAAACAAACTGGAAATTAAACTAGACTAGCTAAAACATAAAAGAAAGAACTAAATTAAACAAAGAAATGAACCTCTGGTTGATGAGGGGCCCTCTCAACAATCAGGGGTCATGTCTGCTAAGTCCTACTCAAACGCAATCTTCAACATCAATGCATACAACTCTTTATTCAAATTCAAAAACAAAATTATAGTGTTTATGAACTGCTTAACAAAATACTTCTCTAAATCTCCTGACTAACTCTGCTCTATATTCAGAGACTGATATATATATTTTACATGAGAGACGATTAAGTTGACCCTCAAAGGTCGACTGCTCTCTAATTTTAGTCAATATTTAATGGCACATAATTGATTTCAGCAACCAATGCATGGAAGTCTTCCTTCTTCAGCGCGAGCGTGGCGTGATATTCCTCCTTTCACATGGATATATCCTCTTCAGCGTGGCATCAATCCCTTCATTAGCGTGGTTCATGGGATAGTGTTGAGCGCAGGCATTGTACAGAGTAGTAGGTTTCTAGAACACAAGTCCTTCATCAGCGTGAGCGTGTGGACTGGTGGTGTTGTGGAGAGCGAGGGTGACGACACAGTCGGTCTTCTAGAACATAGGTCATTCTATCCCTTTAACGCACAGGCTTGTGATAGTTTAATATTAAAACAAAGGAGGCCGTGAGTAAACAGTAAATGTCTTTCCCTTTGAAGGTGTGGATAGTGAGCAGTTAGGTGACAATCCTTCCAAATGCGTGGATGATCAGTTTGGTCCAGCATAGAGATAGTTGATGTGGTGGCGAGCAAAGGAGGTTGCACGATGTTTTATGTTTAAATGCCCAAAACTAGTTATGGACAGCACGCAGGCTTATGGGCGAGTTGAACGGAACACTGAGCCGTGAGCTGGATATATGTTGGGCGTTGATCTAGGACAAACATGGCAACCCACCAGGGAATTTCACATGACGGCTAGATGACGAGATGAACACCAAGCTGGATCATGAGATGGTCGTATTGTTTGAAAGGAAGGCTGAATCCATTTTGGTGTTAATTTTCCCAAACAAACTATAAAATCTGCAAACGAATGTACATATCAAATAATACATTAAATGTGTTTTAAATAATATAATTTTGAGTTAATGTAATCATAAAAATGATATCAATAACCAAAGTTGAAATAACATCAAATTTGTTCTTACCTTGTGCTGAAATAACGATCTGCATGACATAAAATATACTAAAGATAATAAAATATGTGTTTAAATGTGTTATTTAATCACCAAAAATTATAATAAAATGAGGCTCAACCACCACCACCGCCAATCCAATTCATACCATCGCAACTGCATCCATAGTTTGTACCGCAGCCACAGTTTGTGCCACAGCTGCAGTATAACCAAATGGCGATGTCGTAGTCGCAGCCGCAATATGTTCAAGCTGCTCAGTATGCTTAGCAACATCCGAATCCCCCGGCGCAACAGATGGCTCAACCATAATATCAGTAGCAAAGCAGATTTCACGAAGGATTCCGAGGAAGAGGAGGAGGCTTTGGAAGATGAGGAGGACGAGGTCGTTGATCAGTCTAGTCTTATAATTGTGGGGTATTTGGGAACTACCAGAGGGATTTCCCACACTTGCAGTGCTCATGTACATATTGTACGAAGATTGATCATACCATTGAAAAATGCCCACAGCTAATCGCATGATGGCAGGACGGGAACATTCCTCAATTGTAGAGCCAGGCTCAGTTACAAACTCAAAATTAGATGCAAAACTAGGCACAGAATCAAGTTCCACTCCAGATTCAGATGATGAACCCTCTGGTGAACCAGAATCCGCCGATGACTCAAAATCCACAGATGAACTAGAATCAGGGCCGACGGTTGCAACGATCTCAATAGAGCCTAGAACATAGGTTTTTGATGTTGTCATGGTCACCCATGCTAGAGCCACAACAAGAGAAGATGGGCCCTGCCCACCGATTCGATTGGGTGGATAGAAGAAGGCACCATTCGATATTGCAGCTGAAAAGGAGAAATTTCTTGGAGCCTGAGATGCCATCAAAATAAATCTTGGTAAGTAACCTGTCTATTAAATTCCTTTTGCTTTTGATTCTTCGCTGGAGGCGGGACCATCGCGACAGGATGGTACTTTGCAGCATTTATTTGAGAGCTGCTTATCACTAGCCAAAGATCCAAACGCTCTAGCCTAGATTGAAAGTTTGTTGCACCACCCGGGTAAGGACCAAAAGGAGTCCGCAATGAACTCTATGCATAAGAAAAATATGGGTAAGGAAATCCGCATGAACATTCAGATCAGAGACTATGAATTTGAATCAATCATTTTGGATCTAGGATCTGATGTGAATATCCTAACAAAGCAAACTTGGCAGAAGATGGGGGGGCTGGCGTTGGGTTGATCCCCTGTGCAATTGTGATTGGCTAATCAAGATAAAGTACAACTAATCAGACGTGTATCACAAACCTTCTACATGAATTTCAAGACCTGTTTTCAACCAAATTCTCTAAATTGAAAGGAATACTAGGTGATCTAGGAGAGATGAAGATCCCTTTAAAGCTAGATGCAAAACTGGTAAGACAAATGCCTTATTGCTTGAATCCACGATACAAGGAAAGGGTTAAATCTGAGTTGGATAGAATGTTGGATGCGAATCTATAAACGGAGGAACCCAAGTTGTATGCGGTTTAGCTCCTTGGAGATGACTTCTCTACGATTGGATTCACTTTTATTATCTTGTATATTGTTAGTTTCTTTGTATCGTGTTGTCTATTAGTATTCCTGAGTGCATATGAGTTGAATAATATGCAATTGAGTGCACAGAAGTATAGGATAATTTGAGTCAATCTAGTCTGTGTGTGGATCGTTAGTAAAGCTGAGTAGAGAGAGAGAAAATATAAGTCCTGAGAGCATGATAGAAAGAAAGAGTCTGTAAATATAGGGAAGAATATCTAGAGCAGAGTCTGCATCTTAGTGCACAAATGAAAGGTGCATATATTTCTCATGCCAGATGAAGAGCACCTTGTGGTTTTTGTCCAGATAGGTTTCCATGTTATATCTTGTGTATATGTGTATTGAATCTTGAATGTGTGTAATTTACTTGCGTAATTTTTGCATTGAATGGATGGTTATGAATTTTCTTATGAATGGATAGATGTATATCAGTCACATTGTATCAGTTTAACATGGTTATTCTACATAGAGAATATTGATGTAATAAGTCACATAAGAGAAGTCGGGTTGCGGTCTAAATTTTAATAGTAAGCATAAAGAATCCACCCATAGGTTTTGTCGAGAACCTTGGTAAGGGACAGAGGTACAATAAAACCCACACCGAAATACTGCAATGTGGTTTTGGAAGTTACCCATCCAGAAGATATCTCGGGTGAGATTGCATTTGTGTTGCAGGTGCTGTCAACTGAGCTCTGCTCTGTTGCGTCGATTTCTTGGACTTTGTTGCGCTAAGTGGAAGAGACTAAACCTGGGTGAAGAGGGAGAAAAACCAACAATCACTTTAGAATGCAATTCTTTTATAATCATTCTGGCAAATGATTTAATCTAAATATTCACTGTGTTTTTTCTTGGTTAGTCATAAAACAAAAAGTAATGCAACAAGTTTAATGAAAACGTGGAGTAGAAAAAAAATATTTGAATATTTGCATAAACAAAATGTAACTTATTCATCTTTTGAACAACTAAATATAAATTAATTATTTAGATGTTATTTGAAATTTATGAGCAAAACATGGAAATATATTTTTTATTGAAATATTTCAAGCTTATTCAAAAAGTGTTATATATTGGTGTTTTGGTTAAGAATAAATATTTATGACTTAGTTAAAGATAAAAATCATTTTATCGTTTCCAATTTTTGCTTACTTAATATCCAATAAATGAATAAGTAAATAAATCCAAGAAGAAAATTCAAATGCATCCTAAAATCTCCTCTCCTATGACCATTTAAAAAAACTCTTTTAACATCGTAAAAAGAGTGGAGGTCACAGGTTCAAAATCGGCGGGGGGTCGGGTTGCTCATATGACATGCTGTGGCAAGGCTAGAAGGGTAGGCAACCCCACCGGGACGTCTTGTCCCTTACCAAGTCACAAGTTTCTGGTATATCTGGCTTGCAGGCTGTTGGATATACCCTTGGGAGGTTGTTGTTCCCATGGTCAAAAAAAAAAACATTGTAAAAAGAGTTTTCGTAAATGGCAACAAAAGAACCTTTATAAAAGAATTTATATATTAAATTCCATTTAACTAAAATATAATAGATTGTTTCATAATTAGATAAATGTGATAACGGGTAAGAAATATGAATCAAAATCAAAATTTCTTTTGAATTTTAACGAAGCTTAATTTTATTTCTCAAATAAATAAGAAGAGTAAAATCAAAAATCAAAACAATCATCACATCTCCTATAGTTTCTTTGGAGAAGTAGATTGAGTTGAATAATAAATTATATAAACATAAATTTTGATACATATTTCAAAATGAGAATTATTAGATCATTTCCATCTCTCTATGTGCATTCTTGTAAGGTGGGGATTAAATATTCAATTAATTTATGTTTATTTTCCAAAGATATGGAAAACTTATTTACATGATAGTGATCGAATCTTCCAAATAGTAGAAATATTGTGTTGACAGAACTCTTGGAAATGGAGGAACACAATCATTAATGAGTAGGTTCAAAATACAGATATATTCATAATAAAAAAGAAAATCAAACCATTATAAACCATCCAAAACACCAAGCAACCATCACAGAAGCTCATGAATAACATGAAAGCATTTAGGAACCACCAAACCAAAGCATGTGATCAACTTAAATAAGCTCAGGTAAGGGTATATAACCATTGTTAAGCAACCATGAAGATTAAAGAATAAAACAACCAAGATCATCCAAGTAACCCAATCCTAATGTGATGAAATCCAAGCTAAAGAAACAAGCAAAACAAATATTTAAGGATGAAATAAAGAAGCCCAATAAATCACTTAACAAATCAAACAAGTCTAAATGGAAGAAAACAAGAAAGCTAAGTATTTACAAAATTTATCTTGGGTTCCTTTTATTTTCACAAAAACAAGGGAAGTTGTTGGGGTGCCAACAAGACCCAACCCACTTAGTTTTATTATGTGTGTGTATACTTAGTTATAATTATGCACACATCAAGTAAATTTCTAAAGTAACCAATTTAACAACAATCAACATAATGTACACAATATTTGGTGCAATTCTATACCAAGTACCCAAGATATTTCTATTCAATAGTTTACAATGTATAAAGAGTACATGGCCACATTGTACAATGTTGTAAGGAAAACCAAGGAAAATGTATGAAACCCCAAACAATATATGGCACTCATGTCTTCCTTGTGTGTTTCCCTTTGCGCACTATCGCAAAACTTACACACTACCCTGAGCCTACCTCTATGCACCTTCATTCCAATAAGTTTGAAGAAATCTATCCAAAACTATCATGTGGACCATGCATCCTTTTCTAACATAATTATCATTGTGAGACCCCACAATTTCACAACATTTTTGAAGAACATATTCCATTGAACATGGAAATTTCATTGGAACGAAAGTGGCATGCTTAGAAAATAGATCCACCAAAACAAAAATTCTATTGATCCCCTTGATCATCGACAATTGAGTTATGAAGTCCATGGAAAAATTTGACCAAGGATTCTTCATCCCTTGAAAGGGTTGGATGTGAATAGCACGCATCTTCTTGTTCGAATTTTATTACTAGCACAATAATAAAGTTTTGACTTACTCCTTTATGTCACGTTCTCTATGCTCAAAATAGTACTCACGCTCTATCAATGCTAAAGCACTCCTTTTCCCTGGGTTGCAGCTATAGGATTATTAATTCCTTTGTGTTCAAAAAGTAGTGGAAGTCATAAGTTGGTGTTTGGATTTCTTGGGAATAAATTGAACAAATTACACTCATTAAGTTACACTAACTAAAAAGAACAAATTGACTAATTACACAATGAGGAGGTTGCAAATCCGCTGAAAGAAGGAGAAATCATTAAGGTAGAGGCATCCCTGTCAAGCTCAAAGGCATGTTATGATAAATGTAGCATGAGGAGGAGAGCATGGACAAGTTGGTGAAATATTCAATATGGACCATCTCCCATGATTTCTTCCAAGTTTTTTATACAAATTGAAGAGTCTCAAGAGAGAACCTCATCTATGCCATCCTTGTGGGAAATCAAAATATATTCATGTGCAAATCATTATTGGTCTACATTTCATTCTTCATCTTATATAGAGAATATGGAAAACTTGGTGAACTTATCAATATGGACCCTCTCCCATGATTGCTTCAAAAAAAAATTTCAAATTGAAGAGTCTCAAAAGATAACTTCATTTATGCCATCATTGTGTGAAATCAAAATATATTCTTGTGCAAATCATTATTAGTTAACATTACATACTTTATCTTGTATGGAGAATATGTGACTTGTTTAGATGTGAAGATGGAAATTCTATTATTGTAGGCATATGATAAAACATAAATTAGTGAAATGATTTGAAAGCTTGTGAATGAAAACAATTATTTACAATTCACCATACCTATTCAAAATGATCTATTCTTGCAATGCAAACTTGTAGTTTGAATGTATCCACTAACTTCCAAGACCACTGAATATGTTTGTTAGATTCCAAGAGTGATATTCTATCCAATAGATCAAAGAGTGTCCAATTGATGATTGAGTGTTAGCCAAATTGCAAAGTTCAGGAGCACAAAACGCACAAACAGTGGTAGAAAACCCGTGAAAATTGGTAGCAACCCTGGGAATCTAGATCTCTATTTTTTTAACTACCAACAGGTGCATGCATGCATGTATAGGAGAGTGTGTGCATGTCCACGTGTATTTAATGACTAGCTTTCTTCAAGGATGTCTTGGTATTCACACATGTACGAGTACTTTTACAATATAGTCTTCACCGCTACTTTCGTCTTAGTCCCATGGGTGCCATTATGAGGTCTTAGACTCCTTACCTATGGCTAGTGGAGGGTAAGGGAGGCTTCCAACACTGACCAAGGTTTAACAAAGGTTTACTGGTGACCATGGCCAATAACACATGGCCTTAAGCCCTAGCGTTACCATTTGGGCCTTAGGCTATAAACGAGGTAGCATGACGTGTTCTATGTGTGTGTGTGTGTGAGAAAGAGAGAGAGAGAGAGTAGAGAGATGGGGAGTGGGGGGTAAAGAAATATCATTAGGGCCTTAGACAAAAAACACCACTTCTATGGATCAATCGCCATGAGAAACCGTTCTAATGTGTAAGACATCATGATATTGTTGAACGTTCTAATGTGTATGTGCCTTCAAAAATTCCTTGAACCAATACATGATCCCCTTGTACAATTTATTTGTAGGTCTTTAAATGGGATATGGGTGTCGTGAGAAGGTTTTTATGAACTACAAAGACAGAAGTTTTTCCAAATAATGATAGAGAGTGGAATGGCAGAGGATGGGCATCATCATCATAGTCGTCATCATCATTCTCATCATCATTCTCATCATCATCATCATCATCATCATCATTGTTTATCATCATCATCATGGTCATCATCATCATCATTGTTCATCATCATCGTCATCTTCATCATCATCAGCAGCATCATCCTCATTATCATCATCATCATCCTCATAGTCATCATCCTTGGCATCATCATCATCATCATCATTCTCATCATCATCATCATCATCATCATCGTCATCATTGTTCATCCTCCTCCTCCTCCTCCTCCTCTTCCTCCTGAGGATAATCATCCTCATCCTCATCATCATAGCAATCATCATCATCATCATCATCGTAATCATCGTCGTCATCGTCATCATCATCATCATCATCATCACCACCGTCATCATAGTCATAGTCATCATCATCATCATCATCATCATCATCATTGTCATCATCATCATCATCCTCATCGTCATCATCATCATCATAGTCATCATCATCTTCATCATCATCATCCTCATCATCATAGTTGTGTCAAGAGGCACTCTACATCCCAATATGGGGGAGATCTTGTAACGTTACGTAACGTTACATAACTTTATGGGGATGTCTTGTAACGTTACGTAACGTTATGTCAGCTATAAAAAAATAGAAAATTAAAGATAAAAACAACTATATAAACAGCAAGAAGTATAACAAACTACATCATAATAAACACCAAGAATCAGCTAGCTACCTTGATCTAGCAATAGCAACACTATACCCAATAAGAATTTTAAATTTTAAGTTTTAAATTCTCGAGCAAAAGGGATTTTATATTCGGCAACTTAAGTGTGTTATTTATATTCTATGCTTGGTTTAAGATTTACCCATTGAATTGGATAGCTACCTTGATGTAGAAGCACCAGGCTGTGGGATACTGCAATCCACATTCTATAGTTTACCATTTGAAAATTGAAATGGATAAATTCTCTAGCAGAGAGGGAGACTAGAAAATAAGAGGGAGGGATCATGTAGCCATCTCTTCCTCCCATCACAACCTCCCAGCCAGCCAGCACGACCTCACTCAGCCACCTCCTCCTCACGCCTGCCTAACCAACCAGCCATCCCTTCAAGGCTGTAAATTTATCTACCTTCCCTTGCATCCCAGCGAGGCTGATACGATTGATCAAATGGAAAATCAGGGAAAGCACGAGCAAAGCAAGCTACAGATTTATCCCCAGGAGTAATAAAATTATATTCATAAGACATATCTCTTGTGTTTTCATAATCTTCCTGATAGTTCAAGGTTTCCACCTGTATGTCTATTTTATTGTAGATCTACCTCCAAGCGATCATCGTTAAGCTTAACATTGGAAGTATGATTACTATCAGAAATTTATTGACGATATCTATAGCACCAACTAGCAACTCCTCCTTTCTCCTATTGAGATATATTTTCTAGAAGATTAAAAAAATTTATGTGTGTCTAGGCCTAGAGAAGGAGGGGTCACAAATTTGTGCTCTTCGCTTACTGCAGATAAAGATTGGCCTTCGCATGTCACATACCCCAAATTGCAAAAACATTTTATGTTTTAGGAGACATTATGTTTTAATTTTATTATAAAGTTTGTAATTATTGACCAAGTGGGGTCAAGGATAGTTGCATTAATTGATGAATATTTTATTAATTAATAAATAAAATATGAGACAATAGCTTAAGGAGGCTGTTAAATGATACTGGTCACTTGGTGGAATATGCTGGGTTGAGAGCAAATTGACACTTAGCAGCATCCTCAAACTACTTCTAGTTGTTGCAGGAGGCAACTTCCCTATTTTTGTGGTCATGTTCCCTAAGTGGCTCATTAAGTGAAAAATGACCCAAAAAACCTAGGCATGCTGATAAAAGTACCCATTGAATTCAGCTAATGCTGCTCATTCTTTACTTGTGAAATTTTTGAGTGAAATTGGTGCACAAGAAATTCGATGGAGGGAACAGGAAGAAGTGTTTGAGTGGAGAGTGTTGATTTACTGAACTAGTGTAGTTGTTTTGAGCTGAGCTCTTATTGCTATAGGCATAAATATTACTAATGATTACTCTATGGAGTTGCAAAGGTTTTTAAACCTATTCTCTCACCAAGTACTTTCAACCAGGTGGACCAGTAGACAGGCTTGAGGGTCCTAAGATTTACAGCTCAGCAGTCTTCTGGAGTTAGTTGGGAGGAACGAGCTCCTTAGGTTGTTGTCTCCTCTGCTATACTACCAGGTTCTAAATGTTATTTTGATTTCCTCTATACAAGCATAGGAATAAGAACATATGAATTTAGGAATTAATATATTTATATGTCTGTTTCATCTGTTTATTAAAATTAGTTAGATAAATTCTTCTATTGTTTAAAGATAGATAAATTATGGATTAGATATGTATTAGAATAAATGATTTAGGGTTAGTTTAAATTTATTCATGGTTAAAAATACCTGACTATATTTTTTCACACCTTCAAGAAGGTAGTACTTTAGTACAGTAGGTGAAATTAAATTTGATGGTTAAATCAAATCAAGAAAAGTAGGAATATGATTATTTACTTTCTACTGTTAAATCTTTATAGGAATGTTCAGAATAAATATTCTCTATTTCAGAAGTTTCCTTAGTTAGAATACATCGGTCTAAAACATAAACAAAAAATATCATAAAGAAGGGTCTATTAAAAACCAGTACACAGTCTGTGTAATTGTGCTCCTTTTTAACACAGTAATAATTACTATCTATAAGCTTAATCTATTATACATACATATAGTTATTAAATATTACAGGAAACAGAAAAATAACATAAATAAGAGTAACTTATAAACAGTAAAATGAAATTATAGTAATCACTTAGGTTTTGCAATTAACATCTACGTAATATCATTATTACTGTAAGTAAAACATTAGATATTAAATGTACATTATAGTAAAACAACAACAATGTAGTGTTTCCAAATTAAAATAAAATACAAACCCTAAATTAAGGATAACTGTAAACCAAGTCTTGTTTTCTTTCTTCTTTCTAGAATAGGTTTTTTACAGTTTAACCCATATTCTAAATAATCAAAATTTTCCATTATACAATTAAAATATCTGTATTATAAATCCCTATATTAAATAAAATCTTCCACAGAAACAGTATTAGACTGTTTATCAATTATATACAAAAATAAAATAAGAAGAGATAAATTAAATATTCCCAATCAAATTTACACAGTCGAGCTCGAGTTGTAGTAAAAATCTTTTTTTTTTCTTTTACTATTTTCATAAACCAATCTTTATACTAAGAGAAAAACTCAGAACTAGTTTTCATATTAAATTTCCACAAAATACCCTCATTCTAATAAAAATCGAAATTATGGACTTATACACCATCGAAACTTTTCCATTTTCTTTTATCATTTCATTCATCAGACATAGGTAATTTTAGCAGCAAGGTATTTCAAAGTTTCATTAATTAAAAACTTAAACAAACTGTAATATCCAACACAAAAAACCCTTTCAGTCCAATTCTTTCATAGACTTCCTTCAAACACAGCTCGATGCCAAACTCTTGGCTTCCAACATAGTAAAGCTTTTAGAGCTTAATCAAAACATATAAGATTTCAAACCCTATTTTAAGCATAATTAAAATCCAACAAAACAGAGTTACGGAAAATTTTTCCTTTACAAGTATTTCTTCAAAATATCCTATGGCCACATGGCCTTCACAACCACAACATGGTTCAAATGCAGCTACGGCAAAAGAACTTAAGTCTCGGTGAGACATTACTCTTCCAAACCCCCACACATCACCATATAAAGAACCTCAGGCATGGAACCGAGGCTTACCCTGTTGCTTAAGAAGCGTTGAACCCCTTTGCCCGATTTCTTTCAGCTCATAGTCATGAGACTTCACCTATAAAGAAGACTACACATTTAAAATGAATAAATGTTAATTTCATTGCTTAAAAGAAAACTTGGTAACACTAATAAAAATTAAGACAATGTAGATAGGGTGAAAGTAGTTTCCTGGAGAATTACTCTCGGCCGCATAGTATTCGTGTTGCACATCAAACCCTAACAGAAAGAGGACTTCTTACCCTAGCAAATGAGCAGGAAAAACACCAAGAACCTCAACGAGGCAAGAAAGTCACAGTAAAAGCTAAACCAAACCTACCCACTATCAGCAAAAAACCACCAGGTAAGCTGTGATTTAGAAACCAAGAACACACTGCTATCAAGACAGAGTTTACAGCTTAGTAGATACACGGAGGAGGACACTCACGGAACTAGACTTGGCATCGAAGGCCATCACTTGTAGAGGCAAAACAATAGAACCAATGGCCATGAGACCATGAGCCTGGCGACACTTTCAACAACAGCGAAGGATAGGGTAAATAATGCAATATTTTAGGGTTTTGAGCTTTATGACGTAGTAGAGTTTACCAATGTCAAAACCCCATCCAATAACCGACGACCACGTGGATCCCACTTTTAATTTGATTTTGTGGGTGTTGTTCTATAGTTTCGAGGGTGTGGGTGAAGCTTGCAAAGAACTTTACATAACCCTTGTAAAGATCATGGTTTGAAACGTACAAGACCAAGATTTTAACTATAGAGATACTTAGCATAGTTTTATTGGTAAAGGTATTATAGTCTCATTTGCATCGTTTGACCCTATTTTTCAAACAAAGGTTAAAAGCTAAGACTATGTTTATATTCTTATATTGCATACCTTTATTCACACCTAAGTTGAATACTTTGGCAACATCAACCTATACTTTGCATAAACCTTTAGTATCACTTATACAAATGTCAATTTCCTTAACCTCATAATAATACATAAGCATAGATTAATTATGTTTTATGCTCATATTTTGAGCATATGTAAATTTCATGGCATATAAAATAATTTGGTAGAAGTAGTATTGCAAGACTCAGTTTATAGGATTTTCCTACTTTAATGTTGCTTGTAGAGTTAAGATCTTTTACACCAACAATAGGTTTAATATAAGGTGTACAGGTTATGCTCATAGTTTAGATTAAAAACATAACTTTTATTTTTTCTCTTATTTTTATAAGTGCTTATGCCTTTAAAGAAGTAAATAACAAAAAATAATATAGGCAACATCATGTTTTTAAGCCTTGAAGACAAGGGGTAAAAAATAGACCCTAAACATTTCACATTGATATAACCAATCCAAGATTTGGAAAAGATACAGGTTGACGATAGCTTCTTTTTCTCAAAGCTGTAAACTAAATAATTATTCTAGAATTTTACTTTGCTAGTTGAGATAATTCAATCTCAATCCTAAAACTGGGATACAAAAACTTCTTACCTGTAATTTGACCTATATAAAAACCATCATTTCACTGCATTAGCTTCAAAAGCTAAGTAAGCCTCAGGCATGAACTGAAGTTCATTTTTAAACAGAAAAACAAACTTTAGTACATAGTAAACAAACAGTTGTTTCAGCTTATATTACTTCAAATCATCACCTACTAAATCAATCTTTCAA
Organism: Pseudotsuga menziesii; assembly: GCA_001517045.1. NCBI lineage: Eukaryota > Viridiplantae > Streptophyta > Pinopsida > Pinales > Pinaceae > Pseudotsuga > Pseudotsuga menziesii. The sequence continues at coordinate 166,634 of LPNX010915385.1, read as the reverse complement.
TACTTAATTATGAATGCAGATATTGAAGTATGTAGTTACAGGAATTAATTAAGGAATTGGTTTTAGTTTCTAGATTAGACCATTTAAAAGGATAACTATTAGCGGTTAAGTTACCCACGTCATCGATGTTTTTAAACATTAAATTATCGCAAGAAAAGTTTTTAAATTTTTATAAAATTTTGGAGTATTACATCACATATGTAATGAAGCTTCTAAGTACATTTAATGATCATTGTAATGAATGTCGGCTTTAAGCGACGAGAAGCTTCAGGTACTGAGAAGCTTCATTACATATGCGGAGACCAATCTTTATCTACAGTAAGCGGCGGGCACGAATTTGTAACCCCGCCTTCTCTAGGCCGAGACATATTCGACAATATTATATATTTATCTCAAGTAAAAAAGAATCTACCGGAAGAGAACATTTTTCTATTATAGTTTCCTAATTTCTTAAGTATTGATTTGATTTGTTACCAATGAACCAAAAAATGTAATGTAAACTATTTGATTTTTTTTCACATCAAGGGTTTTAATAGATCATATTTATTAAAATTTATTTAAAGAGTTAGTATCTTAAAAAAATGGTATTTGTTAACAGAAATGGAGTATTGGATTCCTCATCTTTAATAAAATAAAGTTGATAAGTATTTTTTAGGGATTTAAAAATGTGAATGTTTATAAAAAAAATTGATCTTCGGTTAAGGGTGGGTTATTTTAATAAAAAACTCTGAAAACTCATTAAAGAAAATCAAGTGAGAATAGAATTTACTAATCTATGTTGAAGTACACTATAATTAATTGTTACATGTTTATTATCAATATGAATGAAGGATGATTAGTTAGATATAGAATACTTGTAATTTAACCAGTATAGATCCAAATCCTAGGTTCTATCAAGCGCTAAGAAGAATCAAATCTTTTGAGGTGTAAATATCTTCTTAGATATTGCACTCAAGGAGCTATCAACTTTGGTGTGTCCTATATATAGTCATTGATTTGATTCAAACCAAAATACAAAAGTATACGTTATTTTAGTAGCATGATACAGTTTTAAAAAATAAAAATTTTAATTATGGGCCAAAATAAATGTCGGCCAGAAAACCTAATATGGGGGAGATGTTGTAATCTTCCTACCTAACAAAACAATAAAAATAAAATATTTAATTATCCTCAAAAAATATGTTGTAATGTTCCTACCTAACAAAAAAATAAAATGAATTATCCGCAACCTTGCACATGGTTTTAACACCATGTGCAAGGCCTCCTAAACAACCCATCATTTTATTGTACATGGTTTATGACGGCCTTACACATGGTTTTAAAACTATGTATGGGGTAGATGTTGTACTGCTCCTTAGTAACAAAATAAAAAATAGTAAAAAATATTGTATGTCCTTCATAAATAATATTAAATATTAATAATAAAAATATTATATGTGTACCTTAAATAAAAAGATGCGTCTTTTGGTTTGAATCAAATCAGACTATATATAGGACACACCAAAGTTGATTTGCACCTCGAGAGATTTGATTCCTCTCGGCGCTTGAAAGAGCCTAGGATTTGAATCTATGTTGGTCATAGTCATCAAGAGCCGAGAGAAATCAAATCCTAGGCTCTATCAACATTGATACAACTGCAAACGCAATATCATTTGGGCCCCTTGTTTTGATATAAGCGCATAAAGTAAACCACATGCTTCTTCGTTTGTGTAATAATGATCTCTGAATGTGTGAGCAAGGACTAGGAGAATTGGAATAATAGACTATAGTGAATAACACAAGTGCCTTGCATTGCATCATCGTATCATGTACTGTGCTCCCCCACTAACACTCAAACGCAAACTGCGGAATTCGTGGAGGCTGGAGCAGTATAAGCGCTAACCAAAACGCTCCCAACCGGCCAGAATCCGGTAGACCAAGACCAATTCATGCTGAATCATAATTTTGGTGGTTTAATTCACAGTTTGGAGTTTTAAAATTGGAGATTTAGTGTAGTACAAGCAATTACGATGGCTGAAATTGAGAAATTAAAAAAAAAGGACCTGTTTTTATCACATATTTATCGAAAAAACTGGGCATTTTTGCTGTCTTATATCCTAATCGGTGGACGCTAGAGGCTCCTCCGTTCCATTGAGAATGGACAAGGTTTGGGGCTACTCTCATGTGACTCCAAAGCATACACCGAAAATACATAAAATACATAACTAGTTATGCAAAAAGCCTATAATAAATGTACTTTGTATTCTTAATGAATTTCTGTGAGCGGATATATCTTGAGTAGATTGTTTTTGCAAATTTATGTGTCCCGCATTTTTTAGGCACTCCATCGAGTGTCGAAATTTTATTTTATCTTTTTTTTTTAAACTTTATTTTAAGTTTTGAATTTTTATTTTCTTCTTCACATAATATTTTTTTTAAAACTTTTCTTCAACTTTAAAATTTTATTAAAAAATTTACTATTTAAGAATAAAAAAATTAAAATAAAAAATAACATAAACAACAAATCAAAAGTGATACATATAGTAATATGAAAACAAAACACAAAACCTTTATTATCATTATGAATATGAAGCAACACAAACATAAAGTAAAACCCTATTAAATTTAAAAATGAAAGAGAATATCTTAACAAAATTCTTTTTTGTAATAAGAAAGTTTGTATCAAAACATACAACCGCCCCTTAGCCCTTATTAGTCGCTACCCTTGGCTAGCAGGGGCTCTATGAACCGCCTTGTCATCATTTCAATTTGCTGAGATGCAAGTCGAAGCAAGTTTCAAACTATTTATCCTAAGTTCTTCATTTTAGACTCTGACTAAAACTTTCAAGGGACTAATCAAAATGAATGGTACTTTATATCAACCAATTACAAACTTTGGCCTCTTATTTGGCCTCATCCCGAAGTTGTTCATACAAAAACCTTATGTTAAAATGTACATTGACGGATAGTGACCATGTAGTTTTTTATCGTAATGCTAGAGTAATCTCTAGCATTACTTCTCTAATATTAAATGTAATATTCCTTTGTTCTATAATGTACTCTGCAAGTTGCTAGTTGATGCACCGCCTTGCAGATTCTATGTGGCAATTGTTCCCAACTGCTGCTAGATTGAAAGGACGCTGCGAGTCATCAGTCATCCGCTTGACACATTACCTCCCACCACCTTAAACTTCCACTGTGATCTTCCCATCGCCTTTAACTTCCATCGCCCTTCTCTAGCATGAGCGACATCAAAACCCATCCATCCGATATTTCATCCATTAACCTTGGTGTGGATTGCCAAAGATTGAACCTTGAATCTGTTACTGCTAATGAGCTTTCAGAAAGGGTTGCTTCATTTTAATCAAAGAACCTACCCCATGAACATCTCCCATTTAGAGCGCATAGTGAGAGTGGATATAGGTGATATATAAGCCTAATAGGAAGAGGAAACACAACAGCTAATGAAAAAATAACAATCAGCGGCTACAACCTCCATGATTTGCGGTAACCTAGTTTCCATACTTTCATATTTTCAATTTTGTTAAGAAAGAATTGGAATAATATAGTTCATATTTGTTCAATTAAATACAATATTGTACCACTTTTAAACATTATATTTCTATTCAATGGTTGTGTAGAACGGTTTACTTTGTTAAATCATTTTCATCCAATAAATTTTCAACAACCAGATCCCATGCAAATGCAAGTTCCTCCTACACAACTTACTCTTCTTACCGTTCTTGTCCCTGATGCCGCCTCAACCGCTCCAGGGGAGTTTTTTTTGTTCTTCTCAAAATTACACAAAGTTGATTGTTTCCCTCTAAGATTGTTGCAACATCTGATTGTTGTTGTTGCAACAAAATCTACAAATAAACATAATATATTATTTGCATAATAAAGCAATCTGCTTGAACAATTAACTCAAGAAATTGATATGTTCCCACTGCTTAATGTTTACCTCCAAAATAAATTTTATATTTGCAAAGAAGCATGGGTACCTTTAATCATTTGCAAAGCAGCACATGAGTTGTTAAATACAGAAGATTAAGATAAATGAGGAGAATATTACAAGTGATGTGTTAAAGTTTAAGTATGTATTTTTGGTTTCAAATCTAGCCATCACGTAAAATCAGTTTCTAAGCTTTCTCCATAAAAACTCAAAATGCTAAATTAACCAAAAGAACCTCTATATGGATGTACAAAATTTTAATTGCATGTGAAAAGATTTGACACCCTTAATTCTCTTCTCCGATGTGCTCGTGGAGATTAAGGTGGATGAATTTGTGTTTACTATATTTCCATCTGATAACATCTTCCACTCTTTCGTATCCAAATTTAGTTCCCGCAATATTGTTCTTATCGATCCATTACTTACAAAGATTCTCAATCTCTGATTTCTGTCATGAGTGACCGCAACCTCATACTTCCAAAATTCTCTATTGTATTTATTCACCCATTCAAGAGGTGTCGTTTTCAAAAGCTTCTATTGTCAAGCACTCAGATTTGCCTCCCACAAGTCGATTACAGTGAAGGGACGCTAACAAGCATATCCTTTTTAGTGTTGATTACTCCACAGAACGGTTAGAGGTTCAATCCATGAGAGGTGATACAACTCAGAGTGTTGTTGATTTCCTCTACGAGCACATCATAACTCTATTTGGAGTGCCACAGTAGTTCACCTCTTCCTTTCCAAATGCTTCCACTGACGACCCAACAAAGTCAATGCTTGGAAGGATTTATGTAGTGAAAGCAACAATGGAAGCTGATACATCGAGGAAGAGACACAATGACTAAATAAGTTGGTGCAACTGAAGCTAGTGGAGCTAAAGGTGACCCATATGTAGCTAGAAAGAAGTCCATCCTTTCACCCATACCTGCTCATTTTCTTATCATGATTACACTAGAAGATATTAACATGGGGATTGTTGCATGCTGGAGCTATTCATACTATTTGTTACAACATTCAATGCATTGTGAAAACATTCCTCCCTTCTATGTAGCGGGCTATCATGGCCTCCTATCTCCCAACGACATGTTATGTTTGTTGCATGTTTGGGGACTCTATGCCTAGTGTTGTGGTGTTGTTTTTCCACCTGCGCACCATGTTATTCTATTTGATGCATGGATGCCACATTTCCTTCATTTAAGAGTGGCCATAAGATCATCACCATGTGCATGCTCCTAAAATAATAATGTAGCACAAGATTCAAAGTTGTAGGCTACCATCGTTTATGGTTTTCCATGGCCTCTTGTCTCTATTTTAATCAATGTGCTCATAAATTCTTTTAAATCTTATAGAAACTATTTATTTTTAGTCATCTCTCATCTTAAAAATATGGATAATACCACTTTCATTATATATCTCACTAAGAAAACAAAAGTGTGCATTAGTCAAGATAGATTGGATCGCTTTCATTATATATTTAGCTAAGAAAACAAAAGCGTGCATTACTCAAGCTATATTGGATAAATGTATGGTTGAGGGGTTTACAAGGGATCAGCAAGGGAACATTAGATCTGGATATGGTCGACTACTGTCATTGGTTTTGATGTTGTGGTTGTTCTTCTCATTTAATTAAGCAAGCAAGAATTGTCTGAAAATGATTAGCTCTTGCAAATGGAAAGAATTGTCTGAAAACGATAATCTCTTACATATGGCGTTACTCCAGCTCACAAAACAACATATTTGGCGTTACTCTAGCTCGCAAAACTACACATCTATAATCCATCCACATATGGTAGGGACTTGCTGCCTTAGCATCTCTTCTTGTTACCATTATGAATATGAACCAACACAAACATAAAGTGAAATCCTATTAAATTTAAAAATTAAAGAGAACGTCTTAACAAAATTCTTATTTGTGATAAGAAAGTTTGCATCAAAACACATCGATGTCCCTTAGCCACTAGAGAAAAATCAAAAACTATAATTCATAATCAACAAATATGCATCAAGAGATGAGGCTGCCCTTAAGCCAAGAGCACCTTGACTCTGTAAGTCATAGATAATTGGAATTGGTATGGAGAAATCAGCATCTAAAATTCATGAGGTGGTTTTAGCTTTTAACATCCATAACAAAAATATAAGCGTCTATAGGCATATGATGTTTGGAAACTACATAACATGGTGGTGGGTGGATTTTGAATCAGATTTGAAAACAACAATTAGGCATTCACATATTTATGGGCCAACTAATAAAATTTAGGAAAGGATTTTAAAAAACATTGTGTCTACAACTTCCTAAATAAGTGTTTGTGGACTTCTTTGATAAAACCTTCCATTGATTTACTCTTTTCTACCTCTTTTAATTCATTTTCTTATTCTTGCTGCATTGGCTCTCCACCAACCATCAGCTCTAAATACTCCCACATCTTTGACTTTGCTTCTTCAACCTTCGCCAATGACCCATCATTGCCCTCATTTATTTTACTTCTCCAAAATTGTGGGGAAGGCTGGGGAGTGTTACTCTCTGTTTCAACAACACTTACATCATTTAAAACTTAAATCAACACCTGCAGGACTATTGTAGCTAACAGTAATATACAGGTGGAGTTGCAATTGTGTTGTAGCTGAATTTTCAACTAACAACGATCTACAGGAAAGTTGCAGATGAGTTACAGCTAACTATTTAACTCTGTTTTGATGACCTGTGCATTCATAAAATTAAACTAATACTCTATTTCAACAATAAAACACATTTATACTTAAAATATACTCTCATTTCTCAGTAAATTTACTTCAAAAATAAATCTAAGTTTTCAAGCTCAAATAATAGAGTATAACACAAAAAAATACACAGTAACAAATCCGAGTTTCAACTCTGTGTTAATACCTTCATTTGTTGTATCTATGTGTATATATATGTATATCAATAAGGATTACAAGGCAAGTGTCTATAGTGTTTCAGAACAGTTGGTCATTAAGTGTTAATTGACCCTTCATAATTAAAATAACTCTTATTACTCTATTACAGTGTTATAGACTGACATAATAAACTTTGTTGGATTTTCAAAAAATGATATGTGCTTGCTAGCCCGATCGTGTAGAGTCAAAGAGACTTTTCAAAAATTAATAATATGATTTCTCTCTTCGAATAAGATGGTGTCACAGTGTGACGGCTCTTCAGTGTTTTAGTGGTTACAAATTTGGGCGGTGTTGCCTCTTCAAAATTTCGGCAGTTAACGATTTGAGTGATGTTGGATCTTCACAATTTCAGTGGGAAACGGTGGAATAATTAATAGCTTGCAACATTCCCCCCTTAATTACTACACCCAAAAAACAAAACTTTTTAAAACTAGATAAACTATTACAGCTTACAAACCCCAATGTTTTCCTATGAAGCTCAAACAACTCTTTTCCCAAAGGTTTTGTAAATAGGTTTGCAAACTGATTTTATGATCTGCAAAATTCCATATTGATTTCATTGTTGTTTATCAATTCTCGAATAAAATTATACCTTGTATCAATATGTTTACTTCTTTTAAGAAAGACATGATTTCTTAATAGTGCAATGGCTGATTTATTCTCACAAAAAATTTGAGTTGGTTTATCTTGTTCATGTTGTAACTTAGAAAGAGTTCTTCTCATCCACACAGTTTGACATGCAGTTGTTGTTGCTTCAACATACTCTGCCTCAAAAGAGGATAATGTCACTATGGGTTGCTTCTTTGAATCCCATGCTACTGATCCTGATCCAAAACTGAATACATATCCAGATGTTCTCTTTCTATCATCTATAGAACCTGCAAAATCACTGTTAGTATATCCAATCAACTTAAAATTTGAGATTTATGTATACTGGATACCAAAATTTGTTGTTCCAACAATATATCTTAGAATCATCTTTCCAGCTTGTCAGTGGGTATTATTTGGACATTCCATAAATATAGAAATGAAACTTACTGCAAACATCATATCAGGTCTTGTTGTAGTTAAGTACATGAGACTTCCTACTAGTCTCTTATACAACGTTGGATCAACTTTTGACCCATCATCCTTCTTACTGATTTTTGTTCCAGTTGCAATTGGAGTTACAGCTGGCTTACAACTCATCAATCTGAATCTTTTCAATACATCATTTGCATCCTTAGTTTGATTGATAAAAATACCATCTTCAGATTGAGTTACTTCAATAACAAGAAAATATTTCATCATTCCTAAATCAGTCATCTCAAATTCTATTTTCATGGCTTTCTTAAACTCATCTACTGAAAGATCTCGAGTGAAGATCAAATCATCCACATATAATCAAACAATCAGTATTTTACCTTCTTGTATTACCTTTTTTATGCAATGTTGGCTCACTTGGACTTCTGCAAAATATTTCACTATTCAAGTATTCATCAATCCTATTGTACCATACTCTCGACACCTGCTTCAATCCATACAATGCTTTCTTTAATCTGTAGACCTTGTCTTCTTGTCCATCAATTTCATATCCAGTAGGTTGTCTCACATAAACCTCTTCTTCTAAATATCCATTCAAAAATGCAAACATTACATCCATTTAATGTACACAGGATTATTATGAGTAGCAATAGCTAATACCATCCTTATCATATAAATACTGGCTATAGGTGCAAAAGTCTCATTATAATCAATACGATTTTGTTGACTAACCCCCTAAGCTACAAGTCTTGCTTTGTATTTTTCAACATCGCCATCAGCATGTAACTTAGTCTTATAAATCCATTTGACACCAATACAATTTTTATTATCGGGAAAATTTACAAGATCCCAAGTACTATTTCTTTCTATGGCATCAATTTCTTCATCCATTTCTTTTATCCAAACATCCTTTTTAACAGCCTCATCAAAATCTACAGGATCACATGCTATAAATGAAAAATTTGAAACTTGGTCTACTTCTTCATTTTTCTCATATGGTTCTCTTAAACTTCTAGTCTTCTGACCTCTAACTCTGTTTCTTAATGAAGATAATGTCGGATTTGATTCATTACTTACCTTTGATATTGTTCCTTGCCTTCCACCAACACTTGATGGTTCACCGTGTTCATGAATTCTGGGTGTTATGAGAGGTGTTCTTACTACTGGTGTATGTGGAGTTAATTGTCCTCCATGTATTCCTTGTTCATCTTCTTCATCTTCTACGTGAGATGTAACAATGTCCTTATCAACTAACTTATCTATGCTGCCATCCCATGCTTCTTCTTCCTTAAACACCATATCTTTGTTGATGACATACTTCTTGGTGATGGGATTATAGAGTCTATATGCTTTAGATTCTTCACTATATCGAACAAAAATACATTTCTAAATTCTTTCATCTAACTTTCTCCTTGTCTCTTCAAGTACATGTGCATAAGCTACACACCCAAAAATCCTTAAATGAGATATGTTTCTACACTTACCACTCCATGATTGTTGGGAAACTCGATATTTCACTCTCTTAGTTGGGATTCTATTCAGAATGTATACTGAACAAGTAACATCATCTCCCCAATATTCATTTAGAAGATGCTTCTCCTTCATCATACTTCGAGCCATGTTCATAATGGTTTGATTCTTTATTTCTGCTACTCTATTTTGCTGTGGAGTATAGCAAGTACTAAGCTGTCTTTTAATTCCTTAGTATTGACATATTTCCACAAATTCATTTGACATAAAATCACCTACTCTATTTGAGCTCAAGACTTTAATAAATCTGACACTCTCCTTTTCAACCATAGATTTGAAACTTTTAAACAAATCAAAAGCTTGAGATTTCTATTTCAACAAATACACCCAAGTTTTTCAACTGAAATCATCAATAAAAAACATAAAATTAACATTACCAGACAAAGAAGGTGTTTGCATCAGTCCACACAAATATTTGTGTACCAGCTCTAATGGTGCTTTTTCTCTGTATGAGACTCCATAAATAAATTTCTCTCTATAATTCTTTCCCAATATGCATCTCTCACATTATCCTGTTAGCTTCTCAATACTAGGAAACCATTTTACCTTATGCTTCTTTTGTAGCAAATTTAAGCCACCAAAATGTAAATGGCCATACCTCAAATGCCATAACCATGATTGATCTAAACTTTTAGTTTTATAAGAATTCAAAGAGTTAGTCAAATCATTTCTCATAATCAGCGGAAACATTCTATTATTTTTCATCTCTACTCTGGCTATCAATTGGTTACTTGGATATTTTCCATAAATAGTGCATACTTTGTTCTTAAAGAACACTCTGTACTCTTTCTCTAACAATTGTCCAACACTTAATCAATTACACATTAAATCGGGAACATAATAAACATCATCAATTGTTCTTCTTTTACCATTCTTTGCATATAAAACAACCACACCTTTACCATTAACTTTTACCTTACTTTCATTACCTAACTTCACTTCACACTGAATGCTTGTATCTAGACTTGAAAAGAATTCATTGTTTCTAGTATGTGGTTGTTGAAAGTGTTGTCCAAGAACCATATATATTTTGAAATTTCCTGGGTGACATTACAAGTTAAAATCATAGGCTTCTTCTCTTCATTTCGGAGTCTCCTTTGTGATGTGTGTAGACAACTTACTAGTATTTTCTTACTTCTTCCAATACTTGTTAGCAAAATTCCCAAATTTCTTACAATAAAAACATTGAACTTTAGATCTATCATACCTTTGATTTCTTGGATGCCATGTTCTACTTCTACTCCCCCTTACATTAGGAGTATTCTACTGTAACTTGTCTTCAGATTCTAAATCATTTCTGCTATCACTATGATCATCACTTCAACCTCCTCTTCCTCTGCCTCTACCCCTAGTAACATGTAACTGAGATTTAAAAGAATTTTCTAATGGAGTATCATCATACATGTTCATTCTTTATTCATGAGCAATCAAAGAACCAATTAGCTCATTGATGTGCATTTGACTGAGATCTTTAAACTCTTCAATTGGAACAACCACTGCTTCAAACTTCTTTGGAAAACATCTCAGCAATTTTTCGATCACTCGCTGATCTGAGAGGTCTTCACCATACTTCCTCAGCTATTTTACAATGTTCATAACTTGTGTCATAAAATTATCAACACTTTCGATGTCCATCATCTTCAGATTCTCAAAGTCCCTTCTCAATTTCTACAACTTAATATTCTTTACCTTGGTCACACCTTGATAGCAAGTTTCAAGAGTGTCCCAAGATTTCTTTAAAGACTCGGCACTTGATATCTTTAGAAATATGGATTCGCTTAGGCCTTGTTGAATAATTCCAAGAGCTTTGTTGTCCTTCTTCTTATTTTCCTTCAACAAAACATGCTCAACATTTGACAAAGCCAGTTCAGCAGCTTGATTAACTAGTTTTGAGTACCCAAGCATAACAAACTCCCAAAGATCCTGAGCACGCAGGATATTTCTCATCTTAATAAACCAAGTATCATAGCTTCTTTCAATCAACACAAGAATTTGTGGTTGTACTATACTGTTGTTAGTAGCCATCACAAATTAAATTTCAAATTATTTCAAAAAGAAAAATGAGAAGGAAAACTCAACCAAGCTCTGATACCACTTTGGGGAAGGCAGGGGAGTGTTATTTTCTGTTTCAACAACACTTACATCATTTAAAACTTAAATCAATACCTATGGGACTATTTCAGCTAACAGTTGTAGCTAACAATAATCTACAGGTGGAGTTGCAACTGTGTTGCAACTCACTTTTCCACTAACAATGATCTACAGGACAATTGTAGATGACTTTTACTGTTGCAGCTGAGTTGCAACTGACTGTTTAACTCCATTTTGATGAAATATGCATTCATAAAATTAAACTAATACTCTGTTTCAACAATAAAACACGTTAACACATTTATAATTAAAATATACTCCAATTTCTCAGTAAACTAACTTCAAAAATAAATCTGAGTTTTCAAGCTCAGATAACAGACTATAACACAAAAAAATACACAGTAACAAATTTGAGTTTCAACTATGTGTTAATATATTCATTTGTTGTATCTATGTGTATATATATGTATACCAATAAGGATTACAAGGTAAGTATTTAATGTGTTTCAACATAGTCGGTCATTAAGTGCTAATTGACCCTTCACAGTTAAAATAACTCTGATTATTCTATTACAGTGTTACAGATTGACAAAATAAACTCTGTTGGCATTTTAGAAAATGATATGTGCTTCTTGGCCCAATCGTGTAGAGTCAAAATGACTTTTCAAAAATCAATAATCTGATTCCTGTCTCTTCGAATAAGACGGTGTGGCGATGTGGCGGCTCTTCCATGTTTTAGCGATTACAAATTTGGGTGGTGTTAGGGTGTGTGCAAGAAGTTGAGGGACCTTTTAGATGCAATGGCAGAGTGAAGCCAATCAGTCTTGATCCAAAAAAAAGAAATCATCCCAAGCAATCTCGAATCTGCCAAGCCTAGTCCCAAGGCTTCCAACAGGCATGCCAATTAGGATAGTAAGCCAAATCGCGCCTCCGTTTTATTTAATCAAATCACGCCTCCGTTTTAGTGAACAAAATCGCGTGCATGATTTTGTTCACTAAGATGGAGGCACAATTTGGAAAGCCTGTTTTTTTTTTTAAATAGGCCGAGTGTGTCTTTTTCGCCTCATCGCATGGATATTGGACAACTTTGGAGCAAATCTCGACTGAGCGAATGCGATTTTGGGTGTGCCAAAGCCATCCATATCCACCTTTGGATAAACCCCCTATTTGTGAGGTATTTTCCTCATTTCTTTTCATGTTTTTTTCTCTTTGTTCATCAATTTATTTGCCCTAAATTGAAAAATTAAACCAAAATAAATTAAATTATGGCCAATGGAAACAAAAACCCCAATGGAATTTGCCAATGGAAACAAGAACCCCAATGTAATTGGCCAATTAAACTAATTCCCTAATTTAATCATAAAAATTAAATAATTTTGATGATTTACCAAAATTCATACCTAAAATTCCCATGCCCAATGGAAACCAGAACCCCAACCAATTCAAAAGAAAAAGAATTTCACTATTTCCATATGCATATTCACAAGGATCCTTATGAATCCATACCAAAATCCACAAATATGCAAAGTTGGTCAAGCACATTACAAGTTTGCATAAGTAATTTACATGCCCAATGTAAACCAAAACCCCAATTAACTCATAAAAAACAAACGAACTTCACTATTGTGAATCCAAACCAAAATTAACAAATATGCAAAGTTTGTCAATTATGTTGCAAGCTTGCATACAACTAAAAAAAATCAAGTAGAATTCATATATTCCCCTAAAATACATAAACAAACATGGTAAATCCCTTGCCTCTATCCAAAATATCGAATTTGCTCTTCCAAGAACATCAATAAACACCTTATAATTTAGATGAAACTTCTCGAAGTTGCTCTTCCAAGAACATCAATAAACACCTTGTAGTTTTGATGAAACTTCCCAATGACATTCTGGAGATCAACAGGCCACATATTTCTATTGAGTGGTGCACTTTCCACCCATCAGAGACAATTGGATGGATAGGTGGTACATGGTTTTTGACATTCCCCCTCATAACAATAGGGAAGTACCGATGTACTTCCTTTGAAAATTGTATGCAGAGTTTGTGATGGGGAAACATATCAACTATTTTCACATGTTGGGCTTCCAGGAAGTTGGTAGGGGGATGCCCCAACACCGATCCCATGCTAGGCATAGAGATGCAAATCCATAGATACCTGCACCCCATGCCCAACTACCGAGGGCAGACATCCCTCCTGCACATGACATGGTTTCCCAAACACAGGAGGCATTTTTTACTCTAGCTGAGATGGTCTCTCGACACACGTCCACTATTGACCAGAGAGCACCCTCTTCCTCTGCTGGTGTACAACCACCAGCTTCTGGTGGTGGAGGGACATTTATTGGTGGGGATAGAATGACATCCCATGTGCCTCAGAGTGAGCCACACGTCTGCACATCGTATGGGGGACCCTGTTATGGTCCTAGACCAATACATGGTACCACTATGATGACTGGTGATTAGGTAAGGACATTGTTTTAAAACTCTGTTATTGTTCAATTTTTAATTTTTCCATATTATATGTAACATATTAAAAGATTCATAATATATGCAATATTTACTCTTGCAAGAGATTGATGCCTTTCATGGGGGTGGTACTACACCTGGTGTGGTTGTACCCGAGGACCAAAAAACCACCATTGAGGTAATATTTAAACACTTGTCATTTTGTCATTACATATAATTTTGTTAATGCATGTGTTAGTATTGATTAATTTATTAAATTGTCTAATATTTACAAATTTTGAAGTTGCAGGAACCCCACTTAGAATGTGATGCTAGAGACGTTGATATCAACGACATAGTCAAAGGTGGAATTTACGATTACTTGAAGAATGTAAGTACATGGGTTATGACTAAATCTTGTTCAAATTATTTAAATTTCTTACTGTACACTCCTTTATAGATCGCTAATATTTATAATTTTTAAACTTGCAGATGCTATTAGCATCTGAAGAGGGGAAAGAAATTGATGGAATCCGTCACTCCCATGGTGGAGATATGTCCCAAGCAGGGGTAAGCATATTACAACATGTTATTTTTTTAGTACATATTATTCCATCTATTCAATCCATGTCTAGTTATGGTAACACTTTATGACTGCAGACGTGATCACAGATCCCTACACCGACTCTTTGGTTTGGATCTCCCCATAGTCCAAACATAGATAAGGGGGTTGTTTACACCAGATGACCCTCTTCCTTGAAGAGAGCGGGTGTGCATGAGGATCAACCTACTCATCCCATGGTAATGTACACACTTATAATGCCAGTTGTTGGTTAGCTATGAATTCACTTCACAAGTGTTTTTTCTTAATGTTATTTTTGCATGCTTACAGCATCAGGATGTAGAGTCATCCGTGCCAAAACTTAGTGGGATTGTTGATGTTGCGGTCAATGTTGCATCTACAATAGGGATAAGTCACACTAAAGTACATCTACTTGAATATTTATAATTGTATATTTCATTTTTATTGTTTATGGACATGCACGACTTCTAACTATTTAATCAGTTGGTGAATGTAGCCACACCTTGGTCCATTAGTGCATGCAACTGAGTTTGATGTTTAACCTATAGCTCCTCTTACTACTGAATAGTCCCAGCGTAATCCCCTAGAAATGGTTTTTTCAGTAAGATGTTCATTTTTTACATAATTGATTAGTAATTTCTCATTCATGTACATGTTGATTATTCTTGAGATAATTGACATTTTTTATTTTATTTGCAGAGAAGCATTGCAGAGAGGCTCTCTGTAAAGAGGAGGACACCAGGGGCACCTATATCCTTGACACCAGAGGCATCTATACCCCCGATGGATGCAGTGAGTCTTTGTTTTATTTACAATTGAGTCATATTTTAAATTTTCAAACTTTGTTATTGATGGACAGTACTAGTTTAGTTACCTAATCAAGAAATATTGTCATTGATTTGTAGTCGCCAGAGATGCACAATGGTCGTAGACAGAGCTAAAAAGCATCGGGGTCTGGGAAAAACAAGAGAAAGTTAGATTTTTGATGTGTTAGTCCAAGACAAATATGTATTTTTATGTGCAATCCGGAGTTAGAGTATAGGGGCGCGGTCCAGGACATATGTACTTTTGTTTTCACATGTACATCAAATATGTTTTTGATACATGTACATTGACAGGCCATAGATAGGCCTTCTATTTTTGTATTATAACTTTCTTGATATAAAAAATATTTCATATCAAGGCTCTTGAGATATTCATGGTTCAGTCTTTTATGTGTGATTATACACGTGTGGCCAAGAATGTTTCTATGTGTAATGTTCCCAATTTTTTATAGATTTTACGATTGCATGGAGATATCAGTTATAAATTTGAGAACAATGCACAATTACAATATTATGTAATGACAAAAATGTACATTTTAATTGTTTTTTACCACGATCGAATTGCATATACGATTTTATATCAACAATGTCAAATTGTATTCACAAAGATGGAACATACCTAATACACATAAGCACCTAGCATGTCTAAGTAACTGATCCAACTTGTTGGAATATAAAAGCACCTTACCCGCATAACAACCTAACAAACTTTTAAAGGATACACATCAAAGCTAAAAGTATTTCATCTAACAAATACATGGGATACACATCAAACCTAAAAGTATCCAAGAATTATAAGGTTTATTCAAAATAATGTTTATGACTATATCCTGCACATTATGTATGTCCTACACATTATTTTATCATTTTGTTAATGTACATGGCATTTGATGAATGGCCTCAAGTAACAAATTTGAAAGAGATGAAAGTCATGTGTGATTTTATTATAGTTTAAATTGATTAGAGAAGTACTATTCTGAATCTTGTTTTATAAATTCATGTTTATGGAATATTATTCAAAGCATTCGTAGCGTGAAGATATATATATTTTGTAAGAATGGCATAATAGGTTGGCCACTTGTTTCTAAACATAAACATGTTCCATAGAGTGGTTACTGACGTAATGGCATTGTCTCCTCCTGCATTTCATCATACAAATGCTCACATCTCTTGGATGATGATGAAGATCTACAATCACCTTCAAGCTGGCCTTTATGTGCAAAAATTTCACATTCACTTACTGAGCAAAACCCTAGTTTCCAAAATTGACAAAAACAAATGATCCCTTGTCCATGGACCCAGAGTAGAGGGCCAATCTAGCACTATCCTGATGTACCAAATCCAATAGAGCTGATGGTTCATTGATCTGAGCAATGGTCATCAATCTATGGAACGTTGAATCCCACCTCCTACAAGCTTTTAGGGACACCTGTTGAAACCCTAACCAGAGCATAGAGTGGAAACCATACATCAAAAAGGGCTTTCGGTGGGTCATGCAAAGGTGTTTAGGAAGGTTCCATGTGGGAACGCTAGCCACACATTCATGGTCAAGGAATTTGCAAATCCAACCCCTATGTGCAGAAATTGGACATTCACTTGCTAAGCAAAACCCTAGTTTCTAAAATTGACCAAAAAAATGATCCCTTGTCCATAGACCTAGATTAGAGGGCCACTCTAGCACTATCCCGATGTCCTAAATCGAATGGACCTGGTGGTTTTTTTATCCAAGCAATGGTCATGATTCTATGGCACATTGAATCCCACCTCCTATAGGATTTCAGGGACACCTATTGAATCCCTACCCGGGGCATAGAATGGAAACCGTGCATCAAAAATGGCTTTCGGTGGTTCGTGCAAGCGTGTTTAGGCATGTGTTATGTGGGAACACTAGACACACCTTTACGGTTGAGAAATATGCTAATTTGACACCCATGTGCAAATATTTCACATTCACTTACTGAGCAAAACCATAGTTTCCAAAATTGACCAAAAAAATGGTCTCTTGTCCATGGAACCATATTAGAGGGCCACCTTAGCACTATCCCTATGTCTTGAATCCAGTGACAGATGAGGGTTCATCAATCTGAGCAACGGTCATGATTCTATGGCACGTTGAATCCCACCTCCTAGAGGCTTTTAGGGACACTTGTTGAATCCCTACCCTGGGCATAGAATGGAAACTGTGCATCAAAAAGGGATTTTGGTGGTTTGTACAAGAATTTTTAGGCATGTGTTATGTGGGAATTCTAGCCACACCTTCACGATTTAGCAATATGTGAATTTGACCCCCATGTGCAAATATTTCACATTCACTTACTAAGCGAAACCCTAGTTTCCAAAATTGACAAAAAAATGGTCTGTTGTCCATGGAACAAGATTAAAGGGCCACCCTAGCACTATCTCGATGTTTTGAATGCAACATAGCCAATGGTTCATCGATCCGAGCAACGGTCATGATTCTATGGCATGTTGAATCCCACCTCCTACAGGCTTTCAAGGACGCCTGTTGAATCCCTACCCGGGGCATAGAAAGGAAAACGTGCATCAAAAAGGGCTTCCAGTGATTTTTGCAAGCATGTTTAGGCATGTGTTATGTGGGAACACTAGCCACACCTTCACAGTCGAGCAATATGAGAATTTGACCCCCATGTGCAAATATTTCACATTCACTTACTGAGCAAAACCCTAGTTTCCAAAATTGACAAAAAAATGGTTTCTTGTCCATGGAACTAGATTAGAGGGCCACCCTAGCACTATCCTGATGTCCTAAATCCAACGGAGCTTACGGTTCATTGATCTGAGCAACAATCATGATTCTATGGCATGTTGAATCCCACCTCCTATAGGATTTTAGGGACACCTGTTGAATCCCTACCCGAGGCATAGAATGTAAACCGTGCATCAAAAAGGGATTTTGGTGGTTTGTGCAAGCGTGTTTAGGCATGTGTTATGTGGGAATGCTAGCCACACCTTCACGATCGAGCAATATGTGAATTTGACCCCCATGTGTAAATATTTCACATTCACTTACTGAGCAAAACCATAGTTTCCAAAATTGACCAAAAAAAATGGTCTCTTGTCCATGGAACCAGATTAGAGGGCCACCCTAGCACTATCCCAATGTCCTGAATCCAACGGAGCCAACGGTTCATTGATTCAAGGAACGGTCATGATTCTATGGCACGTTGAATCCCACCTCCTACAGGCTTTCAAGGACACCTGTTGAATCCCTACCCGGGGCATAGAATGGAAATCGTGCATCAAAAAGGGCTTTCGGTGGTTTGTTCAAGTGTTTTTAGACATGTGTTATGTGGGAACTCTAGCCACACCTTCACAGTCGAGCAATATGTGAATTTGACCCCCATGTGCAAATATTTCACATTCACTTACTGAGCAAAACCCTAGTTTCCAAAATTGACCAAAAAAATGGTCTCTTGTCCATGGAACCAGCTTAGAGGGCCACCCTAGCACTATCATGATGTCCTAAATACAACGAATCCAATGGTTCATCGATCCAATTGTATTTTTTTCCTTTCATTCCCTCCACCGATATCATACGTGACATATTTGAATGACTACAAGTTCACTTCATGTCTCCCAAGTTCATGCTCATAGGTGAGATGTATGCATTTTTCCAAAAATGCTATTCCACCACACCTTGGGCATGCCCCATCTATGCAAGGCCTTTGATAAAATGTGCAACCTTTTGTCCTTCTACACAAGATGCTGTTATAGTTGATTTTACCACACATGGTGAATCACACTTTTATGGCCTTCCCTATCCCTATGCAGACTCCTTAGACCCCATGGACCATTTTTGTTCCTTTGATATTTCCTATATCATCCCTAAAAACATGCTTAAATTGCCATACACGAATTTTAAACCCTTTATCGCATATATACTCGGGTTTGACCTCTAAAACTGCGTACATCGGGATGTGTGCAAAAGGCCAAATTCTTTTCAAGTTTTCCTTGATGTGGATCCAACTCACTGGTCTCCTGGCCTTCCATATGCCTTGAGATCACTCAGATTTGACATTTCATTAACCCATTGGAGAGATATATAAGGAACCTTTTGGATACATTGAAGGCATATGAGGAATTGAGAGCAAGAAAACTATAGTCCATTGTTGCCAGAACTTGTGCTTGAGTTTGCATCCCCTTTGTCCCTTGGAGCACATTTTTTTTCTTCCCAAGCTTGCCTTTTGCTTGTGAGCTTGCTATCGAGAGATGGAGGATTGAAGTGGTGGAGGTCCAAGTGGGGGACTCGGTTTCTCCAATTCGTAAACGTGCCGACAGAGGTTGTATTCATTGTAATCTCTGATTTTATATTAATAGAAATATCTTTTCCTATCCAATAATATGTGCTTGAATGAATATTTTATCCATGGATGATTTCAAATGATTATATGCTATTTACTATATATGCTAGAGTAGAGCTAACACAATTATATATAGCATTCTTGTCTTGTTTATTGAATGTTGAGGAAGCAATTTATCACTTCAAGCTGGAGTTGTAAAGCTCAACAGGGATCTACATCAACCATCTGGAATAAGGTACGAATCGAGATCCTTTAGTGTTAGTTGTTCGATTTCTCTTGCATATAGGAAAGGATTGATTCTGGAGTTAAGCTGTCTGTTGTGGTACCCCAAGCCATAGGAATTTCTATTCATAATACAATTGGCGACTCTACGAGGGATTTCCTAGTAGTTTCCCTTTGGGGGTTTCTATAGGCATTCAATGTTCTTGAATTGCTCTTATTTCTCTGTTTTTGTGTCAGGTATTGGGGCATGTTTGCCTGGTAGTGTCTGATTGCTGTGAAGTTTGTCTCAACTTCTTTGTTTGCCTTTATTTTTGTACATTTATCTTCCTGTACGTGATTTTTTAACTCACAGTCGCGTATACACGTGGCTTTGACTACTATATCCGTGTACATACATGGGTTTACTGTGAGCAGTCGCGTATGCCCTTAGTTTTTCCTTCTAGAAGAAGATTGATTGTTGCTGGGTGAATTTTGATGATTGCTGAGTCTCCTTTGATACTACTAGAGTCTGTATACACCTCTGTTTCTGACCAGAGACTTTTTTTTAGGGTAAATTTATTTTTTAAGAATGTTCTTGTCATTACATTTTCGACTTTTTGTTTTGGGATTAGTGCATTAGATTTATTTTACCTTAGTAATTTGTTTGAGGGATTTTTTATTGTTCTTACTGAGTCCGGGGGTAGTAGAATTATCCTTTTGCTTTAGTATCTCATTTTTATTCAAAAAATCCAAAAAAAATTGCTTCTTTGCATCATTATGCATTGCACTTTGCATTTCACATGGTACTTGTAGTAGATTTCCTTAGAGTATTAGTCAGGATTTCATATAGGAATGATTGCATTTGTCATTTGAAGAATTTTTTGCATTTCACGTAGTAGCATGCCATGTTTTTCATTCGACACAATGCATTTGCATTGATTGTTAGGTGTGCATTTTACTTCATGTTGCATCATAACATCATTGGTTGCACGGCCATCTACCTATTTTGAGTAATAAATCCAAATAAAATCAACGCTTAATTAAAATGGATTACACTATTTTCTTTGATAGGGTACACCAACAAGATTAAATTCTCCAAGACCACTAAACAACAACATGTATGTGTCTGTCCAGGTGAGAGTGTGAAATTCCTTGGTATAATTAGTGTTTCTCAGGATCCTCCTCTCAAAAGGGAGTTAAGCATGAGACAATGTGAGGAGTTATTGATTGGGATGACCCATAGTCATAACTGAGTAGCACCGGATATATTTCCAAGATTGTATTCATATCTTGGGGCTCTTTCGAGAGTTTCAGGCTTTGCTACCCTACCCATACGGTCAATCCTGCCTATGACTATCCACTTGAGCATTGATTATATTGAGGTGACCTTAGTTGCCTTACCTAGGATATTGAGGGGGTACTTTGCAAGGGTTATTCTGTGGGTGTCCCAGTCAGGTTGGGGTCAGACAGCATAGTTTCTTTACGCGTTGAAGCTGAGGGCCACAATAATTGGTTATGAACCTCTGCTTGTTGTGTATGGGAGTCTCAAGCCTCTCCTAGGTGAGACATACCTGCTTCATTCGGGAGCTCACTTATCCTACCCTTGATTTCTTGTGTTTGGCTTTAGATTTTATTAGTGTATGCTTTGTGCATGTTAGCTTTCCTAGGGTTTGCGTAATTAGTGAGTCTTTTGCATTTTTGGAGTCGTTGTGGATTCGGGTGCAGCTCCTCACTGTTCTCGTCATTTAGCAGGACTTCTGCCTTCTACATCTCCTCCTCCTTTGGGAGAGAGAAACACATGGTCTAGGCGGACCACTTTGCACATTGATTCACACTCGATGGAAGATCATGAAGATGGCATTCCTGAGCTGTCTTCTCCACCTCAAGTGGAGGATGGAGAGTTTACTCCTACATTTGATCCTTCACCTGATATGCCTGCACATTCTGGGTTTGATCATTCACATGAAATACCTACTCACTCTAGCTATGATCCCTCATTCACAGGTCACTGGTATTGGATGTCGGGTGACACACTCATCATGAACCCACGAGCAATAGTTATGGTAGTTATGGTATGTCTGGTATCCCTACACATGATCCGACATTTCATGTCGAGTCAGAGTTTGAGCTTAACACTACACCTGGGGGCACTCCTATTCCTTACCATGCAGAGAGGTTTGGGAGCACAAGTCACATTTCACCTTCCATCCAGGTGGTGGAAGCTACATCATATATTCCTCCTAGACCTGGTGTTAGTAATCCTATTAGGATACTGGAACCTTGACGAGTGATTATAGGGAACACCACGTACATAATTTCACATGTCCCTCCGTCCTCTATTTCTTGTTCTTCGAATGCTATCCCCCCCCCCTCATTCACGTGGTCATTTGGGACAGAACGTTGCTACGATTCATGTCCGTACTGCTGCTACTCGCGCAATTGTGTCTCAGAGTCAAGTACCACCTGTTGTTTCGAGAGGTCATATTCCTACTTCTGGAGGTCAGGTTACTACTTCTGGAGCATATATTCCTACTTACGGAGTGTCTCATGGGACATCTCATGGGATTTCTTATGGACCTTATTATGGGACGCATTATGGACAGGGTTATTCACCTTATGGGTATGGGTATCAACAACCCGCTTACTCTCCGAATTATGGCTTCGTAGGCCCACATGGTCAAGGTACACCACACTATGGTGCTTCCATGCCACCCTACATGGGTCAAACGGGAGGAGGGAACTATGGCCAAGGCCATGGTGGTTATGGTAATCAGGCTTATGTGAACCAAAATTATCAGGGAGCGGGGCATCGACCTGCTCATCCTAGGCTCCCTTTCCTCGCAATGCTAAATCTTCCTGACTTGTCAATACTAATGAATGATCCCATATCTCATGACCCGGCTTGGCCGGTTGTCCCTAATAATCTTCCCTCATAAATTCCCAAATTTGAGGGCAAACCAGGAGAAGATCCAAGTGAAAATGTTACTACATTTCACCTATGGTGCTCTTCAAATTCCTTACACAAAGATTCGATCTGTTTAAGGTTGTTTCAACGCACCCTTACAGGGCCTACTGTGAAATGGTATATAGAGCTAACTAGGGGGGCATTTGCGTTGTTCGATGACCTAGATATGATTTTTCTCAACCACTTCCAGCTACTAGTGCGTTACGACGTTGGTACGGAACTCTTGTCGACATTTCGATAGGATAAAGCCACGCATATCTCGAACCATATCCAAGAGTGGCATAGAGGGAAGACATTGATTAAAGCCTTCATACCACTGGAGTTTCTCCTCGAATGGTTCCTTAAATCGTTACTTCCTTATATAGTGAAGGATGTTTCTACATCCGGAGTTCAGAACAAGGAACAAGCCATTTTTAGGGCACATGAATTAGACTTGATTTATGCTCAATTTGGTTTGTTATATGAGATCATTCCTAATGCTCCACGTTCTAGTTTCGACCCTAAGGTTAAACCTGGACCACATGCCGATGGCATTGTTGGTTGTACGAGTGCCAAACCTGCAGATTCGGTTGTGAAACAGGTCAGTCAATTATCTATCAACCAATCTGCCTTGGGACAAGCTATGGCTTCGTCTCAACCCACCCAAATGGAGAGTGTGCTTTCAGTACAATCGTCGAACCAGAAGGGTAACCAACAACCTGGAAGGAATAAAAAGAAGGGTAAAAACAATCATAAGGGTGGGAATAGGAATGAAAATGCCAACTCTAATGACAAGAATGTATGAAATGTTGGGGGGGACAAGCAGCCTAAACGTAAGGTTAAGTTTCCTTGTAATTTGTGTAAGGATTACCACCTCACTCACTTGTGCCCTCAAATTGATGAAGCCTCTAGATTCATAGTACAGGGCCTAGCTATGCTGACCAACCCTTTACCTCTTAATCAAAACTAAACTCGAGAACCCATGATCAGTCTTGTGGTGATCAATATCCGCAGGAGACTAGTGGTCATGGTTGCATCAACATGGTCCATTCTACTAAGGTAGAGACTCGTGCAAAGGACTATGGTTCATCACAACCCGACCTTGGAAAGGAACTTGATCCACCTGGGAGTCCTTTGCGTATTGAAAAACTTGTGGATAAACCTAAAGTTGCACCTCGCAGGCTCACATTCCTAAGGGAGTCCTTAAGTGTTCGAGGCACAATCCTAATGCCCGAGCTGCCCAGAACTATTCTGTTGTCAAGGATTTGGGCCACACTCCTTGTGCGATGTCTGCACTTGAAGTACTTCAAAGTTGTCCTTCACAAAAGAAGGATTTGCTTTCTGCCCTAGGTGTGAACGGTGATAATTCTTCCTCTGTGATCAAATTTGAAACCGCGGGAATTCAGCCTCGCTTTCCTTACTATGTGTCTCTCTTGATTCATGTAGAATTTCTTAACATGACCGTCAAACACACTGTGATTGACGAAGGCGCTACTGCTTCTGTGATGTATTTGGCATGTTGGAAGGGTTTGGGTTCCCGTGATTTGTCTAAATTCGGTACCATGTAAACTGCTTTCAACTGAATATTATTTCAACCACATGACATTATTCCTTCTCTTAAGGTCCATTTGGGGGGGAAGACCGTTGCGATAGGGGTCGAGGTGGTTGATGCGCCCCTTGACTAAAATTTGTTGCTGGGTAGGAATTGGATGTACAGTATGCAAGCCATAGCTTCTTCTCTATTTTGAGTTGTATGCTTTCCATTTAATGGGAAGATAGTTACAATTGATTAAATTTCATTCAAGAATCCGTCCCGATTGTAGAGCACTCTCAGCTGGCAACTAGGAGTGTGGGTGTTGGCATGTATCCATCCCTTATGGGAATCTTTAATTATCCTGCACCTCTCCTTGTGATAGGTTC
This sequence comes from Pseudotsuga menziesii, assembly GCA_001517045.1. Lineage (NCBI taxonomy): Eukaryota > Viridiplantae > Streptophyta > Pinopsida > Pinales > Pinaceae > Pseudotsuga > Pseudotsuga menziesii. The sequence goes on along the minus strand of LPNX010915385.1, from coordinate 141,897 downwards.
TATTCCCGATGAGGCTTCGTCATCGGTAATATTAGTGTCTTTTCACACAACATACATGGAAAATCCTTGGATTCTTCCTACACCTAGTCCTTCGAATGAACCCATCGATATGGACATGTCGTTGCCTGCAACTATGATAGCTTATCAAGCTAATATTCCATGTGTTGTAGAGCCTAGTCCTTCCTCTTCGCGGACGAAGAAGGAGGACCATATGTACTTCCTGCATGGGCAGTTCAGTCTTCTCACACAAATGACTGCCTTGATAGGTTTTTTCCTTCTGATGAGGCTATTATTGATGCTATGTCTGGGGTTGAGCCACCTTGTGAAGAGTTGCATCAAAGATCTTATTTTCTTCTCGAGCTTGACCGTTTGGAGTGTGAAGACTATAGGGGGATTCTTAGTGAGAGAATTGGTAGTCCCATGGTTCCGTTAAGCTCTCCTAGTCCAATGGCTGATGAAAACATGGAGAATATATCTCCTACCATCCCTATCAATATCTCTCACGATCCTGGTAAGATTGAGAATGTCTATATTGGGGCAAAATTTTCCCATGCTAAGATTCAAGAGTACACCGAGCTGTTTAAATAATTTTGTGATATCTTTGCTTGGTCTTACGATGAAATGCCAGGTATCGACCCTTGCATTATTGAACATGAGATTAAAACTTACCCCAATGCTAAGCCTGTTCGACAACGCTTGCGTGTGGTGAATCCTAGGAAAGCACCCGCGATTAAGGATGGGATAGAAAAGCTATTAAATGTCAGTTTTATCTATCCCATTCCCTTGATGGAGTCAGTTTCAAACCTCGTTCCAGTTGATAAGAAGCAGGGAACGATCCGCATATGTACTGATTTCTGTGATTTGAATCGTGCCTATCCTAAGGACAATTTCCCCACACCGTTTATTGATCAAATTTTGGATGAGTGTGCGGGAAGCGAGGTATTTTCCTTTATGGATGGCTTTTCCGAATACAATCAGATACAAATTAAACCTGAGGACCAACATAAGATTTCCTTTATTTGTCCTTGAGGAACCTTTGCATATCGAAAGATGCCTTTTGGCCTTAAAAATGCCGAAGCCACTTTTCAATGGGCTATGACCTTGATCTTCCATGATCTCAAATTGATTATTGAAGTCTTTTTGGATGACCTTGCTGCTCATTCTCACATGAGAATGTGTCATTCCTACCATTTGAGATTAGTGTTCGAAAGGTGTCACCATTACTTGGTTAGGTTAAATCCTCACAAGTGCATCTTTTGCGTGAAGTCTGGTCTCTTATTACGATTCATTGTCTCCAAAGAGGGTATAAGAGTTAACCCTTTAAAGGTTGAGGCAATACTTCAATTGTCTCCCCCAAAAAAGATTAGACATCTTCAATGTTTGGAAGGAATGGCAAACTTCTTACGAAGATTCGTCATGAATTTTGCCAATTTGACTAGAGGCTTTATGTGTCTTTTGAAGAAGGACACTACCTTTTGCTGGGATGAGCAAGCCCAGGAGTCCTTTGATGCACTTAAACAAGCCTTAGCATCATCCCCAGTAATTAGTCCACTCGACTATAGATGTGAATTTCTACTTTATGTGGCCGCATCCACGGAGACGATTGGTATGGTTTTGGTTCAGGAGGATGAGGAGCTCCAAGAGCATGTCATATATTATCTGAGCCAGAACCTCATTGATGTGGAGATCTATTATTCCCATGTGGAGAAGCTTGCCTTAGCTACCGTCTATGCGGTTCAAAGATTGAGACACTATATTCTTCTTTGCCAGACCTTGGTGGTTGCCCATGTCAATCCATTTCAGTTTGTCCTCACTAGAAGGATGATAGGGGGAAAGTATAATAAGTGGATTGTCATCCTGCAAGAATTTGATCTTGAGTTTGTTTTGGAAAAATCAAAGGAATTGTTGATTTTTGCAGAGCTTATATCTGATTTCCTGAGTGAGGAGAAGGAGGCTTGTGAAGATACATTTGTCGATGAGCACATCTTCTTGATATCAACTTTGGATCCATGGTATGGAGACATAATCATATATTTACAAACATTGAAGGTCCCTACTCACCTCTCAGGGGATGAACGACGACGATTACGTCACGCATCCAAGAATTACCTCATAGTGGATAACACATTGTACCGCCGTGGGGTAGATTCCATTTTATGTCGTTGTTTAACTCATGAGGAGGTTGAGCTTGTGCTAAATGATTGCCATGGAGGGGAGTGTGGTGGTCATTTATCTAGGCTTTCTACAACCCAAAAAATCTTGAGAGCGAGTTATTTATGACCGTCAATATTTAAAGATTATGTCAATGTGGTTAAGAAGTGCCACTCTTGCCAGGTGTCCACATGTAATATGCGCTCCCGTAATGCCCCGTTACATCCCATTATCACCGTTGGTCCCTTCACTAAGTGGGGGCTTAATTTCATGGACTGTAACCCAGCTGCAACTAGGGGGCATCATCATATTATTGTGGCTATTGACTACTTCACGAAATGGGTTGAGGCTATGCCTACAGTTAAATCCGATGGTGAGACAGCCACACACTTCGTATTCAACCAGATTATTACTTGGTTCGGTATTCCGAAAGAGCTTGTCACTGACCATGGTAGGCACTTTCAGAATCACATGATGGAAGAGTTGGCCTCGAAGTTAGGGTATAAGCAGGAGCATTCTTCTTCTTATTACCCTCAAGTGAATGGACAAGTTGAAGTAGTGAATAAATCACTCAAGTCTATTCTCCAATGAACCGTCACACAAAGCAAGACTAATTGGCATATTATGTTATATCCTGATTTGTGGGCTTATAGGACCGCGGTTAAGAATGCCACAGGTTTTTCTCCATATCAGCTTGTACATGGAGTGGACTCTGTATTTTCGATTGAGTGCGAAATATCTTCTTTTATGCTAACCATAGAGCTCTTACCTGACACCTCTCCATTGGAGGAAAATTTGGTCCATTTAGAGCAGCTTGATGAGTAGCACCAAGATGCTTTAGTGGCTCTATAAGTGAATAAGCATTACGTTAAGGTCCAGTATGATAAATCTGTCCATCCAAGGAGATTTGGTCCTTTTGTGGGATCAAGCTAAAGAAGCCTTGGGGTAAGGAAAATTCAACCCCATGTGGCATGGTCCTTACGCAGTTAAACATGTGTTAGAGAAGGGCGCTTATGAGCTAGTATATTATGAGGGGACGACCTTGGTGGAGCCTAGAAATGGGCTCTATCTTAAAAAATACTATGCATAACTTTCAGCCAGGGCTGACTATTGTATATTATTGTACAACATTTTGCATGGTTAGGTATTTCTTATGATGATCGGGTTTGTTGATTAGCTTCTATTTATTAAGGCAGATGTCAATGGATTCTTCCATCTATATAGGATTCGCGGATGGTGCAAGCCGTCACACTCAACACTCAGCTTCTGCTACTTGGGTGATTTATACTCCTATGGGTCAGGTATTGTCTTCATGAGGCATATGTTTATGGCCCTCTTCAAACAATGTTGTTGAATATAGTGCCGTTATCGAGCTTCTACGGGATGCCATTTCACATGGTGTTCTATCTCTTGAGGTACGTCTTGATTCAGAGTTAGTAGTGTCACAGCTTAATGGCTTGTATCATGTTAGAGATCCAACATTATTACGGATATTCTTACGTGTGAGATTGTTAGAATGGAAATTTGACAACATAACATACATACATGTTCCAAGAATTAATAATCAAGTAGCTGACTCATATGCTAACTACGTGTTAGATTGGAATTTGTTTCATAGACAATGAGCTCATCACAAACATACATTTTTACACATGTAAATAAATAAACCGATCATCATGAAAGTTTTTTCATTAAAACATCCAAAATGTGATAATACATAGTGTCATAATACAAAAATGGGGCTCTCGAGCCACTAAAATATAAATACATGGTAGTACAAAATGCGTCACTCCTAGGTATCTAAGTCTGGGGAGGAGGAGGGGGGTTCTGATCATGGAATGTCACCACGGCTCTAGCCAGCTGTCTAAATAACCACACCCATGCTCATGGCACACTCACCACCTGACTCTGCATGGCCTCAGGTAGGTCCTCGACCTGCGCCATGGGTACCCTGTGTGTTAGCCGCACGAAGTTGGTATGAATGCTTTGGGGCGTCCGCTCCGCATCCACACCCGTAATGTCATCTCCTCTTCCCTTCCGTTTATGATGAGGGAAGCCTTCAGGCCACCGTGGTCCTACATCTGCATGCATATGATAGGATGTCACTATGTGTTGTTACGCAAAAACATGTCTTTTTGATTACATATATCAAAAAACACAAAAAAAATTAAATAACTCAAAAATCTTAAAAAGAGGGTTGGGATTCATTACCAATGTCAGTGTATGCCGATCATAGTGGTAATGGCATGTCGGGGTCTCCCCGAAAATCTATCCCCACATAGGGGTAGTCATCGATGGAAATTATCTGTCGTCGCCACCATGGAAAGAAATCAGCTGGATAGGGGTTGGACACACTACCTCCACCCAGTCTGTATTATTCTTGCACCTTGATCTAGGAACAAAGCATCAATCTCATCAAGGAATAATTAACAAATAACTCATGAAATGGTGTTAATCGGAACCGGAATTGGTTTCCTCTCTGTATATTTAATAAAAAATAAATGGTTATAATACCAATGTCAAGAAATAGCTTGAATCAATGAGAAATTCGAATACCTAAGGAGGCAATTCGAAATCATGAGTGAGTCTAGATTAACTAACTATCAGCCATTTAATCACACTCAATTAACCACTTGACCAAAACCATGATTGAGTCACCAAACCCTAACTAAAGTCGGAGTGCAATAAATGACTGAATCTCAACTGAAGGAGACCAAACACATGTCATAGCAGACCAACTATCAAGTGATAGTGATCCATGACTTCAATGAACCCCGATGAGGTTAACTGAAGTTGAACTGATCATCAAAAATTGGTGGAGGCGTCCCCGTTGACTCCAGATCATTAAATAATATTAAATAATCATTAAATAATATATTTAATGAGGGGAGGCACCTTAACTGACTAGTTGAACTAATTGTAACCACCAGTTAGCAATTAGGTGCATTAATATCACTTAGATCACCCCCGGAGTGCTCTAGTTAGCCTCCTTGATTGTAGGAGAAGGCTAAGTTAACCTCCTTGACTATAGGTAGGCATGGGTGTGACTGGATGATGTCAATTAATTCTCCACTGATTTCAATTAATGTCAATTATATTTATGATAGTGGTTTAACTAGGCCAATTTGACCAAAAAGAGTGGGTATGTTGGTAAATGTCTCCAACACCCCCCTTAAGCTATACCGAGGAAGAGTTAGAAAACATAGATGCATAAAAAATGCTAGGGCCCTGACAACTAAGGCCATAGGTCACCCTGTACAATGCTGAAATTGAAACAATGCTCAAAACAAACTAAGTGAGGAAAAGAGGTAAAACCCAGTGGGAAACCCCCCCTCAAGCTGAATACTGAAAGTAGTCTATCACCCTGATGAACTCACCCCCAACAGTGAACGGAGGTAAGTGAACTTCTTTTCTGAAAAGCTCTCGATGAAAATGTCTGCAATATACTAATCAGTTGGGCAGTATTGCAGAATGATGGTCCTGTCATGCACTAGCCCCCTGATGTAGTGCATGTGAATCTCTACATGCTTGGTCCTCTTCCTGGTAACTAGATCCGTGGATATCTTAATAGCACTCCGGTTGTCACAAAAGAGGACAGTGGACAAAGTACTACCAAGATCAAACTCTGAAATAATTCCTTGCAAACAAACTGCTTGGATGCAAGCATTCACCGCTCCTCGATACTCAGCCTCTGCTAAAGATAGTGCTATGGCAGCCTACTTTTTGCTTGACCAGAAAATGGGGCCACCACCAAACATGAATACATATCTGGAAGTTGACTTCCGATCAACAGAATCACCCGCCCAATCGAAATCTGTGTATCCAACCAGCTCTAGCTCGGAGTCTGCAGCATAGTGAATGTCGTATGTCCTGGTTCCCTGAATGTACTGGAGGATCCTCTTGGCTGCCTTCCAATGAAGATCATGAGGCTACTGTATGTATCTTGATACAACATTCACGACATCACAAATATCAAGCCTAGAATGTGTCAAGTACAACAAGCCACCAATCAGCTGTCGATAGATAGTGTGGTCCATGGGAGGTGTTTGTTTTCCTTCTTCAAGGTTGATCCCTAAAAGGAAAGGGAATGGTGCAGGCCTACATTTAGCCATGTTAAACTTGACTAACAGGTCTGAAGTGTATTTGGACTGAATTACCATTATCCCATTAGAATTTTGCTCGATTCCGAGCCCCAAAAATTGTTTTAGAAGCCCCAATATAAAACAATGATAATTAGATGACCATCATGTTGTTGTAAATACACATTTGGATCTTATCTACATCTCTGAAAGTTTTGTGAGAGAAGGAAGACATCCATCTTGGAATACCACTCTCTTGGGGCCTTTTTTAACCCGTATAGTGACTTCTTTAGCTTGTAAACTGTTGTCGTCTTTCACACACTTGAGTCATGTGGCAAAAATATTCAATCCACTCGGTGTGTCCTTGGGGGCAAGTCTCAAGTCAAGGCTATCACCTTGTTCTTGACTCCTCCATTTAGGCTCAAATCCTAATGAAACCAAGGGGATTAGACCCTATTAAGTTACTAAGGCTAATTACTTAGTATGGTGATGTTAAACTGAATGAATTACTTCAGAGTTTGAAATTTAACCATAAACAACCATAGATGACAAGATACAAAATGAGCACATTAAAGCATAATGCTGAGACACAATATATATATATATAGTAAGAAAATAACCAGTGCCTTAAAATGGAGTCAAAATAAAATCAATGTACTTGCATGTGCTTGGAGTGAATGTTTTGCAATTGCCTCTTGGTATGTTTTATGTTAATGTGAAAATATGAGTTGATTAAAATTAGGCGAAGGGGTGGACTCTAGATATACCCGAGAGTACTTGGAGTATGTCCAAAACTAAACCTTCACGGCTACCCACAAGGAATATGTGGGCTGAATGGAGTCTCTGGGGCTATTTTTCATAACGCAACCATTAGGGTGTGACAGAGATCGGCGCCCCGAGGTCACTTTTTAGGATTTCCCGCTTCCTTTGGGTATTTTGCCACCGTAATGGTTTGATCTAGGTGTTGGATTTTCCCCTGATGGTTTGTCAATTTGGGAGAGTGAATCCTAATTATACTGGTCACTCAAATGCTTTTGATATAGCTTGACTGATCAGGTGAACTGTAGCCAAGTGCAGAGCATACACACCAGAGTCTTGTCAATTTTAGTAAATTTTGAGATGGATGTTCTTGTTAAAAAGAAAACCCTCCAGGAACCTCTTTCGGTCCAAGTGGACCTCAATCAGGGAATCAAGGAGTGGTTGATTTTATTATGGTTTCTAAAACAAATGATGATAGCAAATGAAACATAAAAAGATAAGCAAACCACAATTTTCTAATTAGACTACCACGAACCTTTCTTCACCTTTTGGCTCAAAAGGAGGCTCGTGGGGTAAGTATTAAAGTTACTTTGAAACCAATAGAAATGGAATCTGGAATTGATTTTAAATCAAATTATACTACCCTACATATTAGTACTACGCTATATTGAAAAAATATGAACGAAAATAAAAAAAAATGACACGGACGCAAATCCCCCCAGGGGGGATGGGGAATGGGCTCAGAAGAGCCTATTCAGAATTATTTTTATTGCCAGTGGTTACAATATCAGAAAAATGATATGATGCCTCTTGATTCTTATACAGAATGAAAACAAGAGCTTACAAAGTGCAAAAATTAAAGATTTCAGTAAAAAAGGGAGACCCTTGGGGGGATTTAGAAGGCCCAAAAGTCACTTTCGAACAGCAGATCCTCCTATTTTCTGTTATACCTAATAAAAACCAGCAAGCTTATTAGACTGAAATATTCCCAAAATCACTCTAAAAGTACCTTTGGGTCAGCTTACTTTTAACCAAAAAAAGCTAAGTTAAAACTAGTTAAAAAAGGTAAAAAGGGAACCAAGGAAAGCAAACTTTCCTTGGGATCTTGGCTTTCCTTTTAGGTAGCTAATATGATGTGCACTTATTTCTAGATTTATATTTTATAATAGAAAACGTAAATCTAATGCATGCAAGCTACAAATTCTCTTTAAAATTCCATGCAAAAAAGATGATTTCCCTAAAGCTAGATCTAGAATGCTTATGAAACCCTTTAAGAACAAGATCTAGATTATGGGATTTGAGAAGATAGATCTATGTTAAATTTACTTTAAGATAATAGATCTAAACAATATCAAAGCTGTGAACAAAGTAACCAGGTAAAGGAATTGATTTTGAAGGAGGAAGAGGAGGAGAGAAATGTTGGTAGCCTTGAAGATCCACCATGGAGCTTTCAGGTGGAATGTCGAGGGACTATGCCTTTGGAAGGTTTTGGAGAGAGTGAAGAAGAAAAATAGATCAGCATCCTCTCCAATATAGGAACCTGTATCTCAGCTGAAATAAAAAAACTTGCCGAAATACTTGTGAGATCCTATTAGTACATACACAGAGATTCAGAATAACATGCATATTAACTTATAAAACATGCTGAATCTAGATATCTAAACATGCATCAAAGGAAAGAGATGGCCAATAAACTTATTGAAAATAACCTTTCCTATCAAGATTATAATAAGCTTATTATCAATATTAGCAATGAATCCACAAGCAATCAACAAATTATGAACATAGATACAAGTTACCTCAATAAAAAATGGCAATGATCATCCACACATACAATGGCATAACATCGTCTTGCCTCCAAAGATTCTCTTTATTTCAAATGAACAATAACAATAGTACAATAGTAGCAGCACCTCAATCCCACTTCTAACTAGCTTGGAAGAGGCTGCTTATGCTTGATTTACACAAAAACCAGGAGATCCATCCCAGGGAGGCGCAAATCCCAAGGAGACAGATCAAATCAGTTGATGGAGAGTCAATCAATGCAGATTTGAAGCTAAACTGAGCCTACTTGTCAAACGGGGGCCTGATTGAGTTGACACATCAACCCATAAACTGACACATCAGTCCACAGAGCATCCAGGAGAGTCCACACGTGCGGAGGAGAGAGAGAGGGCACAATTCCCCATAAAGACTGCTGAAGATCAACTTTGGATCTGATTTGATCACCTCCTTCAGTCAAGGATTTGTCAGATCCAGTCAATCTGGTTCACATCTGACTGATTTCAATCAAATCAGCTGAGAATCCATTGATCTATGATTTTGGATTTGCTCCATTATTCATCAATTTATTAATTAAAATAATCAATAATTGATTTTTGGGGCTCTCTAACCTGAGTGATGGAAAATCACTCAAAACTAGGAAAAAGTGGGTCCATGGGTTTACATGGTGCTCTTAGCTTGAAAATGAGCACCTACATGACTAAAACTGATTATTTGGCCCACTTTTATTAAAAAATCAATTTTTCCAATTAAACTATTAAAAATAGCCTAAGTTTTAGAAAAAATAAATTTAAAAAAGTTGAAAAACCCTAGGGGGACTTAGACATGTTCATATGACTCGACCATGATGTCTAGCATGTTTATACATTGACACATAGACTCTAATAACCTCAATAGGCCTAAATGCCAAGCCGACCACCGCAACTTTGGAGGTATGGAGTGAAAAACTCAGAAATTATTAGTCGTTTATTCAACAACCAATAATAACCAAGGGAAAAAACACCCTAGGCTAATCAGATTGACAAATAAAGTCTAAGAGACCGAGTCTTTTACAGACACTTTCATGCTAGAACATTTATTACAATTCCCCCATGGGGTATGAACATGTGATATAGTACAACAAGAACTTCCCATAAGTACTTCCAAAGGTCTTCTGAAGTCCGAACAAGTTATCCTTGTCCGGTTCACCAGGCTCACTTGATAAAAAACCACTAAGTACAACTTAGATGGTAACACAAATGAAAGATGGATCAGTGATGTATCCCTTAGGCTGCTTCATGTATATCTCCCCATGAAGATCTCTAGGCAGAAAGGATGACTTAACATCCACGTGATGCACCTCCCAAAGCTTGGATGCTGAAATAGCCAAAACAAGGAAAATGGAGTCCATTTTTGCAACCAGTGCAAAGGTCTCATGGTAGTCCACTCCTTGGACCTGAGAGAAACCTTTTATGACCATCCTTGCCTTATATTTGTAGGTGCTTCCATCAGCAGAAACCTTTGTATGAAACACCCACTTGCATTGAACCAATTTCCTTCCCGGAGGAAGAGAAACTAGCTCCCAAGTAGTGTTTTTCTGAAGAGAATTCATCTCTTCATCCATGGAAACTTTCCATCTCGGATCATTCCGAGCATGGTAGTAGGATTTTGTATCTGAACTAATCATCAAATATCAATTTTAAGACAGCAAATTATTAGAACAAGAGAGCGCAATACCTGCTCTTTGGAAATTAGAGCGGGTTCTCCTTGGATCATCCAGATTTCCAATGTTTTCTCCTGTGGAGGAGAGTGTCTGTTGGGTCCATGTAGGAAGATGATTTTGCACTTCAAGTTCTAATTCAGTATTTGATGATTTCTGCACACTGATATCAGAAATCAGAGGATCCAAATCAGGGTCATCACCCCCAATTTCATCGTCCAAGTATTCAGTAGAATAGGAAGGAAATTTAGCAGTTTTCTCCTTCATTAGTTCCACCTCCTAAAGAGGCTCATCGAACTTGACACTTCTCTCGATGATGATTTGTTTGGTATTGATATCTAGCAACTTGAATCCTTTAGATTCATTAGGATACCCAATAAACAAACATTCTATGCTTTGCGGTTGCAAAGCCCTTCTTTTATCATGCGGAATCTGGGCCCATGCAGTGGACCCAAACACCCATAAGTTCGACACATCCAGCTTGTGTCCAAAGTATGCTTCGAAAAGAGTCTTTCCTTTCATGGATGAGTGTGGCACCCTGTTCTAAATGTATGTTGTAGCATGCATGGCTTCAGCTCACAAATTTGCAGCAAGCTTCTTTGACTCCAACATACAGGTGGTCATCTCCTTGAGAGACTGGTTCTTCCTTTCCGCTACTCTGTTTTGCTGGGGAGTGTAGGGAATTGAATGCTGGACCTAAATACCACTTTGGGAGCATATGTACAGAAAATCATTACTGACATACTCCCCTCCATTATCAAATCTCAATATCTTGATCTTAATCCCAGAGGCATTTTCGATCAAGGCCTTCAATTCAGAAAAAATTTCACATACTTCTGATTTCTTTTCGAGAAACAAAAACCCATGTATACCTTGAAAAATCATCAATAAAAGTAAGGAGGTACCTTGATCCATTCATGGATGTGATAGGAATCATACTACTGATATCAGAATGTATCATCCCCAATATGCTTGTAGCTCGGTTTGCCTTCCCTCGATCGAACTTGTTCTCAGGGTGTTTTCCAATCACACAGCCCTTGCAAATTCCTGTGGTTTCCTTGATGACCGGGAGGCCTTCAACCATGCAGTCTTTCTATAATTGCTGCAAATATCTGAAATTAAGATGGAAAAACCTCTCATGCCGCAACCTACTAACCTCATTTCCATGAGTTAGTAGAGCAGTGGGCTTTTCATCTGCAACAAAGTGAGAGAACTCATAGGCTTTTGCATGATGATTTGCAAGGCCTTTTTCAATGAGTTTCCCGGATGCAATTTCTATTATCTCAACATCATTTGGGCTGAAAGAGACTCTCTTAGGCATTCCTGTATGTGTAATCTGATAGACACTAAGGATATTTGCTGCTAGAGATGGTACATACAAAACATTATAGAAAAAACCATTTTCAAGATCTACAGTACCTTGTCCTTCGGAAATGATGGTGGAGTCATCTCGGATGTGGATGGGGATGGATTTGCCGGTCTCCAAGGATGAAAAGGAGTCTTTTTCAGCCATCATGTGGTTCAAAGCTCCAGAGTAAATAAGCAATGCTTTGGATTTTGAAGTGCTTGCCATGAGGGCATGACCTTTCTCATGCTGTGGTTCCCGATCTTGGTGATCTCTCCTCTGAAAGCTCTCCAAAAGATTGATGTGATTCCTCTCAAGGAAAGAGGTTGCTTCATCAATATTTTTCTTCATGCAGGCATCTTCAGGGTGAAAACCCTTCCTGCAGTAAGAACACTTGACTTTTTCTTTCCCATTGTGCCATTTTTCTTTGTTCTTCCTTGAACCGGAAGATTCATCATGCTGTTGGTTTTCAACTCTAGGCTTGGGAGCATCGAATTTAGTTTTCTGATTTTTCTGCTACTTTCCTTTACCCTTCAGATCTTTGGGCCCCAAGACATGGAGGGCTTGATCATAGGAAGATCGAATGATCCCCATCTGGACAAGCTTGTCATGTTCATTAGTTAGTGACTCAATTAAGTCATTGAGTGTAGGCATCTTCCATCCAGGGGTTGTGAGATTCCCCGCACGGAATGTAGAAACAAAAACTGAATAATCAGCCCCGAGTTTGGAGAGGATGGCAAGGATGAGCTGATCATCCTCCTTATCCACATTGCATTGCTTCAAGAGTAAAATAGTATGCTTGAAATTTGTAAAGAAATCATTCAGAGTCTCGGAATTGGAAGGTTGGAGAGACATGAGTTCATTTTCAAGTTGGTAAACTCTCAATTCATCATGCTTTCCATATAGAGATTCCAATTTGTCCCATATTTATTTCGATGTCTTCAAATCCGTAAGATGGAAGAGAAGGTCTTGGGAAATAGAGAGGCACAAGAAAGTGAAGGCTTCATCCTTCTTGTTCAAGAATCTTGATTTTTCTATGGCGGATCCAGGCTCAACTTTAGTGTCCATGGTGACTCTAAAAATTCCTTTGGAGTGCAACTGAATCTCCATTTTACTTTTCCACGAGTGAAAATTGTATGGAGTCAAGAGATCTGTTGAGGACGCCATCTGGATGTGCTGTAGCGAATGCTTCACCTGTAGAAACCTGAAAACCAAAATAGAAAGGGAAAAATAAGGTTGGACAGCCTGCACATTCTAGGCATTCATCACACCCAGCATAATCAATCAAGCAAGCTTGATCAACAAGTTCTTTACTTGGGATATTGAGTGGTAAGCTTTGGCTTCTGGTGCAGTGCTAGAATTTTGAGCTATTGCTCACTTTTCATGGAGAAATCTATCAAAAGGCTTGTTTTTGAGAGATAGATCTTCGTCCCGCCGTATGCTCTGATACCATATTATTCTTGCACATTGATCTAGGAACAAAGCATCAATCTCATCAAGGAATAATCAACAAATAACTCATGAAATGGTGTTAATTGGAACCGGAATTGGTTTCCTCTCTGTATATTTAATAAACAATGAATGGTTACAATACCAATGTCAAGCAATAGCTTAAATCAATGAGAAATTTGAATACCTAAGGAGGAAATTCGAAATCATGAGTGAGTCTAGCTTGACTAACTGTCAACCATTCAATCACACTCAGTTAACCACTTGAACAAAATCGTAATTGACTCACCAAACCCTAATTGAAGTCAAAGTGCAATAAATGACTGAATCTCAACTGAAGGAGATCAAACACATGTCATAGCAAGCCAACCATCAAGTGCTAGTGCTCCATGACTTCAATGAACCCCGATGAGGTTAACTAAAGCTGAACTGATCATCAAAAGTTGGTGGAGGCGCCCCTATTGAATCTAGATCATTAAATAATATATTTAATGAGGGGAGGTGCCTTAACTGATTGGTTGAACTGATTGTAACTACCAGTTAGCAATTAGGTGCATTAATATCACTCAGATCACCCCCAGAGTGCTCCAGTTAGCCTCCTTGATTGTAGGTAGGCATGGGTGTGACTGGATGATGGCAATTAATGCTCCATTGATGTCAATTATACTTAGGATAGTGGTTTAACTAAGCCAATTTGACCAAAAAGAGTGTGTATGGTGGTAAATGTCTCCAATAGTCTACGCATTGCATATGCCCAACGTCTTTGGGCTAGATCTTGAACCCCGTGAAGAGGAAATTCAACTATAGGGCTCAATCCTAGAACATGCTCAAAGAAAAATGTGCTTAGTATTGTTGGGGCGCGCACCCTAACGGTCCTTAAGATGGGTAAATCCACGGTTTTTGTAAGTTTGTAAGTGGAGTTATGACTCAAAATAGTCTTAGGGGTGTCAGGGTTAAGTCAGAGTCTTCCTTTTTGTAATAAACCCATGGTTTAAGTCCAGGGTTTAGGGTTCGGGGTGCCCATGGTTGAAGTCCATGGTTTTGTAATAGTGCGCTGTATAAATAGGAACTCTTGTAAATAAGTCAGGTTAGGTTTTTGAATGTAAGAAAGTTACGGCGAAGCTAAGGCTATTTTGTAAGTGAAGGATAAGTCCCAGCTGAGTGCATGGACAACCTCTGCAGCTGTGTGCACAGAGGGTTTGTAAGTGATTAAGGAAATCTGCAGTTGTGTGCGCAGAGGCCTGCTACTGTGTGCACGACTTTGAAGACTGAAGGGATCTGCAGCTGAGTGCGCAGATCAGAACTGTGATTTTGTAGAAAAGTTGAATAAAACACAGTTCTGTGGACGTAACCCCTACACTGGGGGTGAACCACGTTATATCGCTTGTTTTGGTTCTTGTGTGATTTCTGTTATGTTCTTTTATGCATTGATAAGTATAGATAAATCTGATAAATAAGATCGTTGTTTCAGAAATAGCTTCGCTGTGCATTCCCAGTAAGGGTTAAGAAAGTCACGGTGCTACTTAACTGTGAAGATATATATATATGTGAATGTTTAAGAACTGTGTTAATTAATTATAAAGAATTGATAAAATCTAAAGGTACAGTAATCTCCCTCTTCTTCTTGCAGAAACCTGATTCTGCGGCATCCCATAGCTGTTTCAGGTGAGACTGCGACCTGCTTGCAGGTTGTTGCCGAAAGGGCCAACACTGTGGGTCTTTTGTTGGTGCGAAGTTAAAGGTATAAACCCAGGTCTACCCTACAGGCCAACAAAGTGGTTTCGTTGCCGGTTGAACTCAGTATTTGTGTAAGAGGGGTTTACGTCGTACCTCGAGGGCTATGTTCTGGAGACCCTCTGTGAAAGAAATCGGTGATTGGCTGGATGAGACTTATCCGAAATTCGCTTAGCAAGAGAACAAAGATCCGCGTCGTAGCGCAAGCAGATTTTTACAAAGGTATGTTTTTTGTGATGTTTATGAAGTTTTCTTTGGCAGTATCCACATAGATTTGCACCAGTGGGTATCCAGGTTGGCCGAGCGAAGGACGAACTTCCATGGAGGTCAGTTTCCTGCTTGAACCCCTGCAAGAATCAACTTGTTGAAAAGAGTAAACAACGGGATTTCTCGCGCTATTGATTTCTAGACGACGTGAACCTTTGAGGTGTTCGTGACGGAGTTCGCTATTGACACGAGTACCTCCTTTAGTGAAGCAGAGTGACAGTTCTTCAAAGGACCAAGGGGTAAGTTTTAAAATTTATTTAGTCTGAAGATTAAGATGCTATTAGCTGAAAAAGGAATATTGTTTCTTAAATCAGACTGTTAGATTGTGTATTACTAACCTATGTTTGCAAGTGAAAACACCTTCGTCGAGCAAAGTGGTTTGCTGCGAAGTGGCAAAAGGTACAAGAGAACTTTTGAGGCATCTACTCTAGGTCAGGATACCGAGTCTACCCCTTTCATTCCAGCAGCCTCAGAGCTCGAAGCAATCCCTTCTGTTGGAAACCCCCCGGTAACCCCGCAGCGCCAATCTGTTATCCCTGAGAATCTGTCGCAAACCGAAAGTAACCCTAGCACTAGTACTCCTATCGTAGGCCAGTCTACTCCAGTAAGTCCCCCCCCGCCTACTTCCCATCCCCATCCAACCCCCCCTAGATATACTATGGCCCACATGACTGATGATATTAAGCTTCCTGTTTTCAAAGGAACTGGATCAGAGGATCCAGAACAGTTCTAGTTTTTATGTGAGGCGGTGTGGACTGCTAAGAAAATTACAGACCCAGTTGTAAGAACCACGCAGCTCATTACTTATTTTAGGGACCGAGCTTTGACCTGGTTCATGAAATTCTCTAGTACTCAGAATCCTGCCCTAGATGATATCAAAGCAGCAATAATCAAAGAGTTTAAGAAGCCCAAATCAGAGTCGCAGTGTATCACTGAATTAAAGGAAATTCAGCAGAAGCAAGGAGAATCAGTGTGGGACTTTGATCAGAGGTTCAAAGTTCTACTTGACCAAGTCAGTTTCACAATTGGACCGATGCAGCACAAGGAATGGTTTATTGCCGCATTGCTACCACATCTTAGAACTCCACTCATGCAACAGAAGGTTACTGACTAGCAGGAAGCTCTGGAAATCGCGATGAAGCTTGAGACCGCACCTGTTAGAGATAATCCTGGTATTGTTCAAATCCAAGCGCAGCTGGCAGCCATGGCCCTGGAGCTTCGCGACATGAAGACAGGAAAACCTGGTTGCGAAGAGGTTTGGTGTACACAATGTCGGACTGAAGGTCATGACAAGGATCAGTGTCCTCTGGTAAGAAATTACCTGAATACGGGTGTGCCAAACCCATGTCCACCACAAGTTCTATATTGCAAGCTCTGCAGAATAATAGGTCAGCATCGACCTGAGGATTGCCACCTGCTACAAAGGTATGGACAAGGATCTAAGAACCCCTATTGTAGATTCTGTAAGTCTGTAGGACATAATGAAGCTGAGTGTCACACCTATGACGCCTATCGGATACAAAATGAAGCACAGAGCAATGATGGCTATGGTTACCGCGGTGGTGCATCCAGTAGAGGTGCTCTTGGAGGACGTGGTCGCGGTGGTATGGTAGGAAGAGGTAGAGGCCAGGTCGTCTGCTACAACTGTAACCAAGCTGTGCATTTAGCTAGAGATTGTCGGAACCCAACTACGACATGTCGCTATTGCCGAGCAGTAGATCACGTGATCGAGCAGTGCCCGCAGCTGATAGCTAAGATTCAGGCCAGAAACAGTATTCCTACCCAGAATATCTAGATGATTTCCGTCGAGCCACAACCTATCGCAGCTATTAATGTTGTCACACAGAGTGGAGCTACGACGCACATACAGAATATGGAGAAACGGATTGACGAGCCTTTTGTTTGTAAAGCTCCCGAGAAAATCCCAGCATTTGATATTGAAAGAGAAAAAGAGACATTCATAGAAGCCAAGAAAGATTTTGCTGACCCTAGCACACCAGTTGCACCTGCGCAACCCCCTCAGATGCTAGCGCAGCCGCAAGCAACTTCGATGGACAAAGTAAGTACACTGTCCTCCTTTTTACAGAGTTGCCTGAAACTCTTAAGAAATCATAATGCTTTAAATGAGCTGCAGAAAGTCATTGCCTCCTGCAAACCTCAGCAAAGCCATGGTCGGGACAAAACTATTAATAGAGTCAGAAGAACTGGCAGGGAAATGAGATTGAATGCTCAGGTAGGATAATATGATATGAATGATGTCATTTTGGATCTAGGATCAGAGGTCAATGTTCTAACTAAGCAAACCTGGGAGAAAATGGGGAAGCCTGCCCTTGCCTGGTCCCCTATACAGTTGAAGTTAGCCAATCAGCAAAGGATTGTGCCCCTAGGGAGATTCCTTAGTGTCCCAATCGATATTGATGGGGTCAGTACTTTGGCATACTTTGAAGTTATTGAGATCATCGATGACAGCAATCCCTACCCATCCCTGTTAGGAATTGAGTGGGCAATGGAAAATGCTGCAATCATTAACCTTAAGAAGAGATAGATGACCTTCGAAGGAAAGGGTTTGAGAGTTATAATACCCCTAGACCCATCCCAAGGAAAAATATACACAGAAACATTCAAAGATGAAGATCAGGATGTGTTGGACCAGATCTATAATATCACCGCGAAGGAAGAAGAATATGAGGATCCCCCTGTCGAAGGTTGGGAGTCTAGTAGCTCCTGTATGACAGACTCTGAGGATGACTTGGAAAGTTGGCAGAACTGATTGTATGAGCTATAGGACCACCGAGGTGCCCGAATTACCAAGTCCCTCCGAAGGCTTAGTTCGCAGCCAAAGACCTTACCTACCTCTGATGGTTCGATAGACCCAGAGGAGTCCATAGTGCTATTGTCCAAACAGATACTGGAGTCACAGAAACGAGAGAATCTAGATTCAGCATTAGGAGTCACCAGGTCGACTACCTATAAGAAGTACTTTCCGAATTGGGAAACTTGTCAGACATCACTTCACCTGAGATTTGTGGATCAGCTCCAGAGGGCGCGCAGCAGATTGAATGGGCAGAATAGGCCGCAGGAACATTTGGAGCATTGTTACAGGGCATGGAAACTTGTCTTTCGTACAGAATGGGTACCTTGACTTGGTCATACCTAGGCATTTGCAGCCGAAAACCGGCACAGGGAGGTTGGGCCTCGGCACGCTAATGTGTCTCGTGATAAAGAAATAACCAAGTCCTGCCCTCGCTAGCTGGAACAAGATGCTAAAAGAGTGAAGCTCACAATTGGGTCGTAGAACTTGCCCGCATATGCCGAAGGTCATTATCATGACAAAGATCCTTATTGTGATGCAGTTGTGGTACTGGTTGCACCGCAGCACAAAAACCGACCGTTGGAACACTTCCAATTTGGCGGCACCGATACTTTATTTGCCTTAACTGCCTGTTGTAAGGAGATCCACCGAAATCTAGTGCCGTGGAAGCAGCATCTCTACCAGAGTTGGTGCCTTCAATGCACATTTATGACCGATTTGATCGATGGATTGTATAAGAAGACACCCGGGCATGGGCAAGTCACATTCCGTAGTTTCACAATTGAACCTATGTCCGCCAATCAAGAACTTCAGGACTTATTGAGGGAATTTGGATAGACAGGTCTGCAGAACATCGTTCACCCCCCATATGCACCTACAGCGCGAGAGGAGACTTTACTTGCACCACCTCTACCAATGCAAACATGGTCTGCTAGGAAAAAATTCAAACCTGAAGTTCGTTCTAAGCGGAATGAAGATCGACATAAGCAGCCCGAGAAAACATCAGAGGATCCTGGAATGAATCCGCTTGGTTCGGTAGAAATCCCAAGTGAAGGAGAGGACAACATTGCACCATGGTGGCCACCATATGTCCTGCCTCTTCGACTAGGAGTTAAAACACCTCAGTGGAACAAGAAGTTCACAATAAGCACCCCTTCACTACCACCGGGTGTACAGCTGGTTGGGACCATGACAGGAAAGATAGACTGGCTTAAGTACTCCGACCATGATACAAGTGATTGTGGCAGGTTTCCACAGTTCGCACTAGAAGCATATTTTCATTTTGTCAAGTACGATGATACCGGGCCGACATTATTAGAAGTCCAACGATGGGCTGTCGGCTTGGATCAAGCTGGTCTGCTGAAGATGCTCGACGTTCCCCATTTTGGTCGCGGGACACAGGTGACCGTAGTGGTCAAGCAGCTGCTAGCACTAGTCCATGACGGCCACCTATGGATAGGAGACAAGAAAATCCCTATCAATGGTGAGCTCATCCAGAGGATCACTAGTTTACCAAAAGCAGGCCCTAATCCGGCGACCGAATTTCCATCAAAGCATGAGGATACGAAGCTCGCACAAGCCATGAAGGACCGCTTCAGCCTGACAAAGGGAAAACATGGGTATCACACTTCCGCCATTCAGGAACAGCACATTCCCTTTGCAGTGGATCTTTTAACCTCCAAAGTCATATGGAAGTGCAGACCAACTAAAGTACCTGCCCCGGTTATCCGAATTACTATCAACTGCGCCGAAGGTTACAACTACAACTGGGCAGAGTATATTGCGCAAGAATTCCTGGAAGACACTCGTAACGCGCAGGAAAAAGGTAGGCCCTTCCATTACTCTTGGTTGCTCGTCCTAATCGCACTAGTAGGATGACAAGAACCTATTGAGGCACAGTTTTTTCTGCGGCACCAAAACACATGCCTGGCGCAGCCAGGTATGCATCGCTGTGGGTTTCATAGGATAAAGCACACCAACAGATGACAAATTATGTATTTGCTTTCTATATAATGGATATCCAGTTTCAGATCGCAAAACCCCCACGGCTCAGTAATAAGCTGTTCTCTCAATATGACGGCGCAACCGCCCTCAGCGCTGACATGCATCATACTTTCATACAGGCTCGCACAGATCCACAGCACCAATGGTTCAAGCTACCATATGTAGTCACTGAGGGTGATATCCGGGCAGTAGTCCAGCACTGGCTGGTTGAATGGTTGAAAGATGTAGGGAAAAAACCTCACATTCTGGTCCCCATAGCTACTAATGTGGGTGCAGGCCCTAGTCACCAGCAACGGCAAGGTCCCCTGGAAGACAGCAAGGAACAGATTGAGTCGCAGCAGCATGACAGTAACCAGGGTGGAGAAGTAGACACCAATGAAGAAGAAGGACAGGACTCGGTCAAGACTACTCCAGACCCTAATATCTCCAGACCCTAATAGGCAGGATAAGCACAAGACACCAAAAGTAGAGGAAGTGAACAAACCGCAGCCATGAAAGAAAGTGAAGGCGTCAAAGGAAAAGAATATCGACGACACACTCGGCTTGACAAGTGAGGAGATTGACGAGGCTTTGTTGAAGTCCACAGAATTTCTTACCAAGAAGTGGTTAGAATTCGTAGCTATACAGTTGGATGCCATCAATGGTGTCGCACAGCACATATCGGAGCTGAAGGACTTAGCAGCACAATCGGTGACCGGCACTATAACCAGTAGTACCCCGGTAAGTGCGTAGCCCAAAGCAAAGCAATGGCCAGCCTGAGAAAACAAGGGCCAAGTATCCACCGCTGCCCTCATCACAACTGATGCAGCGTCTCGTGCAGAGATGAGCATGACAGTAGGAATTGATTACACCAAAATGTCCATGCTAGAACTACATCTTTGCCAGTCAGCTATCGCAAAGGAAATCTAGGCCCAAGACCATTATTCACAGATACAGTTGGACAATATCAGGAAGCAGAATGATAGCCTCGCAGCCCAGCTGGAAGCCGCAGAGCAGAGAAAAAGAGACGCAGAATGTAAGCGGATTACATTGGTCTGATTTTTGGATGAAGCATGTTGAAGTCTCCCTAACTTCGACGTACAGCTGGCGGAAGAGCCAGAGCAAAGATTAGCCAGGTTGAAAGACTACATGCAACAGTCGCGAAGTGAAATAGAGAAGCTCAAAGCATAACATGACGCTCAGATTGTGGAGCTCCAACTTCGCATCAAACCAGAAAGCCCCCCAGAGGTTAGGGAGTAGCGCCGAGTAGATATTCAGGCCTCCGCAGCAAAATCTCCGATATTGTGAGCAGGGCAGCAAAGCTACTAGACAACACTGTAGAGGCATGGACCGCCCTGCAAGAACACCTAGAAATTGGACAGCTGCGAGAAACCATCAGGCAGCGACAAGCAGAATTGGACACAGTGAAAGCGAAAATTAAGACTCTGCCACCTATGGAGAAAATGCTGAAGGTCAAGCGAAGAAATGAAATTCAGCAGGAAATTGAGTCATGTAGGGCAAAAGCAACAGCAATGGAAACTAACATGCAACCACATATCAGCAAAGCTTTCGAGCTGAGTACTGCTGCGGACGCCCAACTCAAAGTCCTAAAAGAATATGATGCATATGCGCAGAAACAGACTGGGGAAGCATCAGTAGAAGTATTGCAGGAGTTGAGCGAAAAAGAACAAGCAGCTGACAATATTATGCGTGGCCTCAACAAGTGGTACACCATCTTTATCGACAAAGTTCATGGACTAGAAGGACAGCAGAGTGTCCCGGGATGGGACACTGGTGAGTCTTAGGGGCCTGTTGGGGCGCGCACCCTAACGGTCCTTAAGATGGGTAACTCCACGGTTTTTGTAAGTTTGTAAGCGGAGTTATGACTCAAAATAGTCTTAGGGGTGTCAGGGTTAAGTCAGAGTCCTCTTTTTTGTAATAAACCCATGGTTTAATTCCAGGGTTTAGGGTTCGGGGTGCCCATGGTTGAAGTCCATGGTTTTGTAATAGTGTGCTGTATAAATAGGCACTCTTGTAAATAAGTCAGGTTAGGTTTTTGAATGTAAGAAAGTTAAGGCGAAGCTAAGGCTATTTTGTAAGTGAAGGATAAGTCCCAGCTGAGTGCGTGGATGACCTCTGCAGCTGTGTGCGCAGAGGGTTTGTAAGTGATTAAGGAAATTTGCAGCTGTGTGCGTAGAGGCCTGCTGCTGTGTGCGCGGCTTTGAGGACTGAAGGGATCTGTAGCTGAGTGCGCAGATCAGAACTGTGATTTTGTAGAAAAGTTGAATAAAACACAGTTTTGTGGACGTAACCCCTACACTGGGGATGAACCACGTTATATCGGGTGTTGTGGTTCTTGTGTGATTTCTGTTATGTTCTTTTATGCATTGATAAGTATAGATAAATCTGATAAATAAGATCGATGTTTCAAAAATAGCTTCGCTATGCATTCCCAGTAAGGGTTAAGCAAGTCACGGTGTTACTTAACTGCGAAGATATATATATGTGAATGTTTAAGCACTGTGTTAATTGATTATAAAGAATTGATAAAAGCTAAAGGTAGAGTAATCTCCCTCTTCTACTTGCAGAAACCTGATTCTGCGGCATCCCATAGCTGTTTCGGGTGAGACTGCGACCTACTTGCAGGTTGTTGCCGAAAGGGCCAACACTGTGGGTCTTTTTTTGGTGCGAAGTTAAAGGTATAAACCTGGGTCTGCCCTACAGCCCAACAAGTATGCTACTGAAACTGAATTTCTGTACTTGGTCCATCTTGCACTCACTGAGCTAGTGTTTCATGTTTCCCAATAGTGCAGTGCTCCAATCGTACACCATGGGTCTCATGCACTCCACTACATAGAACATCAGAGGCCACGAGGCCTGGTGGAGTGAAGCTAGCCCTGCTATCCTGCCCAGTTTCAGTAGAATGGCATTTAGGCCTACCACCTATATGGATTTAGTTGGGATCTAACTCCCAACCTTCTCTATGTCCAGATAACAATACACGGTTATGTACTCATCTATGGTGAGGACACCTCCGGGCCCGCGAGATCGTAGGTTCACCACTTCCCCCCACCGAGAAAGTCCAGTAATAAAGTATATGTCCTCCACTTCTATGGTGAGGGGCATCCCATCAATCTGGAAAGACTCTAAGTCAGGATCCCAGTAGTCTACTAGCATCTGCAGCAGTCTTGGTTTGGCTCTTAAGCCACCAAGACACCAAAACTTGTAGAGCCCGCATGCACAAAGAGCCTGTTGTGCCATTAGATCACCATGTACTGCTTCTTCTACATCCCCGTGTTCACGTTCTCTCCATTATAGAACCATCATGCATATTGAATTCAAGTTTGAGTCATTAGAACACTTAAAAATCCTTGAACGCAGCCTAATACATGACTGTTTGCTAAACAACTACGTATGTACATGACTTTGAGGGATTTTTCCGCATATATCCAACCCTATACGCTGAAAAATCCTTGATTTCTGCGTGGGCCATGGTGCATACTTTAGAATGGCCTAAAATCCTAATTTGACCATGGAAAATTGTAAAATTTGCATGAAAATGAAAGAGTAGGGCATGGGTAATTACCTGGAAAAAACGGTAGTGGATTTCGCCGGCTGGATCTCCCTGAATTTGCTATTGAAGTTCTGAGCTCAATTAAGGTAAAAATTTCAAATGTTATATAATGTTTTGAATTTTTTACTATTTATAGAAATTTTTCAAATTTTTGAAAATTTTTACACCCTTTTCTATAGTTTGGACCGTTTTTTACTAATATATGATGTAGGAGACCATTTTGAGCGTTGTTTCAACCATTGTGTTGACCCGTTCATGCCGATTTCAGGTATCATGTCTAAACTGGCATATAGGTTAGGTTTCACCACCATTTTCATTTTTCATGACCTTATGACCGTTTCATTATAACCGTAGGTACGAATCCATTCTATCTTATCATTGAACCTTCTTGTTGTTTTAGAAGTGGCATGATTAGAATGGTAGAGCTTGACCTTACATGGGTGCCCTAGTTGGCTCCTTAATTGTATTTGGTGCCCATGTCAACAATTTTGTGCTTTAGGGTGTGGGAGTCCGTTGTATAGTATTGCCATGACATTTCGCAAGAGCCTCATACTCCTCTTGATATTTTGCTGACCTATTTCCCTCAGACTCCCTTATGTCAAGTTGTAATTGCATTATCATGAGCTTTTCCTGCCTTATTGAACCTTATGCCGGCTTCCCTGACCTTGAGTGTCAGCCATATAGCCCGAGCTTGTCTCATGTCTAGCCACACAGAGCCATTTTATATATCCGTTGCAGCTTGATTCCCTATTTTACCGAGAGGGGACTTTCCCCCGAGTGTCGCTATCTTACACATGTATCCTTGCATCGAGCATAGGTATGTTCCACTGCTTGGAACTAGTTTGTTTGCCTATTTGACACTCGTCTCCTCCTAGTCTAAAACTATAAAGCAGTTTTATTCTTTTTCAATCTTTTCAAATATTTGAAAAATTCCAAAAAAAAATTAGAAAACCAAAAAGCCATACAAGGAAAGATGTTATCTTTAGCAGCAGTCGAATCATGTCACCTTCGAACAGAGCACTGTATATCACATCCGTTGGTTGGGTTAATAGTTTGACTTTAGGAGCTATACTCATTTATCTGAGTTTATCTCCACTAACTGGTTAAGATTCCAATCCCTATGGAGCCTCTGTCGATGCCTCCTATGTCACAGAGATGTCCTAGTTTTTCATATCGAGTCTATGCTGCCAACATTCAGTCACCATTCGTCGTTATGCTCTTGTTTGAAGGAAGTTGAAACCTAAGTTGGCCATTCCTCGGTTATCTTGACTTTTCATGTCGGCCATTCCCGATACAGTTACTGGTTCGTGCACCTTATGATCGAGTCCTTCCACATTATACAGCTTTGCTGAGTACCTCGTGTTGGATGATGGGGGATGCCTTAATGCCCTCCTTCCACCGGATTTCAGCCCATCGACTTCAGATCATTTATTCTAGGATAGGAATCTAGAGTCATTTTCGAGTGCCTTGAGACTTGCAGTCATCAGTGGCAGGTTCTCTCGCCATCAACAGTTCTTTGGGAATACATCAATGTCCCCTGATTGATGGATTCTCTCAAGTGTTTGACCTCAACACATTTATTCACACTTGTTAGTTTGCACTCTAGTACCTTGATTTTGACCTCTAAAACCACGTACATCAGGATGTGTGCAAAATGCCAAATTCTTTTGGAGTTTTCCTTGATGTGGATCTGACTCACTGGTCTCCTGGCCTTCCATATTCCTTGAGATCGCTTGGGTTTGACCTTTCATTACCCCATTGAAGATCTATATAAGCAACCCTTTGGATACATTGAAGGTATATGAAGAATTGAGAGCAAGAAAACTATAGTCCATTGTTGTCGGAACTTGTGCTTGAGTCTGCATCCCCTTTGTCCCTTAGAGCACTTTTGTGTTCTTCCCAAGCTTGCCTTTTGCTTGTGAGCTTGCTATCGAGAGATGGAGGATTGAAGTGGTGGAGGCCCAAGTAGGGGACTCGATTTCTCCGACTCGCAGACGTGCCGACAAAGGTTGTATTCATTTTAATCTCTAATTTTATATTAATAGAAATATCTTTTCTTGTCCAATAATGTGTGTTTGAATGAATATTTTATCCATGGATGATTTCAAATGCTTATATGTTATTGATTATATATGCTAGAGTAGAGCTAACACAATTATATATAGCACACTTGTCTTGTTTATTGAATGTTGAGGAAGCAATTTATCAATTCAAGATGGAGTTGTAAAACTCAACGGGGATCTACATCAATCGTTCGGAATAAGGTACGAATCAAGATCCTTTAGTGTTAGTTGTTTGATTTCTCTTGCATATAGGAAAGGATTGATTTCTGAAGTTAAGTTGTCTGTTGTGGTACCCCAAACCATAGGAATTTCTCTCCATAACAGATGCTATGGATAAACTCTCTAGATGATGTCGGTGGCAATGTAGTTGAGCATCGCTACACAAGAGTGTTATGCAAAACACACAATATATGTATATATGTATCATAATAATAAGCGTACTCAATGTGATATCGACAACAACATGTGTTAAGAGTTGTGTTTATTTTAACATACCATGGTTTTCATTTCTCGAAGGATCTTCGGCCCAAGTTAAGTTCATTATGTTCATGCCTAAACCTCTCATATAATTCTGTTTGTGTCATGTCAAGAAAATGTTTAATGTGGGGCTCACGGTCCCTTGAACCCATTCTCAATTTTAGCACACCTTTTTGGTTGGATGAAGGTTTTCTATTATCACGCCAAAAATCTTGTACCAATCCCTTTACCGCATCAATGAGCTTCATATCAGAGCATGGAAACCTGCCAATGAAGGACCAGACATCTGTTTCACCAGAGTCCAGTTGTTCTCTTCTAGAACAATACCTATGGAGTGCTTTGATATCCAATTCTACAAGTTTGGATGTAGGATTAAGAAGGCAAAGGGCCCTGGTGCTTTTGTTCACGATTGATTGTGACAACACACGGCGAGCTGCATTGCAATCCTTTGAACGAGATTTCTTTCCAATATTACTAATGCATCTACCAAACTTCTGACAACATAAGAACTTCGTTCAGAGCTATTTACCATCTTTATCCTTAAGTTTTTCCTAACAACAATCATAGACCTAGATTTTAACAATGATATAAATAATCTACATTTATCTCCATCACATTTAGAATCAAAATAGTTGACAAGTATACGTTGAGCTTGATATGCAATACTGCGTTTAGACAGTGTACCTTCAAGTGAACCAATGAGAATTTCATTCATTTGTATATGTTTTGGAGTTCTTCGGTGTGAAGTTGCTAATGGAGGTAGGGAGGTTGGAATTGTACCTTGTACCATATCACCCGGTTGGTCTGGCATTTGAACATGAGCTGCATGTCCTTCCGTGTCTTCCTGATGGTCGGACAGTGGCAATTGTAAATCCTCTTGAGTGGCTTGAACAACATTGTCTTCTTTTAGCATACCTTCGGCATTCAATGTCTCTCTAACTTCGTCACTTGTATACCCACATTCAATTAAATCTGCAAAGGTTTCAGGTGGCCTTGATGTGCACCTACGTTTTACTCCTTGATCAGTGCCATGCAGTTCTCGTTCTTCTACTGATATGGTGACCGAAGACCCCTCAAGCGAATGCTTTTGTCTTTCTTGATGTGGATTGGAAGGAAGAACCGTGGCATCCTCAACAATCGGAATTGGTTT
Source organism: Pseudotsuga menziesii (assembly GCA_001517045.1). Taxonomy (NCBI): domain Eukaryota; kingdom Viridiplantae; phylum Streptophyta; class Pinopsida; order Pinales; family Pinaceae; genus Pseudotsuga; species Pseudotsuga menziesii. The sequence goes on along the minus strand of LPNX010915385.1, from coordinate 114,573 downwards.
AGTGTCCATAGAGCGTCTTCTATTGGTCATGTCATTTCTTTTCTTCTCTCTAGTTTCTTCAAGGATTTCATTGGGTATCCGCTTCCTTGCTGATTTTCTTGCTCGATTGCATGAGTTTCCCATGACCACAATGATCAATGATATATATGGTTTCCTTTTCTAGCTCCTCAATGGGAAACTACCCAGGGCTTGGTTTCTTTCTTGCTCAATTGTGTCTAGATACTCAAGATAGGGAGAAGATTGGGAAGAATGTTGCCTTTGCTAGCTCCTCAATTCCAAGAAAAACAATGGTAGAGATGCTCTATGGTGCTCCTCAATGGGAAATTCCCCAAGCTTGGTAAATATCTTGAGCAATTGTGTCTACATACTCTTGAGCTAGGGGGGGAATTGGGAAGAATACATTGCCTTTGCTAGCTCCTCAATTTCAAGAAAAACAATGGTATAAATGTTGTATGGTGCTCCTCAATGGGAAATTCTCCAAACTTGGTTTCTTTCTTGCTCAATTGTGTCTACATACTCCACCATAGTGACCAAGTTAATGTTTCCTTTGCTAGCTCCTCAATTGCAAGGAAAACAATGGTGGAGATGTTCTATGTGGCTCCTTGCTCAATTAATGGATTCTTTCTTGCTCAATTCATTCTTTATTTCTTGCTCCTCAATGTATACCATGCTCCAAGAAAAACTTAGAAACGTGTGGCGAAGATGCTTGATTCACAAAACAATTTTGTGTGATAATATTGTGAAGAAGAGAATGTTCAAATACTATTTTGTAACTTGAAATTACGCGCAGACAGGGACTGCACTGTTAGAATGTTTCTCGGACAAGGACTGCAATTGTTTATACTAACAAGAAACGTGCATGCGTTATGGTTAACAAAAATAGGGGCGCATTTTGGATACATAAAATGCGTGCGCGTTTTACTCTAATATAATTTTGGAGCATTTAAGAAGGTAGTTGCATGCCTAAGGGGTCATTCAAGGTGATGGGGGAATTAACAAGCACTCCCTTAGTCTTTGCGCCTTAACATCACCCCTTTCTTCAACCTAACCATATTGTTTTACAACTCTAGGGGTGTGTAATAAGGGGATACATGGGGATATGTGTGTGTGAGAGAGATAGGTTAGGAGGTGTAATTGGTAATGGGATGAAGATGATGAAGATGATCATGAGGATGAAGATGATGAAGATGATCATGATGATCATGGCGATGTTGATGACAATGATCATGGTGATGATGATGGTGATGATGAGGATGAGGATGGTGATGAAGGTGAAGATGTTTATGATAATGAAGATGATGAGGATGAGGATGGTGATGATGGTGATGATGATGGCAATGATGATGGTGATGATGACGACGACGATGATGATGATGGTGATGGTGATGATGATGATGAG
>LPNX010915385.1:33174-108174 GCA_001517045.1 Pseudotsuga menziesii | reverse complement strand
GTATCAACTAGGATTGTGCATCAACTAATATTTCCTATTTCTCCAATTCACTTTAAATACTCTTTTACCTTATGCAAGTTTTCCATTATCACCCTCCACTTTCAGGCTGCAAGAGAAACAAAGGAAGACCATCATCATTGCCGATGCTATACATTATGAAGAAACATAAATATTCTTTAACAGCTTCAAAAACAATATTTAGGCTACACATATTTATGGGCCAACCAATAAAAATAAGGAACGGTTTTATAACAAAAACGTGTACATATGGTCTTTGATGGGCATTTTTCCCATAAAATTCCAACCGTGACTCCATCCATCTACACGGACTATTAAAGATAATTTTTGAAAATAGTGGAGTGTCCACTCAAACAAGGAACACACAAATTTGCACAAAGTCTATTCTAGAAATTAACTTTATAGTTAAGTGGATACTTATTTATATCTTAGAATTTAGGGGTGGACTACCATGTATAATCTTCCAAGATTGCAGGAGGATGAGACAAGTATATTCTCCAAATTGATTTTATAGATGTTATTCAAAATAAACAATTACAAAATAAAAATAAATTAAAGACTTAGTTTAGGGAAAGGTGAGTTTGGTGATTTTTTTTTAATAGTGGAAGGTTAAAAGGACTAGTTATTTTATAGTTCAAAGTTAAAAGTGTCACTACTAATTATTTCAATTATTTAATAATAAAAAATAAGTTCAACTACTAGATCAAGGGCAAGTTCCTAAGTTCATTTCAATTATTTAATAAAAGTACTACTAGTTTTAATTATTTAATAATAATAAAATGTGAGTTCAAAGTAATTGAATGATTAATGAATTTAGGGCATTATTTGTAGCCAACCCCACTTGGAACGGTTAAAAATACTTATTATACCTTTGTCATAATGCACATGGTTGTGGTGTTTGGCAGCATGAGCTAACCAAACCTAGATTTGCATTAGGGTTGCAAGGAGAGAAGAAGAGTTCTATACAAGATCACCATCCTTTTCTTTATATAATAAAAATTTCCATTTTAAATGGGTGGGATTTTCAGATACAAATGATTGGATTGCTAAGGTTTGTGTTGTTTAATATTTTGATGTTGCTCTCTTTTGCCCAAGATCCTCGGGGTTGCGACCTGCCTAGAAAAGTAGGGTTTTATTTATCTTTGAAAGCAACGGAGTTTTAAAATGCACATGATTGAGAATGATCACTGTGGGTTAATATGATGTAGGGGTTTTTTAATACATATTTGTTATGGTAGCAATGCCTTGCATAGTTGTGGGGGTGTTTGGCGTCGTACTCTCAAGCAAATCCTAGACAGATGCTTTCTCCAGATTTGCATTAGAGCTACCTCCTACAATAATATGAATAAAATAATATATATTAATTTAAAACCTTTTTATTTTAAATTCTATATATTAAATGAACAATATGTATTTAGACATAATTCTCTCTCCTATATTGATTAAATGTTTACATTCCAAAACATATCATTTTTTAATAGATAAATTTATTTTATTTTTTCATTAAACTGCAAAATAATATTATAAACTCTACTTCTATTTAAATCTAATTCTTATGGTTGGTTTAAACTTAACTATTATTTAATTATATACCTAATGTAAGTTGTAGTTAATTTTTTTTTAAGAAAAAACACTTAATATTGAAACTTTATAAAGTAAATATGTCGGCATTTTAAACTTTCTTTACTTTTTTTAAGTTAATAGTAATAATAAATCTTAAGAAATTCTTTTTACTTAGTAATAATAAATCTTAACAAATTATTTTAACTAAAACTCATGTTCAATCCTTTTTAATTAGTAGCTCAATTTCAATTTCAACTTACCTTATTTTCTATTCCTAAGTTTAGTTAGTTTGGCATAATACCACTTACCCACCATAAACAACAATTCAATATATTATATAATACATAGTTATTCCCAATCACAACCAAAGCACATTATTATTTTTGAGTTAGTTTCTTTTAGTTTCTACGCATATTACCACTTGCCCATACATTATTCTTCTTAACTACAATCACAACCCCAACCAAAATATATTACTACTCTCAAGTTAAAAACCCATAATACCACTTACCCATCACAATCTTTTAGCTAGTTCCATAGAATACCACTTACCTCATAATTCCTCTTACCCACCATAGCCATTACCCCGTAATTCCACTTACCCACCATAACCACTCCAATACATTCTCAAATATATTTACTATAAATTACCATTCTTAACCACAACGAAACAAAGTGTCAATTTCATTCTAATATAGTGTCAATTTCATTCTAATATATTTGAAGTTAATTCTTTTATGGTTGACATGTGTTGGCATGCTTTAGCTTCAGCAGCTTCATTGAGCTTCACTAAAGTAAAGTTATAGATAATTGAGAATATGAAAAAATTAAAAAATTAATCTCAACAATAACACAAACAACTTAAAAGTTATATATATATATAACTGTAAATAAAAAATGAAAGAAAACATCTTAACAAAATTCGTATGTGTAATAAACAAGTTTTTAACAAAATTCTTATTTATAATAAGCAAGTTTACATCAAAACACACCGCTGCCCCTTGGCTACCAGAGAAAAAATAAAAAACTATAATTAGCCAACAACAGTTCGGCATACACATATTTATTGGCCAACTAATTAAAATTAGGGAAGGCTTTAAAAAAAAATTGTGTTTACAACTGCCAGTATAACGGTCTGTGGACTTATTTGATAACTGCTTCCACTGATTTACACATTTATGGGCCAACCAATACAAATAAGGAACGATTTCATAACAAAAATGTGTACATCTAAATTCTTTGATTGTAAATAAATAAAATTCTTAACTGTATTTGACCGGCACCAAAATGGCTTTTGATGGGTATTTTTCCAATCAAATTCCAACCTCGTTGTCTCCATCCAGTTTGAGGGAGTGTTAAAAATCTTTCTTGAAAATAGTGGAGTGTCCACTCAAACACTAAACACACAAATTTGCATAAAGTTTATTCTAGAAATTAACTCTCTTGAGACTCATTTATATCTTAGAATCTTGGAGTGGACTACCATCTATAATCTTCCTAGATTACAGGAGGGTGAAACAAGTATATTGTCCAAATTAATTTTATAGTAGTTATTCAAAATTCAAAATAAATAATTACAAAATAAAAATAAATTTAAGAGTTAGTTTAGGGAAAGTTTCAGTTTGGTGATTTTTTTTAATAGGGAAGGTTAAAAGGGCTAGTTATTTCATAGTTAAAAGTGAAAAGTGCCACTACTAGTTATTTCAATTATTTAATAATAAAGAGTAAGCTCCACTACTAGCTCAAGGGGAAGGTCCTAAGTTGATTTCAATTATTTAATAAAAAAAAAGAGCTTAACGCACATAGGGTTTCCTAGTTAAAAAGACTAATAATTTTAATTATTTAATAATAATAAGTGAGTTCAAAATATTTGAATGATTTAGTTAGACACTACATGCCCAACGAATTTAGGTCGTTATTTGTAGCTAACCCCACTTGGAAGTGTTAAAAATATTTATTATACATTTGTTATAATGCACATGGTTGTGGCGTTTGGCAAGAAAGAGTTTTATACAAGATCACCATCCTTTTCTTTATATAATATAGTTTTCCATTTTAAATGGGCGGGGTTTTCTGATATAAATGATTGGATTGATAAGGTTTCTATTGTTTAATACTTTGATGTTGCTTTCTTCTGTCCAAGGATCTTTAGCTGTAGAAATTTGTGTTGTTCTTGCAAGTGCAGATGAAAAGGAATCATGAAAACTCACATGGAAACCCCTTCTTTTAGTTGTGTTGCGCTTGCAAATGCAAACCGCTAGAGTCAAAGAAAACTGCCATGGAAACCCATTCTCTCACTTGGAGATGCTGATGGCTATGGCCAAGAAGCAAAAACCTACATCCCACCCATTCTTTTGTTTGTAAGTGGCTCAGGGAAGATGTGGACAAAAATGGCAAACCAACATGACTATGGAAACACTTTTATTTCTTTGGAGATATGGAAAAGAAGCCGCAACCAGCACTGCTATGGAAACCACTTCTTTTTCCACCCATTGATAAGTATTAATGGTTTATTTCAATTACATATGGTTTTTGACACAAAGGGTTTCCTTGAGGTTGCGACCTACCTAGACAATTAGGGTTTTGTTTATCTAATTTTTGGAGGGGTTTGTTTTCCCATTAGATTTTTGTTGGGAACCATTTCTTTTTACATCATACTCACTTAAGTTAGGCTAAAGGGAGGGGAAATCTTTGTTACATACACACCTTCAATCTTATATTTAGCATCTCTAGGGGTCAAATGAAACAATATTCAATCTCTTGTCTCTAAGGTCAAAATCACTCCCACTAGTCAAATCGCTAGTTTTTTTAACAATTACAAGACAAAATCCCTATAATTTAGGGATTTGTCCCCTCCTTCTAGACAAATCCCTACATTTTAGGGAAAATGTGCCCTCAACAATCACTGAGGATGCATATCTTCTTATTTCTTATTTTTCTTGGGATTAAAGTTACAGAGTGAGCTAAACTCTAGACGATTTGCACCTGCACCTTCTCGAGTGGTTTTTGCCAAAAACCAACGATGTGAAAATCACTTAAATTGGAATTTAGGTTGATGGAATTTCAATTTTGATTGCATGAATGGATTCATCTACCTCAATTACCATATGGCACCCCAATTATGCAATTCTGATGACCCAAAACTGATATTGCAACAATTTCGGTCGGATTTTCACTGAAAAAACCATCGGATTCTTGGTGCAAATTGTCTATAGTTTAGCTTACTCTTTAAAGTTACTCTTGCATGAGTTTCCTCCTTCTTGTATTTTGTGCACTTAAGTTAGCAATTAATAATTGTTTAAGTAACTAATAGAAATTTTGACTTAGTTAATTATCTAATTTATTACTTTAGGTTAATTAGACTTCAATTTCATATATAGAATTGATTTCACTACCTCAAGATAGTTATAGGATAGTTAGACCTAACCACTCATGTATTGTTGATTGAGTTGTCATTGATCCCAACAAGAGAATTGTAATGGCTTCTCAGCGCTTATGGATGCCACCAAGGCCCTTGCAGTGGATATGCTTGATGGACAGGTATGGGACTGATGGGTGCATAGGTATGGATGATGTTAGTACCCTCACTTGTGGTAGCTTGGGATTTGGATCCCATACATAGATATTTTTTCTTGGAGCACTTGATGGATCCCTCCACATGTTTGAGACACTATATGAAGTTCTTGCATGATCATCTTCCACTCAAAGATCGCATTGTTGATCCTTTGGATCTTCTACATGCTTGATGATGTGGATGATCTATTGAAGCACTTGATTGAGATGCCCTTACACTCTTGCACATGGTGGGACTTGGTTTAAATACTCTTATCAATTGAAGAAAGCATGATATGGTCAAATTAGTTATGGTGATTCCCTATGGAACACTTGGTTTGGGTCTTGAACCCACACATATGGTGGCTTGATGGATCTTGGATATTGATGTTGTATTTTACTATCATCATGATGCTCTTGCATGTGGAATGATGGATCTTGAAATTTATTTTGAAGTTGTTAAAGAAACATTTGAAGAACTTATCAGTCTTACTTAAAGAATCCTATGATTCATTATAGCCTTGTTGAAGTCCTTGATTTTATCTTATTGAAGAAGACCTAAAGAGTGTGGTATTATTACCTCCACCCTTTGGGTCCTTGGTACCCATTAGGAAATTTGCTATGATGATGGTGGTGGTGGTTTAATAATCCTTTCAACATGTCATTGATCCCTTATGATTCCCTTATAACTTGGAAGAAATATTTGATGATCATGCACCCTCACACTCATATCACTTGGAGCATGGAGCACTCTTAAATAGTGGTTTGGTGGCCCTTGGACTTGATATATGATGATCCCTGGCATGTGGGATGTTGAGCCTTGAAAATCCAAACATATGGTATTTTGGTGGTTTGGGTTCTTTTCTATTTTTTATGAGATTCTTATAAACATGGTTAACAATCATTTGAGTCTTTGAACATATCCTTGGTTTTGGAGCCCTTCACACTTAAATATATTTGAATTTTTCAAATACATTTTACCCCAACATGGCTATGTGTCTTGAACACTCATAGGCTACAAGTTGACTCCCAAACAAAAGGGGTAACTTTAAATCATATTAAAATGATGACAAGTCAACCAAGTGAATTAGAAAAAAATGAAATTTTGTGTATAAATACAAATGTATGCCCTTATTCATGAAGTGTGATTGGTGCAAGTTCTATGAATTCAGGTTAAGCATTGAGGTAGCCGCAGTATGAAAGAAGGAAATCTCTTATGTAATTTTTCAACTTTGATCTCGGTTGCCATAGGTGATTAAATTTTGATCTTTCAAGGCATCCAAGGACATCCCTGGGAATGTGAAGTCACTTGAAAACTTTACTTCATGCCATTTGAAATTAAGCTCGGATTATTCTGATGTAGCAGCATCACTATTTTTTTTGGAACTCTCTACAAGATATCCTTCTGTTATCAACCAAAATGGCACTTCTCCATTCTAGTGCTGACATCCATTATGTCGGTACACAAAAGGACAATTAGGATTGAAGTGGCCAACACACTATTGATGTGCATGACCATGGATGGATGATCTCCAAACCATCCTAATATATTTTTATTCTGAGTGTAAGGTTGCACATGCTCCTATTTGCATTGCAACTCGCATATCACATGCGACTATGTGCATTACAACCTGCGTGTGCATTGAACACACAAGTTCCCTTTGAGAAACAAGTGTGTCATGCATGCCTTACTTATATAAACACTCTCGTGTACCTTAATTCGACATTAAAAAATATAAATCATGATTGGATGAGATTAGTTGGGCCTTAACCCATAACTATCCCAACTGTCTCTACCATCCTAACCTTTGAAACCACTCTATTTCCCAATGTATAAATAGAGGCCTTGGGATGGGGCTAATCAATCAATTCTAGAAGATCAAAGTTATGCTGGTGGTATACCTTCAGAGTCTTGGAGCGATAGAACTCAGTGTCCTCAGTTGCAGAGAAGTCGTCGTGTCAGAAGTTGGGTTGTATTCTCACCTATTCATTGTTTGTTAATAAAGAGAATTCTTCTTCCAATCTTTGTATTGTGCTTTTCTCATGTATATTGGTTAATGAATGATGTCAATTATATTATTAATATGCATTTCATCTAACCTATGATATATATATGTATGCGATATTTCTAGAAGAATTGGCTCTTTCCACGTGAAGAGAAGCAGCCCTAGAATCTTTGGAGAAGATTGAAGCAGGAGAAGACCAAACTTGGATCAACCGTCATAAACCAAGTAAGCCAAACTCTCTTCCTATTCCCATTTCATTTTCTATAAAAGTTGATTGTCTGCAAGTCTATTAGTAAGTTAGCAAACCTAGACCCTAGGTTACAAGGGTGTATTGTAATGTACAATAGAACTTGCGGCTCCACTAGGGAGTCTAGACTGCTCTGGGTTCATCTTGTAGGTTCTCTTTACCAGTCTTTGTTCTGATTCTAATTCTAAGTGTGATTCTTTTTATCTTGCTTTTGATTTACAGTGTAGTGTACCTAGAAGTCTTTTTTATCCTTTTTTATTTGAAATTTTTTTAGTAGTACACGTGGGTTTCTTTCTGCACAGTCGTGTGTATGACCTCATACACATGGGTTGTTGTCTAGATAGTCACGTGTCGTACTCTAGTTTCCTACATACATAGTCGCATGTTTCCTGTAGCAGTCTAAAAGTTGGATAGGTTTTTCTTGTCCCTGTCTCTTTGTATTTTTAGTTGTTTGGAAGTCTTCTGTTTATGGCATGAGCCTATGAGTATGAAGTCTGTGTGTCACACCATTTGCTTGTTCTTCAATCATTTGAGCCTTTTGTTTGAATTTCTTCCATTTTGTGAAGTTTAGGTGGTCCTCCTGCTTAGTCTGTAAGTTTAAGTGCTTGTGTCTAGGTCAGTGATCAGGGCCTTGGATGCTTTATACTCTGTAATACATTTTGTGGTGTCAGTTTGTCACTTTTTCTTTTGTGAATCTAGTGGACTCTTTGGGTTCAATAGTTTCTCCAAGTTAGGTTTTTTCCAAGTCTTCTTCCTGTTGGTTGAAGTAGATCTTTTTAGGTCCTTTATGCCTCATTTCACTTTTTATATGCTTTGATTATTCGAACTTGCTCAAAACTTGCATTTAGTTGCATTATAGTTTTTGAAGTCTTTGAAAAGAGAAGAAAAACATTTTATACTTTTGCATTTAGTTTCATTTAGTCGTTTCTTTTCAGTATTTTTCAAATAAAATTAAAAAATTATAAATAGAAGTCTTAGTTTTCTTGCATTTAGTTTTAAATTCATTAGCTTCTATTTGCAAAAAGAAAATAAATTTGGTTTAAGTAGTCACAATTTAGTTTGAAATTTGCTTTATACATCATTTTGCTTTTTCTTATCGAGTCTATAACACCACATTGTTTAACGCCATTTACCTGTGACTAAAAAAAGCCTTCTAAAATGAACGATGTAATTAAAAAATTATTAGTAAGTTTTATTTTTAGGCTCCTACACCAACTAACTTAGGCTAGAATTATGGATTAGGGAATTTTAACTCTCCACAAGTGTTTGATTTCAGACATAGCTGTCCAATCAATAGGTAAATCCTCTTCTATGTTGATTGTATCTAGGAAGCTCCTCTCAAATGAGAGTTAAGTATGAGGCCGTGTGGAGGCTTGGACTAAGGAGATAACCCTCTGATTCCTTGTTAAAGCGTAGACCAAGGTTTTTGTGCATCTGGGGACTTCTGTCAATACCACCTCTTTGGCCTCGTACGGTTCCGGTGTTGACAGGGTTCTGGGATTTGCTACCCTGCCCATGCGTACGAATCAGGCTTGTGACTGTCCCCCTAGATTGTTAGTATAGTTGTGGTAGTATTTAGTCTCTTTGACATCTAGGGTTCATACATAGGTACACCGAAAGGTTATTTATGGTTGAGCTTGGATGGGCTCGGAAGGTAACCCCGGTAGAAGGTGTGGGAGGGAGTTTGGGTGATTCCTTCGCTTGTGCCTAAGAACATCTACAGGGACACCAAGTAACTGTATCTCAGCTTTCTTTTGGAAAGAATATCTTATACCCTTTGTGTTTTCTTTGTCTTTAGGAAATTTTGGGGTGAATGCTGTGTGATTTGTTTTTTTTAGTTGGCCTTAGGGTGTGTGAAGAGTCAATTTTCAACTGTGGAGGACCAGCCTATTAGAAGGTCAAGAAGGTTGCAAAACCTTATTTTAGCTACTACAGTGGATCCTCCACCGCCCCCTCAAAGGCAGAGATTAGATACAAACGGCTCTTTTGAACCGGTAGGAATCAATGAAGTTCCAGGTGAATCATAACTTAGGAAAAACCAGGTTTATACAACCGCAGTAGAGATAGAATACTTGCAAGATGACGAGTTTGCAAGAAACTTTAATTCGCCTCTTACTGACTTAAACGATCATGTGATCATCTAGGTTCTTCCATTTGATTCACCTGTGATTGGTGTTCCCATGAGCAGACTTATGGCTTGCTCAGGAGAGGGTCCATCTACCCCCATTTCATCCATTCCGTCTTAAGGAGCACCACCTCCCTTGGTTGTTACCCCTAGAACAAATATACCTGCTACTCCTTTAACTCCAACTAGTCGGGTGGTTCAACCACCGACTTCCACAAATGTAGTAGGGCCTTCTAGAGGGGTGGTCACTGGGATTCCCCAATGCACCTTTTGCTTCACCCTCTTTTGCACACACTGCTCAGAGTGGTCCTGCTGGATCCTCTTCATTTATCTAGGGTTTCCCATGGAATGAAGGGCACATTCCCCTATCCACTCCTTCTATAGGCCCTACATGTGCATATGTGGGGATGCAGTTTGGAAATACTAACTCTTATGGTCAAGTTTTCCAAACTTCGGTTTCATCCCCATTCACAAGCTTTCCCTTTTCACTTTTTAGCCAAGGGATACCTACTCTTGTTTTCCAGACTCCAGTCTCAACTAGAGTGGCTCAAACCACATAGATTACACTGCACACAAACAATCCACTGGCTTATGGGTGGAATCCATTTCAATGTAGTCCATATACTTCACAATCGGTAGCTGGGGGAAACCCGCCTTTACATTTGGGAACTAAGGGGAAAGTATTTCTACTTCCCAAGCTCGTACTTTTCAAGCTTTGTTTATGCCCAAACTTCCATTCTTGGAAAATTTAAACTTGCCATTTTTTCCATGTTAATGAATGGCATAATGAAACATGATGCTACTTGACCACCTATCCCTACCAAAATACCCTTGGAAATTCCAAAATTCGAGGGAAAATTTGGTGAAGACCCAGGTGATCATATTACCACCTTTCACTTGTGGTGCTCTTCCAACTCGTTGAACAATGACACTGTTCGGTTTAGATTGTTTCAAATAACTATAACTAGTGCTGTGGAAAAGTGGTACATTGAATTTCCCTCTACTGCATTCGATATTTTTTGGGACTTAGCCATTATGTTCCTTACCCATTTCCAACTTCGTGTCTGGTATGATACTAGTATAGATTTATTTTCCACCTTTCAGCATGACAAAGCCACTCACATTTCGGATCACATCCAAGAGTGGAAAAGGAGGAAGAGGCTCATCAAGGCCACAATCCTTCCCGATTTTTTGTTGGAGTGATTGCTTAAGTCCTTATTTCCGTATATATCTAAGGATGTATCCACCTCATGAGTAACTAATGAGGAAGAGGCCATCCTCAGGGCCAACAACTAGATTTTATATACTTTCAGTCTGAGATACTATATGAAATCATACCTAAGGCATCGTGGCCTACACATAGTGTCGAGAAACCTAAGCCTCGACCCCATGCTGATGGTGTGGTTGGTTAAGTAAATTCTCCCACTATAGAGTCTTTGGCCAAGAAACTACATGAGTTGACCGTAAGCATTCTACAACAGAGGAAGCAAAGGCTAACCCCCTCACCCCAAAATTCAAATATTTTTTCTCAATCCCCCCAAAAGGGAAATCAGTAGCCTTGTGGGGAGAAGAAGAAGGGGAAGAAAGGTGAGGGAAATCAAAACAAACCTGATCCCACAAATAGTGTTGATGGGGGAAAGAAAGATAATAAATGTGTGAACTTTCCTTGCAAATTGTGCCAGGAATATCACCGAACCCATCAATTCCCTCTTATTGATCATGCTCATAAGCTGCTCAAAAATCAACAACCAGTTGTCTTGAAGGATCCATTTCCCCAAGGATAGAATGCAACTTTGGTTTCTAATGTAGCTGGGGTTACTTCTAGTACCCCTGACCAAAATTATATCAACATGGTGCAATCTAAGATATTACTCTAAACTAGAAATAAGAACTATCAGATGGAGACTCCGGAGAAGAGTAAGTCTACAGGTGAAAGTTATAACCCTCTCACAATCAAGAAACCTGCTGAACCAATGCCTAAGATACTGAAAGGTGTCTTTAAGAAATCATTGCATAATCCCAATGCAAGGGATGCATCCAATTACTCTGTAGTTGAATATTTCGACCAAACAACACATGCAATGTCAACATTGGAGGTGTTACAGAGTTGTCCCGCCCAGCGATATGCACTCTTAGCAGCTTTAGGTAGTATGGATTCGTCAAGCCTTATGGAGAATTTTAATTTTTTTGATGTTAAGATTCACCTGCCATATCATCTGGCTTTGTCAGGAGATGTCATCCATGGGGGAAATACCATTGGAAGGATAGTTGTTAACGAAGGTGCTTCCACATGTGTCATGTCTTTATCTTGCTAGAAGGCTCTTGGATCCTGAGAGCTAGTTCCATCGAGCACCTTACTTACTACTTTCGACTAAAGGTAATTCTGTCCGCATGGTATCCTACCATCTTTTGAGATTAAGCTAGCAGGGAAGGAAATGTTTGTTGAAGTGGAGGTGATTGATGCTCCATTGGATTATAACTTGCTTTTGGGGAGAAGCTGGACTTACACTATGTGTGCAATAGACTCGATCATTCTTCGAGTGGTATTGTTTCCACACGAAGGGAAGTTGGTCACTTTTTAGCAACTCAGTTTCACTCGGAAGGGTTGTATGGAAACTAATGAGTCCACCATGCCATTTGTTGATTAGGTCAAAACAGCTAATGAGAGCTTGGGGGTTGTTATGTATTCATCGTTAATGGGTAGCTTTGATATCCTAGCCCCTATAAACTATCTAGGTTCTACCTATATTGGGAAGTCGGTCGAGACAGTTGTCGATAGAATAGATCCTTTGGTTCTTCCTTCCTGTAATGAACCTGAAGTTCCCTTATCGGTGGTGGACGTGCTTGTCAAGCTATCGTTGACACCACTACATAGCATAGGAAATATGGGAAACCCTAGAAGCACAGATTGAATTCCCCATTCTGAGACCCAAAGCAAATGATGCCCCACAGGAACCGGCTGCAGAATTACATCAAATTGAGGGACTTATGTACAAAAATGGTCTATTAAAAGAGGAAGTACAATCACTTTGGAAAGAACTAGAAAATTGGAAGGAAGCATGCAAGAAGCAGGTGGAAAGGAAGCTGCACACACTGGTTGAAGCTGCAGACTGATTAGAAGGATCACCTCCTGCTGAGGATGGTGAGGAGGAAGAAAGAGTGGCCTTCCCTGTGTGTGGAGAAATATTTAACCAGTCATGCTACAAAGTCATAGTTCGTTCCTTTGTGACATAACAAACCGTACCTACAGTTATGGAAGAACAAGGACATGAAGCACCAAAGATAGAAGCGGGGGATGCGGAAATGATCCCTGGTATAGAAAAGGGGGAAAATGAACAATTACAGTCACAACCAACAGAAGAAGGACAATCTGATTGGAAGGATGGTGAAGCTCCCCAAGAGAAACTCCAGCAAAGGGAAGTAGCAGATAAACAGGGTGCTGATACACAAGAACCAACAGTTCTGAATATTCTTGTTGAAGTTGCCACCCAAATTGGGATAGATGAACCAGAGGTTGAAATTATTCCTGATTTTATTGAAGAAGTTTGTGTCGTGACTCCTGAACCGTCTCAGGGCATAGAACTAATAGATATGGAACCTCAATAGCAGAATGATGATGAAGTTGAACATGGTGCTGATACACAAGAACCAGCATCCTTGAATATTCTCATTGAAGTTGCCACCCAAATGGGGGAAGATGAACCAGAGATTGAAAATATTCTTGAATTTAACGAAGAAGTCTACGCTGTGACTCCTGAACTGTCTTAGGACATAGAGTTAATAGAAATGGAACCCCAACAGCAGGAAACTTAGGAAGTTAACCAGGATGTTGTTACACAAGAACCAACATCCCTAGAAATTTATGTGGAGATTCTCAGGCAACAACAAGAAATCAATCTCGAAATGGACATCATTCCTGATTTGGATTTAGGAGAGGATGAACAAATGCAATCATAATCCTTGGGGGACACTGAAATACTCAAAGAACAGATCCATATTGCAATAGAAATGGAAGCAACTCTACAACCCCAGTAGCATGAAGAAATAGAAGGGCAGGGCTCTGTTACACAAGAACCAATGGCCTTGCATCCCCCTGTCGAAGCTACAGCTGACAATCAGGTAGATAGGGAGATCAAAATTCAGGAGGAGGTTGTCACATAAGAACCAACACCTTCACAATTAGCTGTTGATGTTGCTATAAGAGAATTCCAAGGAGAGGATGTTGTTACACAAGAACCAGCCTCTCCATAAGTTGTTTCAGATGCATCTATGGTTGAAGTTGCTGCAGGAGAAATTCAAGGAAGGGATGCTATTACACAAGAACCAGCACCCCCAAAAGTGATTTTAGAAGTATAGGATGTTCAAATAGGAACATTAGGTGATAAGGTATGGACTCAACTTCCTCAAAATTTTGTCAATTTGGATTTTGATAATGAAGAAAATGCTGAAGATGAAGAAATCTTGAAGCTGACAAAAGAACTCTCAATATTGAGAATAGAAGTGAGGAAGTGGAGGAGTTAGGTGGATAGGTATCAAGAAGGGGTGGTTTCCCTTGCTGAACATAGGAAGACCATCAGGGAATTGAAGGAAAAGTGGGCAGAAGAACTCATGTCCCATAAAATCCATGGGGAAGAGTTACAGAAGGAGCTAAAGGAGCTGAAAAAGTTCAAATCCATGCAGGTGGAAAAATATCAGCTGTATACTCTCTCTCAAGAATTGTTGGGTATCATAGTACCATCCTCCTCTTACCCTATGTTTTTATTTGAGCAGTTCATTTGGTTTAAAATGAGGGTTGTAAAAGAAGGGAGACCGTATGAAATAGTGACCTCAGCTAAATTCCTGGAAACGTTTCTGGAAAGTGAATTTGAGGAGTAGAATTTTATGTGTGAGCTTTATTTGCATGAGTTGGCTTATCCCTTGGATAGCCATTCAAATCCTATACCTTTCTCAGGTGATGTTTAGGTGAGGGCTTTTGCCTCCTTTGTTAGCAACCATGTTCAGTGGGAAAGATCCTTCCAAACTTTGTCTCGTAATGAGGCCCGCTCTAACCTTTGGATTTGAAGCGAGCCTAGAAACCCTCGACTTCTCCTTTCTTGTCATCAGAACGTACTCTCGTATCCCATCCAAACTCAATGGATAATGGAACTTCAAGAAAAGTTTATTTCTACTTGTGTCAGCTAGATTTCCAGGCATCAACAATTGGCTTTGGAAGGTAGCCAGCACAGATGGCAGGTTGCCTCTTCAACCCTGAGAAATAGAGATCCCTACTGTTACAGGAATTTTGAACATGCACTTTCCACGGTTGAGGGATATGTTGGATGCATGAAGGAATGTGGGGTTAATTGGTTGGGACTCAAATTCAAATTTCCTCTCATCTGGTGGCTAGCAAAACCATACAGGGAAGACTTCTCATTAACAAGGGCAGAAGAGCAAAGGTGTTGGAGATATTGGGTTTTCCATAAGGGATTCTTGGAAAAATAGGGAATGCTTGAATTACCATATAACTTTTCTTCTCTCCATGAACGAAGTACAATGCCTGATTCAGATTCAGACTAATGGAGGTTGTTGCATGGGGACATGCAACAAGACAATTGGGGAGAGATGTTGGGCCCAGAAATGACCACTTTTTTACCACCTTTAACTACCTCTTTTTGCCTCATCCTACTCTATTATGTACACTAAACAAATGTTTTTCCTTCACTTGGTCCCTCAATTCATACAGGTATGGTTAATCATTGTCTTATTTTATTAATGCTTAGGATTGTTGTAGTCAGGGATTTACATCTTAAATTATGCTAACATATGGTGGTTTTATAAAGATAATTCGAGATGTAAAGGATACTGGTGTAGCGAGCCGAACATGCCAAGAGAGGGATGAACATTTATTGTTGAGATGATCGCCATCCATTCCATCATTGCCCAAAGAACGTGGTCCAAGGATACTATTCCACACTGGTTGTGCAAAGGTAGCTGCAACAGGCTATAACAGATTCGGAGGAAACAGTGCACCATTGCTCAAAAATAGCTACAATCCACGGAGTATCTTCTCAATTGATCATGATCGTTATTTCTGGATCGAGTAATAGCCTTCCTATATTTTATGTTTCGTCTTCCCATGACTGTAACAGCTTATCGTAATTAGGGTAGCCTAAAGATCAGAGATCTACATGGCTACCCAATAATAGTGGGAAGATGTTAGGATTGTAATTGTATAAATACTGGGAACTATTCTGAGCTAGGGGTTGAAAAATTAATCAAATTATTGTATCATCTGTGACTGAGGTTGTGTGCTCATCTACCATTTTAATACAAGGAGTTTGATTCTTCAGATCTTGGCATTCTAACATGTGTTACTTCCAGCATCTATGTGTGAAGGCGGGGATCGCCTTCCCACAGGGATTGCTGGGTTAATTAGGTATTTTATTTATTCTGTTGTGTGGTTTGAATTTTGTGATAAATTCCCTTATTTACAGTAAGCTGCAACAGTCATCGATTTGATGTATGTTCATTGGAATGATCAGTAATTGCATCCCCTATAAGCTTTCTCTTATGCAACTGTGTGATAGCTATGACAACCCTGTTCATCCGTAGTTCTTTCAATTGTTGTTTTCTTTAGATCCTTGCAGTTTATTTCTTCACATTTATAATTGCAGAACTTAATTCCCGTACTTTGAATTTCTAGAATAAGTTGAATTAAGATAGTTGAGATGGATCTTCAGATGGTTTGGTAATTAAGAATTTAACTTTCTGCAAAAGTAATCTAGATGTTATTTCCTGAATCTTTTAATTCTAGATTAAAGATTGTAAGAAGGTATTTGTGATTTCATTCTTAAGAAGGTAAGCTAGATTAAGTAGATTATGGGATGAGTTCGGCTGAATAGGAAAGTAGGGTCATTCATTTATAGCATCAAGTACTTAGTGTTTAAAGCATATACAGTGCACATTATCCCTAAAATAAGAGACTTCCCTGGGTTGACAATTTATATTGAACACTCTGTACGTTGGCTTTAATTAACTTGCATATAGGGTTCCCAACAGGGAGGGCCCACTTATGGATGCATATTTTTTTCCATGACCAACTTTGTAGTTTCTCTTAGTTTATTGACTCTTTCAATGGTTTTCTACTTCCTATCATGCTTTATTGCTTGATTTCATATGTTGACCATTTTCACAAGGATTCCATACAACAAAAACTTGAAAAAAATGTCTTGCAAGTAACATAAAACAACTAAAAAATCCTTACAATAGTATTATTTCCTAGGAAATGTCTAAGTTCTGGCAGAAAATGCTTGCATTTTAGAGAAAATAAGGTTGGGTCTTGTGTTTCTTTTGTCTTAAATACATGAAAAAATGTGTCGTTGTTAATAATGCATGCACTTTCCAACTACAATGGGTCAAAATTCAACCATTCACTAAAAAATTTTGGGTATATATTTGATGTTTCGACCTATGTTTGATGAAAAATTCAACTTTTAATGTCGATTTGAAGTCAATCAAACATAAAATGTCATCCAAAATGCATATTGTGTCCTAATAAATGTCATTTAAGCTATGTTTTCTTTGTAGCATTTCTTAATAGGTGTTCATATTTTCCATGGAATGTTGGTTAAGTGACATTCCTATTTAACACCACTTAAGAGGCATTACAACTATTTTAGATATTTGTCAATACATTGAAAGTCAATCGAACAAACGAAAATAATAATGTTTTTGAGAAAAATTGGGAGGAGGAATTTGGTTAGAGGTAAGCTTTCCTTTGTTTTTAGATTATCCTTGAAACTATATTCCATTTTTAAATTAAGAGGACTAATGTTTGATGTTTCTTCATAATGTACCCTAGTCTATATTGGCTTTTTCTTGCTAGTATGTTTCTATTTTTTGAACCGTTTTTTGTTGTTTTGAGTTGATTAGTCCTATTTTTTAATGATTTTTCTGCATCATACATTCCCACATGTATCACACAAACCATTCAAAATGCTACCCTATGAAGAGATATTAGGCACAAAGTTCAATTTTGTTAGTACATTTTTTAACTTTTTTAATTAAATTCTTTGAATTTATTATTAGTGTACTGATGAATAGTTTTTACTTTTATTTTGTTGAGATAGAAAGCAATTCTAGGTAACCCTAATTGGGGCGCTAGTGTATCCGATTGAAATTGTTATATACGGTCGGTTCTCAATTCTAAATACATTGCCATCGTGGGTCTTTCTTCTAATGAACTCAATTCTTTTGCATAGACTAGCGATTGTGATAAACATTTGAACAAAATCATCCCAACCTTAATTATGAAATTGGTGATGCGAAATTTTATTTCCTTTGCACATAATGCAAAGGGATAAAGAGAAGATGATTTTTTAATTCAACAACTATGAAACATTGCTTAGATTATGGGAACTTGGAAGGTGGAAAAGAATATCACCCCTTGGTAAGATAGAAAAAACATGTTTGTTGACATTTGTCAATAGATTTGATGTTTTTTCTATTTTGATACTAATTGTATTTATTTTGTTGTTATTGTTACAAAGAAAAAACCACCAATGCTTGGAATTCCACATGCTACAATTCATAGTAGAAATGGTGAGGGTGATGAAATTGAAGTTAATACTTGGAAGAAAATGACCCTAATATTATTAAGAATGAAGGAATAAATAGGTTAATGGATTCAATTTAGGATGGACCTTCTACAGATCCAGATGAAGAAGTTAGTGGAATTGATGAGCTATTTTTTGCTGATCCAACAACCATAAAACTTTGAGCACGTAATGCTCTTGATGTATTATGTGATGTAGTTGGACTCAGGTCCAATATATACACTATGGATCCACTTACAATCTCAATTTTATCCTCATGCACTTACTTCTATGTCAAACTTCTTAAAGCAAATCCACAATACCTAGTCAAACAAGAGATTTTGAATAGTTTTTAGAAGTTTCAGGAAATCCATATTGGCATGCTACTATGGAGGAAGAGCAATAGTCTCTGATAAACAACTATCTTGGCATCCATATCCCCCACCTCCTAGTAGGAAACTTGAATGGTGAAAATGGAGATCTCTATCAAAGTTGGAAACATATGGACATGAGAGAGATCATGGTTGAATATGACCACCAAAGTCCACTCAACATTTCCTCATTTTAGAGGGGTTTGTTTTCCCATTATATTTTTGTTGGGAAATTTCTTTGTACATCACACTCACCTAAGTTAGGCTAAAGGGAGGGGGATCATTGTTACATACACACCTTTAATCTTATATTTAGAATTTCTAGGGGTCAAACAAAACAATATTTAATCTCTTATCTCTAAGGTCAAAATCACTTCCCCTAGTCAAATCCCTAGTTTTTTGAACAATTACAAGACAAAATCCCTATAATTTAGAGATTTTACCCCTCTTTCTATCCAAATCCCTATACTTTAGGGATAAATGTGATCTCAAAAACTAGGAAGGTGCATATCTTCTTCTTTTTTACCTTTCTTCAGATTAAAGTTACAAAGTGATATAAACTCTAGACGATTTGCACCTTCTCCTGTGGTTTTTGTCGGAAACCAGTGATGGGAAAATCATTGAAATATCAATTTAGGTTGATGGAATTTCAATTTTTACTGCATGAATGGACTCATATACCTTGATTACCCCTATGGAACCCCAATTATGCAATACGGGCGACCCAAAACTACAATTTCAATAATTTCAGTCGGATTTTCATTGGAAAAACCATTGGATTCCTGGTGCAAATCATCTAGAGTTTAGCTTACTCTTTAAAGTTACTCTTGCATGGGTTTCCTCCTTATTCTTGGATTTTGTGCACTTAAATTGGCAATTAACAATTGCTTAACTAACTAATCGAAATTTTGTCTTAGTTAATTATATAATTTATTAATTAGGTTAATTAGACTTCAATTTCATATACATAATTGAGTTAACTACCTCGAGGTAGTTATAGGGATCGTTATACCTGACCACTCATGTATCGTTGCATGAGTTTTCATTGCTTCCAACAAGGGACTTGTATTGGTGTCTCAATTCTTATAGATGGCACCAAGGCCCTTGCAGTGGGCATGCATGATGGACAGGTATCGAATTGATGGGTCCATAGGTATGGATGATACTAGTACCCTCACATGTGGTATATTGGGATTTGGAGCCCATACATAGATAGTTTTTCTTAGAGAACTAGGTGGATCCCTCCACATCGTTGAGAAATTGAGAAACTATATGAAGTTCTTGCATGATCATCTTACACTTGAATATCACATTGTTGAATCCTTTGGAGCTTCTACATGCTTGATGATGTGCATGATCTCTTGGATCACTTGGTTTAGATCCCTTACACTCTTGCAAATGGTGCAACTTGGTTTGTATTCTTATCAATTGAAGAAGGAAGGATATGGTCAAATTAGTTATGGTGATGCCCTATGGAACACTTGGTTTGGGTATTGAACCCACACATATGGCAGATTGATGGTTCTTGGATATTGATGTTGTATTTGACTATCATGATGCCTCTCTTGCATGTGGAATGACGTGTCTTGACATTTCTTTTGAAGTTGTTAAATAAACGTTTGAATCACTTATGAGTCTAACTTAAAGAATCCTATGATTGATTGTAGCCTTGTTCAAGTCTTTGATTTTATCTTGTTGAAGAAGCCATAAAGAGTGTGGTATTGTTACCTTCGCCCTTTGGGTCCTTGGTACCCTTTGGGAAATATGCTATGATGATGATGGTGGTGGTTTAATAATCCTTTCAGCATGGAATGCACCCCTTATGATTCCCTTATCACTTGGAAGAAATATTTGATGGTCATACGCACTCACACTCATATCACTTGGAGTATGGAGCACTCTTGAATGGAGGTTTGATGGCCTTTGGAATTGATATATGATGATTCCTTGCATGTGAGACTTTAGGTCTTGGAATCCAAACATATGGGCTTTTTGTGGTTTGGGGCCTTTTTTTTATTTTAGATAATCTTCTTATAAACATGGTTGACCATCTATCGAGCCTCTGAATATGCCGTTTGTTGTGGAGCTCTTCACACTTAAATATCTTTGAAGTTGTCAAAGAAATTTTATCCCAACATGGCTACTAAAATGTGTCTTGAAAACTCATGGGTGAGGTTGGCTCATAAACAAAATAGGTAACTTCAAATCATAATAAAATGATGACATGTCATCTCCTAAAAAGAGGTAACTTTAAATCTTAATAAATTATGATAGGTCGGCTCCTAAAAAAAAGGTTAACTTTAAATTATAATAAAATGATGACAAGTCATCCCAGTGAATTAAACCATTAAAATTAAATGAAAATTTGTGTATAAATGAAAATGTACACCCTCATTCATGAAGTGTGATTGGTGCAAGTTCTATCAAGTGCTCTGAATTCGGGTTGAGAATTGAGGTAACCCACAGGTAGCCATCGTATAAAAGAAGGAAAGCTCTTATTTAAATTTTTAGCACAGATCTATGTTTCCATAGGTGATTAAATTCTGATCTTCCAAGGCATCCAAAGACATCCTTAGGAATGTGAACACAACTGCAAACTTTACTTCATGCCATTTGAAATTAAGCTGGGATTATTCTGTTGTAACAAGAACATTATTTTGTTTTGTTTTGGTACTCTCTACAAGACAGCCTTCCCAAAAATATCTAATTTTTTATCATGTCTGAATTCGGGAAGTAGTATTCAAATTCTAGACAATCCAAAGTTAGGTCTAATTTTATGATAGTTAAGGTGTAAGGTAAGAATATCACTTCATCATTTGAGTCCTGGTCTCTAAATTTTTATCATATCCGAATTCAGGTAGTAGTATACACTAGTAACCACAGAAACAAAGGAAGAATTCTTCTTCCGAAGAACTGAAGAAACTTTAAGAGTAATCCCTTGTGTACAATGACAATGTTGTTCTCAAAGTATTCTCACTAGCTATAAAAGGACAATATTAAGCGACCTCAGTATTTTCAAAGTCTTGAGTCAAGTAAGTTTACATTTTTTAGACATCGTATTAAATAGATCCCATGATAAATACTTGGAAGAAGAATTGTATCTTCAATAGTATGAAATAATAGAATTATAATCTAATAAGTATGGGCTACAAAACCTCTTATTAGTATCTTATAAGCCATGCTTACAATTGACCTTAACTGAGCTTGAAAAGCAGCAATTTGTTCGAGAAGATTGACAATGGTTGATTGGTTTGTTGAGGGCAGTTACGATACAAAGTATTTGATGGATGTGATTGGACATGAACAACATTGATTTAAAAAGTTGACAATGGATTGTGGCTGAGGAAGTACAATGACATATTCACGTTATCTTGTAAGTTGAGTCTTGCAGACTTGAGGATTGGATTCCTCATTCCTTCTTAGTTGGAGTTGAGAAACGCAGGCTAGGTCTTATATTGAGAGTTGGTTCTCTTTCTATCAGTTGGTTTTGATTTAATCACAAATATTGCATTCTTCCATGTACATCATATCAAAATATAAAACAATTTTACCATACAAATCTTGTGATCTCTTGTGATGTGTCTCTTGCTATGATTTTATGTTAATGACATGTTTATGATTTATTATGCTATGTTTATGATTGGTGGAAGATATGATAATGATGCAATAATGGTCTACTTAGTAGTGTGATGCATTGATGAAATTTGCTTGACTTTGATAGAAGTAAAAATTTATAAATTGCCTTCATGCTGATTCAACCCCCCCCCCCTCTCAGTGTGACCATTGTGTCCAACGTGGATGGCATTTACTCTCCAAGTAGGGTGAACTTGTCTAATAATAGGTTCAAAAACACCTCATTGGAGTTTTCTAATCCTAGTTACGCCCTATTATTACTTTCATGATCATAAATGCCTCGCTAGGAATACACACTTGATCACTTGGGAGTGATTACTATGGGTTTCACAAACATTCAACTTGTGCATGTAATTAGTCCTAAGCTTGGTTTTCCTATATATGAAAGCATGTGCCTAATTGATTAGGGATTCATTCATGTACCTTTTCGGTCATTCATTATTAATGCAAATTACTTTTTTGGATCATTACTTAACTTTTATTATTTCTCTTCAATCTCTTTCTAACTATATTACTATTTCAATTAGTTTCTACATCCATTGCTCCAAAATCTCAAAAATGTGTACTATGTAATCTCTCATTAATATCAAAAAATCATTTTCACACAAGCCTCAACAAAGGTAAAACTTGCATTCAAATTGCACTCGATGAGAGTTAACAACGCTATACCCAACCTCTCTAATGAACCTAAGAAGTAGATATACCTAACCCCCCTAGTGAATGCAAGAAGTAGCAAGAGAAATGATATTTTAATTCAAATCTTAGTTGTACAACACGATGTGAAACTTAATTATGAAGAATGGCTTGAAGCCTTCAATTGGTGTGATTTAAAATAATGACAATTGCTTACAAGAGCTCTATGTATTGATGGATTCTGTTTCTTGTGTAAGGAATAACAATCACATAAATATAAACAATATACATTAACATAAATCTTTTTAACATTTCAAGTGGACACTCCACTTATCATCAAAAATATAATATATTTACACATAGTGATCCTATATATAATATAATACATATTTATATATAACCATCCTTATATCTTTGGAAAATATAACCATCTTTATAAATTCTCTATAAAATTGTTTAAATAAAAAAACATGTACTTTGACATAAGTCTCTCTTGTTTTGAATATTTTTACTTCCAAAATCATCTAATTTTTTAAATAGAAAAAAATCTTTCACTTTTCTCTTTAATGTTCAAAAATAAAAATATAAACTTTATTTCTATTTAAAAACAATTTTCTCTCTAATTTTTCTTTTAAAAAACAAAATAATAAATATTAATAAAATTATTTTCTAAAACTTTTTCAAACTTCGAAATTTTCAAACTTTATTATGATAAACATAATTTCTAAACAACCATAATCATTTCAATGTGAAAATCACAATCATTTCAACTTTAGAAACTTCTGGATTGTATTTTGACAACTATAATCCCTAGAGAAAAATCCAGTTTTAATTTGACAATAACCATCATTCTTCTTTTACTACTAATACTTTACAAACAAAAAAAACTTTTAATAATTTATTTTAAATAAAAAAAAATATATGTTTATATTTTATTACAAAAACTTTATAAATAATAGCTTTTAATAATTTATTTTTAATAAAAAAATATATAAAAATTAATTTTAACTTCGGTAACTTCAACTTCCTATCCCTTACATCCTAGTTTCTTAAAGTAACACCAACTTCTTTTTACATCACGATTTCAAAGAGTAAGTCCATAACTCTGTAGGGAATCGAGGATATGAAACAAGTAGTGATCTTTGCTGCAATCCACATCTCTATATATAGACAACTTGATATAAGGCAATACAAGAATTCCAGTGTTGTTAACTTCGTCAGCAAGATATTTGTGAGATGTAGAACAGTCAATAATAAGTTATGGTTAAGACGTTTTTTAAGCTGATTCAAATCAAATTCTGCAAAATTTGTTTTGGCATAAATTCTCTGTCCCAAGTTTTAATTATTTTTGAATCTGGAAACCCCTCCCTTCCCATTGGTTTACATTATACAAGGTTTTAATTATTTTAATTGCAAAAAGTAAAGAAATATCATTGAATGAAAAATTTGCTGGGAATCTGGAAACCCCTCCCTTCCCATTGGTTTACATTATACGTTATGCGAGGCTGATGGAAATCATTCCAAAATTGAAAGGAGAGAAAAATCGCCTAGAGATTTGAAGCAAGCAATGGAGACCATGTTCAGCCAGGAAGAGGCGTTGCCACATTGATAACCTATGGAGAATCAGATCCAAAGCCTTCAACAACTTTAACTTCCTCTACAGTATTTAGTCCAACCCAAAAAAACAGGGAAAAGAGACTGCGGGGGCGCTCGAATCTTTAAGTAGAAAGGATCATACGGGGTGGTCTGTGATAAACTACCCTTCCCATCTTCTTCCGCATCTTTTGGCATCTTTCTGCTTTATCTTTCATCGAATCTCCTCTTTTAATTGTTGAAGATGTTGTGCTCTTCTTGTTGATAGCCGGCGCCCCATCTTCTATACTGAAATTCCACTCGCTCTCCCACTGGGGTTGGAGTTGAGTGCATGTAGAACACAAAACGCGTACACTGCAATGCAAATCCATGGCCAATATCTTACATCAGTAACCCTGTAAATCAAATATACAGACAGACACATACACTGTTCACTAATCTTATCAAACAAATCTGTTGCTGTAAGATAAATACCTTAGGGGAACTATTAGTCCGCGTAGTGCCTGCTGCTTCTGATCAGTAAATGAACTTTTAGGGCTCTGCCCATCGCCAGAATAATCCTCCTGATCACACGCCATGTCTGCTGCAATAAAGTGGGAACCCATATAATCTATTTGCAGTGAAACAGATCAAACATACACCAGATGTCTGCTAAAACATGAATGCCATAGCATACCAAACAACAGGCTTTTATGTTATCTGTTTCCGGAAAACCCAACAACTGGGAAGAAGCAATTGCCCCCTGTTTTGGGAATTGAAATACAACAGTCTGAGATAACGGTGAAGAAAAAGGAGATCGTAAACTGTGGAGGGGGACAAGTGCAGATGCAAATACCGCTGGGGCCCTTTGTTTTGTGTTGTAAACCGCACGCCTCTTGTTTTGTGTGTAATAATCTATCTCTCTGAATGTGTGAGGAGAATTGAAATGACAGTGAGTGACACGGGTGCCTTGTATGGGGTCGTGCCATGTGCTTCCCCACCAACGCTAAACGCTGACTGCGGAGTCCCTGGAGGCTCCTCCGTAGACCGTCTTCGGTCTTCCCACATGACTCCAAAGCCTATAAATTGTGGTTAGTAATATGCACTCAGCTATGAAGCCATTAATGGTGTAGCGTAATTGTTTTATATAGTAATATGCACTCAGCTATGAAGCAATTAATGGTGTAGCGTAATTGTTTTATAGTAAGTTGTACGTTTTAATCTTCAACCACAATGTGCCTAGCTCACAGCCACGTTTCGGTTGATAGGTTCTGCACAAGTATATTAAACCAATTAAGCAAATCAATATATAATATATATAGCAAAGGTAACATCTAGAATCCCAAATACCACATGTAACATGCCTCCAAAGAAAAGTAGTCACTAGGAGGGGCAACATGTAGGTGCCTCTCAGCGAAGAATCAATGATATTTTGAATCAAATCAAAGATCAAACAAGATATGGATACAATAGGTATGCATTCCCATACAAATAATATAATCACAAATGAAAACAAGTTATTTTTAATCTTGTTATGATAATATACATTTAAATATTTCACAAGGATTGTCTTTGTCCAAACTTTTGTCAACTAAATACATTAAACTTATTGCATGCTAATAGAGGCAGGAAAGCAAACATGGACAAGGAGAAAATTCCACAAAGATGAGAAATAGATTATGTATGTTGTCCAACTTTTATAGTGGAGTTGAAGGTACATTGAAGCAACTTACTTATCGACTAACTATGAATTATTGTCAAAAACAAGACTTAAAGATCCCAAAAACAAGACTTAAAGATCCCAAAAACCTAAAATGGAGGTAAATGCATTGTGGTCTTAATATTCTCCAACATGTGTATCCTCCCTCCCTTCGAAAGGAATTACAAAACTAAGTTGCCTACCTCACAAAATGTCAATAAGAAATGAATGTATTTGATATAAATAATGTCAACATGAGACTCCTAGAGTATAGACAATTTAATTGGGCATGTTAGTGTTTGAATATTGTTTTCCTCAATGGGCTCAATCATAGGAGCTTGATCCTCTAGATGTGAACTATGGGCTAAGTTTGAGAGTCATTAATGACACCTTCCACCTATTAGACCTTGTCCACAAAGTATATGTTTAATGTTACAAAAATCAATGCTCCCCCTTAGAGAGGAATGTACATCTCCAAGAACCACTTGTAATTGGTTCTCTCTTTGACCCTGGCACACAGTAGCTCACATCACCTTGCTAACTGGAATTCCTCCAACCTTGTTGGTTAGCGTCTCCCTGTTTATTGGAAGACACAAAATCGATGAATCTCTACACATGCTACAAATCAATTCCAAAAAGTTTGAAAACTCCCTCAAAGGTCTATTATCATTTAATGTGATCCTAGGATCCTCTTGCTCTTGAACATCCGTCAATATCATCTCGTACCAACTAAGTCTATTAACATCACTAGAAGGTGCTAACTCCCTCTTCCCATCTAAAGGCTTACTCCCCATATTAGAAGTATGTGAACTATTATCACCTTTCAAAGTATTCTTCTCCTTAACCTCTGTCATTGACATTGATCCATGATCCAGGATCCCCTTGGATCCAAATACAGGCTTGCCCTGTAACCTATAAAATTTTCCCTCTTTCACACCAAGAAGTCGTGTTGAGTCTATGTCAGATCTTATTGGTTGAATGAGAATCCAACCTATGACAACCACTTAGCTGAAGCCCCTCTTTCTGTTAGGATTATTAATCCTCCCTTGTCCAATTTGGTCATATGTCTAAATTGGGAGTCCGTCCCAGGTCTATTTTTAGTCATTAACACCATTGGGTCCACTTGGCCTAATTGGGGCACATGATTCAATTACTAAAGTGTGGGGAACACTAATTGAGGCTCACTGCCACTGATTGCACTTGATTGCATCAGTTTAGGAGCCTCCTAGACCAATCCCTACAATTTAGGAGCCAATGGGAGTGCCAAAACCAACCAAGGTCGGTTCAGTTCAGTTGATGACTGGTTAAGCTAAGTTAGGAGTTAGTTACATTCAATTCTAGTCCTCTACAATCAGTTAGCACTAGGTTTACTTGACTGCACTCAAGAGGGGCGCATTTCTCACCTACCACAATCAGTTAGCCTTAGTCAACACTAAATGTAACACTTGAGTTGTGTTTTAGAACTCCGATGAACTTTGGTTATGGTTTAAACAAGGTCAGTTAACTATTGAGTCCTCCGATAGTGATTTAGACAAGGTCTTAGTTACCTACAGTCAAGTAGAGTCTAATCAATTCGAATTTCCTCATGTGGATTCGAATTGCTTGTGGCTATTAAAGCCATTGTACTTCATTATAATTATTATCTAATTACTCTTTCATTAATGAAAAGCTTTCACAGCTGCAAGCCATTTTTGCACTGTTTCATTTTTCAATAACTAAGTAAATTGTGTGATCTATCCCATGAGTTGTGTGTTTGTCCACAGATCTATGTGCTCAATTTAATATGGTATTAGAGCCTTGACGGACAAGGCACTTCTCCTCCTCAGATCTCCTACTAGATCATTTTTTGAGCAAAATTGCTCCTTCCAACACTACACCAGAAGTGGAGAATTTACTACTTAATACTCCAAGCAAAGGAATTGTTGATCAAGCTTGCTTGATTAACTAAGCTGGGTGTGAAGAAAATTCCAAAAGTGCAGGTTGTCTGACCTTATGGTGCCCTCTTTTTTTGTTTTGCAGGTACAACTTAAAATGGATTCATCACTTCCTCTTCTCACCCTGTCCTCAAACTATTCAGAATGGAAGAAGAAGATGATTTCATCTCTGATGAGACAAGGTCTCTGTCGGGTGTCTATTGGACTCGGTAAAGAGTGTTTTAGTGAGATTGACTGGCTGAATAAAAGTGATGGAGATTTTGGAACAATAGCAACGGGTCTTTCTCGTAGCTTGCGCTACCTCATTAGATCTATTGAAGACTCGAAGGAACTCTGGACAAGATTGGACAGAACCTTTGGAGTGATTGATGAGGATCATAACAGCATTTTGGAGAGAATATCCAGAACCATAAGTACTCTTGATCCAGAATTCTCATCCTCCACTCTCTCTGATGAAGTTGTTCAAGATGAAGAAGAAGAAGAAGCTTCTACACAGTCAATTCGAATTGAAGACATTCTCCATGCAATGACTCCTTCTCTTGATGCTCCAGAAGGTCATGAGATATCTGATATCTCATCTCCTCATATTGCTGAAACAGAAGAAGACATTCGAATATCTGATATTGAAGAAAAACACTGCTGCACTTCCATGCAAATATTCACCGGTGATTTTCCTTTGAATTTTGTGCCAAATTTACCAGTAATTGCTTCTGAAAGTGAAGAGAAAATTGATTTTTCTCCCTCTAATGTTACTGCTGGTGTGCAAATATGTGATTCCTTGGATATTTTGGAAGAAATATCAGATTACTAGAGTGATCCATTCACTCCCCATGATCTAGATTTTCCAGCAAATTCCTCCAAGATTGCATGCACAAAAATTCAGAATTTTGAAGAAGAAGAAAGTTGTGCATCCACCGTCTCGGTTAACCATTTATTTGAATATGATATTAACCTTATTGGATCTGATATGATCTTATTTAGATCTGATATAATATTGCTTGGTTTAATATATCAAATTCATAATCTTTCAGTACTGCTTGTAGCTGTTCTCATCAACGGTGTGAAGAAACAAGTACCGCAAGTCTCCTACAAAACTGCTGCTGGGGATTTGATTCCATTTCATAGTTTTGGATCTGTTTTGAACCTGTTTAGATTTGTTTTACTTTGTGATCTGATATTATTTGGTTCATATTTTAAATTTCAAAAGCTTTCAGTCATGCTTGTAGCTGCTCTCACCAATTCCGGTGTGAAAAATCAAGTACCGCACTTTCTCTTCAAAACTGCTGATGGGGATTTGGTGTTAGTTTCCTCATATGAGGTTGCTGATATTTTATTATGTGATTCATTAGCTATTTCAAAATATATATCAGACTATGGAGCTCAAGCATTCGCTCTCAACGGTCCCCGTGCTTCTCTACCATTGATCACATGCTCATCTCCTCACAAAACTAGTAAAGAGGAAGATTTTTTGCATCTGCCTGGACACTTGATCCTAACACTTGGGGCTGTTCTTACCACTCATGGTTTGCTGTTCATGGATGCAACATATGAGTTTCTTGAGTGTTCCTCACATGTTCTGAATCCTCAAGAACCTTTTCTCACCTATCAGTTGACTTCAGTTGTTCTACATGGGTCCAGTCTTCATCTGGCAGCTATTTATATTTCTGATTTAGTTGAGCATATCATTCTTCTTCCAAAGAGGAAGAATCCTCTAGACATAATGATGGAGAGGTTCACATGCCAAGCCCCAGGATACCTGTACACAAAAGAACTAGATTGATCCTAATTCTACCTGCTTAATTAGAGGGGGGGTTTTTTTCCCATGTGGTTTTTCCCCAGCACCTTGTTTTTGAGCAGTTACTTTACTTTACTTGATGTAATGGGTGACCTGTGGTATTAGTTACCAAGGCCCACAGATTGTCTAAGTTAGCATTCAGGGGGTGTGTTAGGATTATTAATCCTCCCTTGTCCAATTTGTTCATATGTCTAAATCGAGAGTCATGTCTAAATTGGGAGTCCATCCAGTCTATTTATAGTCATTAACACCATTGGGTCCACTTGGCCTAATTGGGGCACATGATTTAGTTACTAAAGTGTGGGGAACACTAATTGAGGCTCACTACAACCGATTGCACTTAATTGCATTAGTTTAGGAGCCTCCTAGACCAATCCCTACAATTTAGGAGTCACTGGGAGTGCTGAAACCAACCAAGGCCAGTTCAGTTCAGTTAATGACTGGTTAAGCTAAGTTAGGAGTTAGTTACATTCAGTTCTAGTCCTCTACATTTAGTTAGTGCTAGGTTTACTTGACTACACTTAGGAGGGGCGCATTTCTCACCTACCACAGTCAGTTAGCCTTAGTCAACACTAAATGTAACACTTGAGTTGTGTTTTAGAACTCCGATGAACTCCGATTATGGTTTAGACAAGGTCAATTAACTATTGAGTCCTCCGATAGTGATTTAGACAAGGTCTTAGTTACCTACAGTCAAGTAGAGTCTAATCAATTCAAATTTCCTCATGTGGATTCGAATTGCTTGTGGCTATTAAAGCACGGGGACTTCACTTAGTGAACCTCTCATATAGCATGTGCGATCATGGGATATTAAAGAATACACTTAATTTCAAGAGATATTGACACAAATATTTTTGTTGAAACCCCCTCCCAATACTTAAAACCTCCTCCCCACCCCTTTTTATACCTCAATCCTTATAAACCACCCTATCCACCCCCACCTTAGACCCCTCATCCCCCCAATACCTGCGATATATTGGTTCGATTTTTTATAATTTTAAAACCCACAATATGAACTAATCTGATAGGGTATTGGTCAACAAGTGAAGCCCCCATGTATTAAAGCCATTGTACTTCATTGTAATTATTATCTAATTACTCTTTGATTAATGAAAAGCATTCACAGCTGCAAGCCATTTTTGCACTGTTTCATTCTTCAATAACTAAGTAAATTGTGTGATCTATCCTATGAGTTGTGTGTTTGTCCACAGATCTATGTGCTCAATTTAATACTTTTCACTGAGGTAAGCAAGAGTGTGCAACACTTCCTCACGGTTTTTCCAAGGGAAAGGCCAACTTGGAAACTAGATTGGTTTGTTACACCTTAACCTATAGAAACTTCTTCTACTTTGTTCACTTTCTACTATGAAACACTTAGTTAATTTTTCAAGTACTTAACATCCCACATAAAACAGTAAAAGAAAATTAAACACCAAAGAGACACACGATTATGTGGGAAACAACCCCAACCAGGATTGTTGCAATTTTTATATAAGATAGCAGATTATGAGTACAAAAAAAATAATAAGGGATCACTTGTAAATGTCTTCCCACTCGACGTGCACAAACCGCACTAGCCAAGCAGGTACAAGACTTTAACAAAATTTCCTTGCAAGCTCTCTCAAGTTGTTGTAGCCACTCAACTCTTTCAAACTGTTTTTTTGACTACTGCTGAAACCCTTGTTCTAGTTGTTGCCAAAGTGCTCCCCAAGCTAAGCTCTTTGAGAGAAAAACCTTTCCAGGCTCGTGTTTCTCCACATACTCGTGCTGCATTGGAGAATTCCCTTGAGTGAACTGTGTGTGTCTTGGTCACTTGGTCGAATCTTAGATGCCCTCCCGAGATGGCCTTGTTTGTGATAAGACTTCCATACCTTCTCGTCCTTTTTCCTTCGTCCTTTTATAGTCACCATGTGGGAGAGTGTGACCCAAGAATGGTCACGCCCTTTCTTAGCACCCACGCCAAAGCACCCCTTTGCTGACGTGTAAGCTGCTAACCAAGTGCCTTACCAAGTTAACTCCCACAAGTGCACTCATATTTTTTGAAGGTCTTTTCGAACGGTTCGTCATGTCTAGATGCCACATCATCCAACCATTTGTCGTGGTGCTTGGTGTCTCTTCCATTGAGCTTGTGGGCTCTTGGTCCAAGCGTTCCCCAACTCCCAACATATAGAGCACCCGATGGTCCACTTAAGACTGCGGAGCTCCCGGATCCCCACCACACTCCCACTTTGCTTGAATTTTCATTGCCCGAATTTGTCTAAGTGTGGGATTTGGTGTGGGAGTGTTTCCATGCATGGTCTGCATGCTCCCCATGTTCTATTTCACTGGTATTTCGTTTCGGGAAAGGTGTCCCCTTCGTCGAGCCACTATGTCCACCAATCGAGTGTCTTTCCGTTTCAGGCGCCCAAGCGAACCTCTTGGGAAGGAGCACTTGCCTCCTATGGGAATGAAGGTGATGTGGATAAATGTGCTTAGGCATGAGAGCATTACACCCTGCCCCACCCAAAGTGCTTGTTTTCCTCAGCGATGTGTCCAAAATTCCCTCTCTTCCAAATTTGCTACTATTGCAATGCACCAGACTTTGTTGTTCAGTCCCGTTAGCCTGTGCATCACTCTGCTAGTCCGCTGGTATTGGTTCCCTTCATCTCCTACATTGTTTGGGTGACCAGCCTGTACACTGAGGTTTTTCAGTATTCCATTCACTTTTCCCTCTCCACATGAGTTCTGCACTCAATGAATTCTTTCTAAAGTTCGGTAAATCCTACGTGATTCACTCAGTTGGCTTCATTTCAGTGTGCCTCTCCTAGAAGCACCTGCGGCCCTCCTACTATCGCCAAGGGTAGGGGTCGTGACATAAGTGTGTCTAACCGAGAGAGGAGGGGAGATGATGCTCCTAACCATCTCCTAGTCTCTTTCTTTCCTTCCATTTGTTTTCTATCTTTTGACTTAAGTAGAGAAGAAGCAGAGCATTGCTCCTAACAGTGTCGTTTCCTTCGTCAAACAACCTCTGCACTTCCAAGTCGTCTATCCAAATGTCTGTTGCAACTAAAGTGCCTCCTTCGTATGCGAACGTCGTGTCCATCTCAATCATCTTGTCACACTATTTTCTTTCCATGTCTTTTTAGAACTTGGTAATTGTTTCCACAACCATCTCCACAACTTTCTCCATTGTTTCCAATCGTTCTTCCAACATACCAATTGACTCTTTGGTGGCCAGACGCTCTTCCAACTGAGAAATTGTTTCTTTGTTAACGCATCCCTTACATTGTTCCCTATCAACCTCCTTGTGAGTGTTTGTCGGTTCTACAGAATGAGAAGTTGCTAACAATGTGATTTTCTCTTCTCTCAGCGACTTCCTCATGGTTCGCACGTTGATGGGTTCCTTCTTCACAAGAAACTATAAACAATCAAGATGGGGAATATGATCTACCCTATCCTTCTTCATGACTCTTGTCCTAGTACTATGTCAAAGTCATCTAGAGAAACGATCATGAAGTTACCCATTCCCCTAGCTTCAAAGGGACTTGGTGAGTTATGCCCACCACAATTTCCACTTCCGAGTTGACCAGCTTAAATGAATTTAGGCCTGGCTCAACCTGTAACTTGAATCGATTTGCCACATCCTCTTTGAAAATGTTGTGTGTGGCTCCACTATCAACCAACAACAACACTTGTTGTCCCTTTATCTCTACTGAAACGTAACTCAACTTGGTGAATTCTACTTCTAGAATGACTTCTGGTTCTTCCAAAGCCACGTTTAGCACTTGCAAAACACCCACTGAAGGATTCTATTGTTCCACTACATCTATTCTATTGTTGCACATGGTGGGACTTGGTTTAAATACTCTTATCAATTGAAGAAATCATGATATGGTCAAATTATTTATGGTGATTCCCTATGGAACACTTGGTTTGGGTCTTGAACCCACACATATGGTGGCTTGATGGATCTTGGATATTGATGTTGATTTTACTATCATCATGGTGCTCTTGCATGTGGAATGATGGATCTTGACATTTATTTTGAAGTTGTTAAAGAAACATTTGAAGAACTTATGGGTCTTACTTAAAGAATCCTATGATTCATTATATCCTTGTTGAAGTACTTGATTTTATCGTGTTGAAGAAGCCCTAAAGAGTGTGGTACTGTTACCTCCACCCTTTAGGTCCTTGGTACCCATTAGGAAATTTTCTATGATGATAGTGGTGGTGGTTTAATAATCCTTTCAACATGTCATTGATCCCTTATGATTCCCTTATAACTTGGAAGAAATATTTGATGATCATGCACCCTCACACTCATATCACTTGGAGCATGGAGCACTCTTCAATAGTGGTTTGATAGCCCTTGGACTTGATATATGATGATCCCTGGCATGTGGGACGTTAAGCCTTGAAAATACAAACATATGGTATTTTGGTGGTTTGGGGTCTTTTCTATTTTTGATGAGATTCTTATAAACATGGTTAACAATCATTTGAGTCTTTGAACATGTCCTTGGTTTTGGAGCCCTTCACACTTAAATATATTTGAATTTTTCAAAGACATTTTACCCCAACGTGGCTACTAAAATGTGTCTTGAACACTCATAGGCTACAAGCCGACTCCTAAACAAAAGGGGTAACTTTAAATCATATTAAAATGATGACAAGTCAACCGAGTGAATTAGAAAAAAATGAAATTTTGTGTATAAATACAAATGTATGCCCCTATTCATGAAGTGTGATTGGTGCAAGTTCTATGAATTCAGGTTAAGCACTGAGGTAGCCGCAGTATGAAAGAAGGAAATCTCTTATGTAATTTTTCAACTTTGATCTCAGTTGCCACAGGTGATTAAATTCTGATCTTCCTAGGCATCCAAGGACATCCCTGGGAATGTGAAGTCACCTGCAAACTTTACTTCATGCCATTTGAAATTAAGCTCGGATTATTCTGATGTAGCAGCATCACTATTTTTTTTGGAACTCTCTACAAGATATCCTTATGTTATCAACCAAAATGGCACTTCTCCATCCGAGTGCTGACATCCATTATGTCGGTACACAAAAGGACAATTAGGATTGAAGTGGCCAACACACTATAGATGTGCATGACCATGGATGGATGATCTCCAGACCATCCTAATATATTTTTATTCTGAGTGTAGGGTTGCACATGCTCCTATTTGCATTGCAACTCGCATATCACACGCGACTATGTGCATTACAACCCGCCTATACATTGAACACGCAAGTTCCCTTTGAGAAACAAGTGTGTCATATGCACCTTACTTATATAAACACTCTCGTGTACCTTAATTCGACATTAAAAAATATAAATCATGATTAGATGAGATTAGTTGGGCCTTAACCCATAACTATCCCAACTGTCTCAACCATCCTAACCTTTGAAACCACTCTATTTCCCAATGTATAAATAGAGGCCTTGGGATGGGGCTAATCAATTAATTCTAGAAGATCAAAGTTATGCTAGTGGTATACCTTTCAGATTCTTGGGGTGGCAGAACTCAGTGTCCTCGGTTGCAGAGGAGTCCTTGTGTCAAAAGTTGGGTTGTATTCTCACCTATTCACTGTTTGTTAATAAAGAGAATTCTTCTTCCAATCTTTGTATTGTGCTTTTCTCATGTATATTGGTTAATGAATGATGTCAATTGTATTATTAATATGCATTTCATCTAGCCTATGATATATATATGTATGAGATATTGCTAGAATAATTGGCTCTTTCCACGTGAAGAGAAGCAGCCCTAGAATCTTTGGAGAATATTGAAGCGGGAGAAGACCAAACTTGGATCAACCGTCATAAACCGGGTAAGCCAAACTCTCTTCCTATTCCCATTTCATTTTCTATAAAAGTTGATTGTTTGCAAGTCTATTAGTAAGTTAGTAAGCCTAGACCCTAGGTTACAAGGGTGTATTGTAATGTGCACCCACATTAGATCCTAGTTTCATAATCTTTGTTGCAATACCGACATTCCTAGCCTTTTAGCTTGTCAAAATTATAGTAAGCTCGGGACGCTTCTCTCCAAGCTCTTTGAGCATAGAAATATAACTTTAAAACAAACTAATTAATTTTCTTCTTCAGGGTCCGATAGACCAAATTTTGGTCTCAGGGGACATTAACCATCATCATCATCATCATCATCATCATCACAATAGAACTTTTGGCTCCACTAGGGAGTCTAGCCTGCTCTGGGTTCATCCTGTAGGTTCCCTTTACCAGTCTTTGTTCTGATTCTGATTCTGAGTGTGATTCTTTTTATCTTGCTTTTGATTTACAGTGTAGTGTACCCAGAAGTCTTTGCTATCCTTTTTTCTTTGAAATTTTTTTAGCAGTACATGCGGGTTGCTTTCTGCACAGTCACGTGTATGGCCTCGTACACATGGGTTGCTGTCTAGACAGTTGCGTGCCGTACTCTAGTTTCCTGCATACACAGTCGCATGTTTCTTGTAGCAGTCTAAAAGTTCGATAGGTTTTTCTTGTCCTTGTCTCTTTGGCTTTTTAGTTGTTTGGAAGTCTTCTATTTATGGCATGAAACTGTGAGTATGAAGTCTGTGTGTCACACCCTTTGCTTGTTCTTCAATCCTTTGAGCCTTTTGTTTGAATTTCTTTCATTTTGTGAAGTGTAGGTGGTCCTCCTGCTTGGTCTATAAGTTTAAGTGCTTATGTCTAGGTCAGTGATCAGGGCCTTGGATGCTTTATACTCTGTAATATGTTTTGTGGTGTCAGTTTGTCACTTTTCCTTTTGTGAATCTAGTTGACTCTTTGGGTTCAATAGTTTCTCCAAGTCAGGTTTTTTCCAAGTCTTCTTCCTGTTGGTTGAAGTAGATCTTTTTAGGTCCTTTATGCCTCGTTTCACTTTTTATATGCTTTGATTATTCGAACTTGCTCAAAACTTGCATTTAGTTGCATTATAGTTTTTGAAGTCTTTGAAAAGAGAAGAAAAACATTTTGAGGGATTGTTAAAAATATTTCTTGAAAATAGTGGAGAGTCCACTCAAACACTAGACACATAAATTTGCATAAAGTTTATTCTAGAAATTAATTCTTTTGAGACTCATTTATATTTTAAAATTTTGGGGTGGACTACCATCTATAATCTTCCTAGATTATAGGAGGGTGAAACAAGTATATTGTCCAAATTAATTTTATAGTAGTTATTCAAAATTCAAAATAAATAATTACAAAATAAAAATAAATTTAAGAGTTAGTTTAGCGAAAGTTTCAGTTTGGTGATTTTTTTTAATACTTGAAGGTTAAAAGGGCTAGTTATTTCATAGTTAAAAGTGAAAAGTGCCACTACTAGTTATTTCAATTATTTAATAAAAAAATAAAAATGAGCTTAACGCACATAGGGTTTCCTAGTTAAAAATACTAATAATTTTAATTATTTAATAATAATAAGTGAGATCAAAGTATTTGAATGATTTAGTTAGACACTACATGCCCAACGAATTTAGGTCGTTATTTGTAGCTAACCCCACTTGGAAGTGTTAAAAATACTTATTATACATTTGTTATAATGCACATGGTTGTGGTGTTTGGCAAGAAAGAGTTTTATACAAGATCACCATCCTTTTCTTTATATAATATAGTTTTCCATTTTAAATGGCCGGGGTTTTCTGATATAAATGATTGGATTGATAAGGTTTATATTGTTTAATACTTTGATGTTGCTCTCTTCTGTCCAAGGATCTTTAGCTGTAGAAATTTGTGTTGTTCTTGCAAGTGCAGATGAAAAGGAATCATGAAAAATTACATGGAAACCCCTTCTTTTAGTTGTGTTGCGCTTGCAAATGCAAACCGCTAGAGTCAAAGAAAACTGCCATGGAAACCCATTCTCTCGCTTGGAGATGCTGATGGCTATGGCCAAGATGCAAAAACCTACATCCCACCCATTCTTTTGTTTGTAAGTGGCTCAGGGAAGATGTGGACAAAAATGGCAAACCAACATGACTATGGAAAAACTTTTATTTCTTTGGAGATATGGAAAAGAAGCCACAACCAGCACTGCTATGGAAACCACTTATTTTTCCCCCCATTGATAAGTATTAATGGTTTATTTCAATTACATATGGTTTTTCACACAAAGGGTTTCCTTGAGGTTGTGACCTGCCTAGACAATTAGGGTTTTATTTATCTAATTTTTGGAGGGGTTTGTTTTCCCATTAGATTTTTGTTGAAAACCATTTCTTTGTACATCATACTCACTTAAGTTAGGCTAAAGGGAGGGGAATTATTTGTTACATACACACCTTCAATATTATATTTAGCATCTCTAGGGGTCAAATGAAACAATATTCAATCTCTTGTCTCTAAGGTCAAAATCACTCCCACTAGTCAAATCACTAGTTTTTTTAACAATTACAAGACAAAATCCCTATAATTTAGGGATTTGTCCCCTCCTTCTAGCCAAATCCCTACATTTTAGGGAAAATGTGCCCTCGACAATCACTGAGGATGCATATCTTCTTATTTCTTATTTTTCTTGGGATTAAAGTTATAGAGTGAGCTAAACTCTAGACGATTTGCACCTGCACCTTCTCGAGCTGTTTTTGCCAAAAACCAACGATGGGAAAATCACTTAAATTGGAATTTAGGTTGATGGAATTTCAATTTTGACTGCATGAATGGATTCATCTACCTCAATTACCCTATGGCACCCCAATTATGCAATTCCGACGACCCAAAACTGAGATTGCAACAATTTCGGTTGGATTTTCACTGGAAAAACCATTGGATTTGCGATGCAAATTGTCTAGAGTTTAGCTTACTCTTTAAAGTTACTCTTGCATGAGTTTCCTCCTTCTTGCATTTTGTGCACTTAAGTTAGCAATTAATAATTGGTTTAGTAACTAATAGAAATTTTGACTTAGTTAATTATCTAATTTATTACTTTAGGTTAATTAGACTTCAATTTCATATATAGAATTGATTTCACTACCTCAAGATAGTTATAGGATAGTTAGACCTAACCACTCATGTTGAT
Source organism: Pseudotsuga menziesii (assembly GCA_001517045.1). Classification (NCBI taxonomy): domain Eukaryota; kingdom Viridiplantae; phylum Streptophyta; class Pinopsida; order Pinales; family Pinaceae; genus Pseudotsuga; species Pseudotsuga menziesii. Next base: position 69,463 of record LPNX010915385.1, on the reverse strand, counting down.
CCGTAGGATCTCAACTTAGTGCTTTAAAAGTTTGTTGTAAAAGAATGCGTGTAACAGGTTAATTAATGGAACAACATTAACAGAAATTAAATGCTTAGAACAGGAATGAAAACAAGACTGATAAACAGATGCCAAGCAGAAAGCACAGAAATCAAAGTCACAGACAGGAGTTGATAACGGAGTTCACCCCCTCCACTGGGCTACGTCTCCGGGTCCCTCTCCAATAGGAACCGATCCAATTAATTTCTCAAAATGGTACAAATGGTTCTGGAATCTGCAAATCAATTTCAGCAGTAGCAGAACAGATTGGTGGAAAAAAGTCTGCAAGTCCTCTTCTCTAGACTAATACAAAGAAACTGGACATTAACAGTAAAGTCTTCAAGACCTCCTCTCTGAAAATTACAAAACTGGACTTGAATAGGCAAAAGAAGCCAAGTATAACTAAGAGTAGTCAACTTCAACAGGAACAGCAAAAATGCTCTCTGAAACTTCTCCTCATAGAGAAAACGCTGCACTGTGCTCCCAACGAACTGTGCCTGAACTTCTGTTTGAATCTCCTTTCCACTGAACGGATTCCTCCTTTAATACTCATCTTGGCCGTTACAATTGAGCCAACGCTCAAGAATGCGACTGTTTACCTCCTTCTGCCAACTTCCCTGACTGTTCACCTCCCTATCGATGTTACCATCATACGGCATCAAGATTCTGCAACAGCCATTTTGAAAAGTCCCCCCACACGAACGCATTGCCATCTTCAAATCTGAAGTTGTGATCATCTTTTCATCCGCCGTTGCGGAAGGGAAACAGGAACGGGCTCCGATATTTTACTTTGATGAACCCGGCCTCAGTCGGTTGTAGGAATCCTTTGTGCTTTCGATCCTTCCATATGCGCCGTTGCGGAAGAGAAATCACTCCGGCTTCCGAACGTCCTTACGTTCCCGCCATTGCAGAATCCCTACCGTTTCGGAAAGGTAAAAGCTTCCGTCGTTGCGGAACGAAAGGAGCTTTGTGAGCTCCGCCGTTTCGAAAGGAAATGAGATTTGTGAGCTCCGTCGTGGTGGAAGGAAAGAAGATGTCGATCCCCAATGATGCAGAAGGAAATCTCTTCCGATCTTCTATCTGCGGAAGGAAAATCACTCCACCGTTGCGGCTGCTGGAATGCTTCCGAATTTCGATTCATCAAAGCTTCCGCTGTTGTGGCTGCCAGAAGGCTTTCGACCTCCAACGTTGTGGAAGGGAAAAGCTCCCAACGTTGTGGCCTCCGGAAGGCTTTCGACCTCCGACGTTGTGGAAGGGAAAAGCTTCCGACGTCCGATCTATGTATTTTCTTCCGCCGTCCGATTTTCCACCCACGACTTCTTTGAACCATGTACCATATTTTGGATCGTTAAAGAGGAATTATCCGCCGGATCAGTCCTCCCCATTGGAGAGCTTTTGGACCACCAAAATCCTGAATTATTCTTCAAGTAAGTGAGGGTAAAGTTCCCTCAATTTACCAATCTCCATCCACCTCGCTTTGCTGGGATGCATTCCTTTCAGTCCCACTCGAAGGTACTCAGCATTCCCCCGACGTGAAGCTCTTACATTTCTGTCAAGAACAACATCATCCTGCAACTCTCTCATATATTCAGGTGCCAAATCATCAATTGAAGGAATCTGTACGTTAGTTTCCTCATCCATGATCATAGGAGGTTCATACAATTTAAGATTCTCAACATTGACAACTGAATAAATTTGCATGTATGGAGGTAAATTCAAGCGAAAAGCATTAGTACCGATCTTTTCCAAGATCTCAAAAGGACCATACCTGATAGGCTTAATCTTTTTACCTTCACCTTTCATTCTCTCTTTGGTGATGTGTAACCAAACTCGGTCACCAACATGAAATTGATGATCAACTCGATGCTTGTCATGCCTATCTTTGTACTTTTCTTGGCTCTTCTCCAACTGTTCTTGAACTGCCTACTGCACTGCTTGGATTCTCTGAATGAACTTTAAAGCTCTATCGGCATCATGATGTCCATCCACTACATCTTTGCCAAAAGAGAAGTCTATCGGTGTTTTTGGCAGATAAACAAAACAAGTTTCAAAAGGAGATTTTTGCGTGGAAGAATGAATTGCATGATTGTAAGCATGCTGTATATATTGCAACTACTCATCCCAAAGTTTAGGATGTTTACTACAATATCCTCTGAGTAGTTGAACCACTGTTCTGTTCACTACCTCTGTTTGCCCATCGGTCTGTGGATGAAAAGCTGTACTTTTATTCAGTTTAGTGTCCATAAGCTCCCATAAAGTTGACCAGAATTTTCCCAACAACCGGGAATCCCGATCAGATACAATAGACGTGGGCAGCCCAAAATGTACCCAAACATTTTGAAAGAATAAAAGAGTTGTTTGTTCAGCAGTGATCTGCTTGTTACATGGCATTAAGATACACATTTTGCTGAAGCTATCCACAACAACATATAGGTAATCATGCCTTTTTTTAGACATAGGTAGCCCCCCTATAAAGTCCATAGAAATAATTTCCCAAGGACGAGAAGAAACTGGAAGAGGAGTGTACAAACCCAATATCCTATTCCTAGGCTTACTTGTTGCACACATAACACAACCCTTTATATATTTATCTACAGTTTCTTGCATTTGAGGCCAATAACAATGATTCTGCAATACAGACAATGTTTTTCTTACACCAAAATGTCCTGCAATCAATGAACTATGTGCCTCTCAGATCACATGCACTCTTTATTTCTCTAGAATACAGAGTTTACCGAGATGATACAAGAGCTGATTATGCACATAGTAGTTCTCTTCTTGTTTACCATGTATTAGTGATGCATATACTTTCTTAAAATATTTATCTTCTGCATACTGTTCAATATAACTTTCATGTGTTAATGAACTGTTCTGAAGAATGATTGAAGCATTCATAGGTGGCCTTGATAACATGTCTGCTACTTTATTATGAATTCCCTTTTTGTATTTGATTACAAGATGAAACTGCTGTAAGAACCCCATCCATGTTAAATGCCTACTCTGTTGTATTTTAGTCTGAGATTGTAAATATTGAAGTGGCTGATGATCAGTATGTATTACTGTCTCTTTTCCCATGATATAATGTTTCCACTTCTTCACACTCTGTACTAAAGCATACAATTCTTTGTCATAGGTCGGATAGTTACTTACCGCAGTAGAGAATGTTTCTGAATGGTAACAGACTGGCTTCCTTCCTTGCATCAAAACTGCTCCCATGGCAAACCCGCTGGCATCTATTTCGATCTCAAATGGCTGCTGCAAATCTGGCAATGTCAGAACTGGTGCGGTGCTAATTCTTTCCTTCAAAGTGTCAAAGGCTCTCTGATGCTTACCTCCCCACTGGAAAATTTCTTTAATGCTTGTCAATGCATGTAATGGAGCAGCGATGGAAGAAAACCCAGAAATAAATTTCCTCCAATACTGAACTGCCCCCAGAAAACTTCTGATTTCAGTAACGGTGTTAGGCCGTGGCCATTTTACAATGACAGCAACCTTGGCTGGGTCCACTCGCAGGTGGCCTCCACCAATGATATGGCCTAGATATACTAAAGAAGTTTTAGCAAATTCACATTTGGACATTTTTACATAAATCTTTTCCTTTCTCAGTACATCTAAAATTTTCTTCACATGTACAACATGTTCTTCCCAAGTTTTGCTAAACACAAGGATATCATCTAGATATACAATTACAAAATCATCAATGAATGAACGAAAGACATCATTCATGATCCGCATGAAAGTAGCAGGTGCGTTACAGAGCCCAAAAGGCATCACAAGCCATTCATACAAACCTTGTTTCATTTTAAAAGCTGTTTTCCAAGCATCATGCTCAGCAACACGAATTTGATGAAACCCACTACGCAGATCCAATTTTGTAAAATAAGTTGCATGTTTCAACTGATCAAGCAAATCATCAATATGAGGAAGAGGATACCTATTTTTAATGGTGATTTTGTTAAGGGCCCTGTAGTCGATACACATCCTCCACGACCCATCCTTATTTGGAACCAAGACTATAGGAGATCCACAAGGAGAAGTACTGGGCCGGATAACCCCTTTCTCAATCAGTTCCTGAACTTGCTTCTTGATCTCCTCATTCTGCATTACAGACACTGTTACATGGCTATGTTCGGGAGTGGCACATCCTGCTGCAAATGTATCTCATGTTGAATCTCTCTCTTCGGTGGTAACCCCTTCGAATCTTGAAACAAATCATCATACTCAGAAATGATGTCAATCAGTTCAGATTTATGCTTAGGGTCACATTCTTCAAAAGATTTAGAGACTTCATCATTTTTCATCTTAACCATCATCAACACAAAATTCTTACTAGGATTTATCAACCTCTTTATTTGTCTTGCAGAGACTATTTCTAGATTGGTTTTCATCTTATGTGCTCATACAATATATTCCATACCTTCTTTAAAAAAGATGATACTTATTCTGCTCTCTATAAAAGACTGCTTTCTGGTCATACGAATATGGAATCCCAAGTACAATTCCACAAATGTCAAGTGGCACTACATCCAATTCTACCTCATCCCTAAACTTTTCAGTAATTGCAAATTTTAATAGACATTCCCATGTAACTTGCAATTGTGTATCATTAGTAACCCAACCTAGAGGATAGGGATTTTCATGAGGCATAGTAACTAAATGCAATTTCTTAACCACTTCTTCTGATATCAGATTTACTTGTGAACCACTATCAAACAATGTATCAATCTTTGTATGATTTGCAATGACACGAACATGAAACATTGCACTTCTATCTTTATCATTTTTCTTAGACGTAGATGGCAGACTTGTACTTGCACTAGAACTTGATTGTGCATCAATGGGAAGTGAGATACTGTTATCCTTACCTTGGATTCCGACAGCTGTAACCTTTGTTTCATCACCTGAGTCGGATCCCAAGTCTTGAATAACGGCTGTAGTAGCTTTTGCTTTTCCTTTATCTTTGTTTCCTCTGTACTTCTTTGTCCTTAACTCCGGATGAAGTTTCCAACACTTGGAGACATCATGTCCCTTCTGACAATGCGAACATGTAGGATTTTCACCCTCTTTCTTAACAGTAGCCATCTTCTTTTTCCCCTTATCTTTACCTTTTGATTTGCTGTCGAATTTAAATGACTTCTTCACAAAAGTATCATTAACATGCTTACCCCTGGCTTCTAAATGGGTAGCTTGAACACATACATCGTCTAAATTACTGGGATTAAACATCAACAAAGTATGCTTCAAATAAGAATGCATGCCACCAATGTACTTAAGAAGAGTTTCCTATGTATCTAACGAAACATTCAATGCAATAGCCCTCTTTCTGAATTCATGAGTATAATCTTGAATGCTTTGTCCTTTAGCTTGTCTAAACATTTGCCAATTCATGGTTAATTGCTGCATGTGACCTAAAGGATAAAATTGCTTCCTCAATACTTCAATGAATTCATTCCAAACTGAAATAATTTTACCATTCTTTTGAAGATCTTGCTGAATCTTGCTCTCCCACCAAGTAAGAGCCATTCCACTCATTCTCAAAGTGGCCAACTGAATTTTGGAAGGGTCATCATTAATTCCCTGCACCCTACAATATACTTCAAGCTGCTTGATCCAATTGTCTAATTTTTCAGCATCTACATCTCCATTATAAATAGGTAATTCAAACTTTACATCCAATTTGACATAAGGCATATTAGGACTTGCATTATGAGAAGTATGAGAAGAAGAAAAAGTCTGTTTAGTATCAGGAGGATCACCATCACCTCCTACTCCTTTACCCTTTTCTTCAGGCTTCACTTCTGCATCTTTGGATGAAGATCCTTCTTCTTTCTTCTTCCTTTCTGCTCGTTCATTGAGTAGAATTTCTAGCATGGCTTTCATGCTCATAAAATCCTCCACTAACTCTGTTTCAGAAATGACAGGTTTTTCTTGTTCGGTATGTCCTTCTTCTTCCCCTCGTGGAGAAGACATGGTTCTTGAGAATGTTCTCCTGGAGCCAATCTCAAGATCTCCTTCAACTAATTCTCCTTCACCAACCTTTAACCTGGACCTGGTAAGCATTCACAAACTTGCAGAACAGTCAACCAGCTCTGATACCATAATATGATCCGTAGGATCTCAACTTAGTGATTTAAAATTTTGTTGTAAAAGAATGCGTGTAACAGGTTAATTAAGAGAACAACATTAACAAAAATTAAATGCTTAGAACAGGAATGAAAACAAGACTGATAAACAGATGCCAAGTAGAAAACACAGAAACCAAAGTCACAGATAGGAGTTGATAACGGAGTTCACCCCCTCCACTGGGCTACGTCTCCGGGTCCCTCTCCAATAGGAACCGATCCAATTAATTTCTCAAAATGGTACAAATGGTTCTGGACTCTGCAAATCAATTTCAGCAATAGCAGAACAGATTGGTGGACAAAAGTCTGCAAGTCCTCTTCTCTGGACTAATACAAAGAAACTGAACATTAACAGTAAAGTCTTCAAGACCTCCTCTCTGAAAATTACAAAACCAGACTTCAATAGGAAAAAGAAGCCAAGTACAACTAAGAGTAGTCAACTTCAATAGGAACAACAAAAATGCTCTTTGAAACTTCTCCTCACAAAGAAAACGCTGCACTGTGCTCCCAACGAACTGTGCTCGAACTTTTGTCCGAATCCCTTTTCCACTGAACGGATTCCTCCTTTAATACTCATCTTGGCCGTTACAATTGAGCCAATGCTCAAGAACGCAACTGTTCACCTCCTTCTGCCAACTGCCCTGACTGTTCACCTCCCTATCGATGTTACCATCATACGGCATCAAGATTCTGCAACAGCCGTTTTGAAAAGTCCCCCCGCACGAACGTATTTCCATCTTCAAATCGGAAGTTGTGATCATCTGTTCGTCCGCCGTTGCAGAAGGGAAACATGAACGGGCTCCAATATTTTACTTTGATGAACCCGACCTCAGTCGGCTATCAGATGGTTTTCAAGTCAGAAGCTGTAGTCACTTGGCTTCCACCGTTGCGGCTGCCGGAGGCCTTTGTGCTTCCGATCCTTCCATCTGAGCCGTTGCGGAAGAGAAATCACTCCGACTTCCGAATGTCCTTACGTTCCTGCCATTGCGGAAGCCCCGTCATTTCAGAAAGGGAAAATCTTCCGCCGTTGTGGAAGGAAAGGAGCTTTGTGAGCTCTGTCGTTTCGGAAGGAAAAGAGCTTTGTGAGCTCCGTCGTGGCAGAAGGAAAGAAGCTGCCAATCCCTAATGTTGCGGAAAGAAATCTCTTTCGATCTTTGATCTGCGAAAGGAAAATCACTTCACCGTTGCCGCTGCCAGAATGCTTCCGACTTCTGATCTGTGTAAGCTTCTGCCGTTGCAGCCGCTGGAAGGCTTTCAACCGCTGACCTTGCGGAAGGGAAAAGCTTCTGACATTGCAGCCGCCGAAAGGCTTTCGACCTCCGACGTTGCAGAAGGGAAAAGCTTCCGACGTCTGATCTGTGTATTTTCTTCCGACGTCCGATTTTCCACACGCGGCTTCTTTGAACCATGTACCATATTTTGGATCGTTAAAGAGGAATTATCTGCCAGATCACATGTATTGTTGATTGACTTGTCATTGATCCCAACAAGAGAATTGTAATGGCTTCTCAATGCTTATGGATGCCACCAAGGCCCTTGCAGTGGATATGCTTGATGGACAGGTATGGGATTGATGGGTGCATAAGTATGGATGATGTCAGTACCCTCACTTATGGTAGCTTGGGATTTGGATCCCATACATAGATATTTTTTCTTGGAGCACTTGGTGGATCCCTCCACATGTTTGAGACACTATATGAAGTTCTTGCATGATCATCTTGCACTCGAAGATCGCATTGTTGATCCTTTGGATCTTCTACATGCTTGATGATGTGGATGATCTATTGAAGCACTTGGTTGAGATGCCCTTACACTCTTGCACATGGTGGGACTTGGTTTAAATACTCTTATCAATTGAAGAAATCATGATATGGTCAAATTAGTTATGGTGATTCCCTATGGAACACTTGGTTTGGGTCTTGAACCCACACATATGGTAGCTTGATGGATCTTGGATATTGATGTTGTATTTTACTATCATCATGATGCTATTTCATGTGGAATGATGGATCTTGACATTTCTTTTGAAGTTGTTAAAGAAACCTTTGAAGAACTTATCGGTCTTACTTAAAGAATCCTATGATTCATTATAGCCTTGTTGAAGTCCTTGATTTTATCTTGTTGAAGAAGACCTAAAGAGTGTGGTATTGTTACCTCCACCCTTTGGGTCCTTGGTACCCATTAGGAAATTTGCTATGATGATGGTGGTGGTGGTTTAATAATCCTTTCAACATGTCATTGATCCCTTATGATTCCCTTATAACTTGGAAGAAATATTTGATGATCATGCACCCTCACACTCATATCACTTGGAGCATGGAGCACTCTTAAATAGTGGTTTGATGGCCCTTGGACTTGATATATGATGATCCCTGGCATGTGGGATGTTGAGCCTTGAAAATCCAAACATATGGTGTTTTGGTGGTTTGGGGTCTTTTCTATTTTTGATGAGATTCTTATAAACATGGTTAACAATCATTTGAGTCTTTGAACATGTCCTTGGTTTTGGAGCCCTTCACACTTAAATATCTTTGAATTTTTCAAAGACATTTTACCCCAACGTGGCTACTAAAATGTGTCTTGAACACTCATAGGCTACAAGCCGACTCCTAAACAAAAGGGGTAACTTTAAATCATATTAAAATGATGACAAGTCAACCAAGTGGATTAGAAAAAAATGGAATTTTGTGTATAAATAATAATGTATGCCCTTATTCATGAAGTGTGATTGGTGCAAGTTCTATGAATTCAGGTTAAGCACTGAGGTAGCTACAGTATGAAAGAAGGAAATCTCGTATGTAATTTTTCAACTTTGATCTCGGTTGCCACAGGTGATTAAATTTTGATCTTCCAAGGCATCCAAGGACATCCTTGGGAATGTGAAGTCACTTGCAAACTTTACTTCATGCCATTTGAAATTAAGCTCGGATTATTCTGATGTAGCAGCATCACTATTTTTTTTTGGAACTCTCTACAAGATATCCTTCTGTTATCAACCAAAATGGCACTTCTCTGTCCGAGTGCTGACATCCATTATGTCGGTACACAAAAGGACAATTAGGATTGAAGTGGCCAACACACTATAGATGTGCATGACCATGGATGGATGATCTCTAGACCATCCTGATATATTTTTATTCTGAGTGTAAGGTTGCACACACTCCTATTTGCATTGCAACTCGCATATCACATGCGACTATGTGCATTACAACCCGCGTGTGCATTGAACACACAAGTTCCCTTTGAGAAACAAGTGTGTCATGCGTGCCTTACTTATATAAGCACTCTTGTGTACCTTAATTCGACATTAAAAAATATAAATTGTGATTGGATGAGATTAGTTGGGCCTTAACCCATAACTATCCCAACTGTCTCAACCATCCTAACCTTTGAAACCACTACATTTCCCAATGTATAAATATAGGCCTTGAGATGGGGCTAATCAATCAATTCTAGAAGATCAAAGTTATGCTGGTGGTATACCTTCAGAGTCTTGGAGCGGCAGAACTTAGTGTCCTCAGTTGCAGAGGAGTCCTTGTGTCAAAAGCTGGGTTGTATTCTCACCTATTCATTGTTTGTTAATAAAGAGAATTCTTCTTCCAATCTTTGTATTGTGCTTTTCTCATGTATATTGGTTAATGAATGATGTCAATTATATTATTAATATGCATTTCATCTAACCTATGATATATATATGTATGTGATATTTCTAGAAGAATTGGCTCTTTTTACGTGAAGAGAAGCAGCCCTAGAATCTTTGGAGAATATTGAAGCAGGAGAAGACCAAACTTGGATTAGCCGTCATAAACCAGGTAAGCCAAACTCTCTTCCTATTCCCATTTCATTTTCTATAAAAGTTGATTGTCCGCAAGTCTATTAGTAAGTTAGTAACCCTAGACCCTAGGTTACAAGGGTGTATTGTAATGTACAATAGAACTTGCGGCTCCACTAGGGAGTCTAGCCTGCTCTGGGTTCATCCAGTAGGTTCCCTTTACCAGTGTTTGTTCTGATTCTAATTCTAAGTGTGATTCTTTTTATCTTGCTTTTGATTTACAATGTAGTGTACCCAGAAATATTTTTTATCCTTTTTTCTTTGAAATTTTTTTAGTAGTACACTTGGGTTGCTTTCTGCATAGTCGCGTATATGACCTCATACACATGGGTTGTTGTCTAGACAGTCACGTGTCGTACTCTAGTTTCCTGCATACATAGTCGCATGTTTCCTGTAGCAGTCTAAAAGTTGGATAGGTTTTTCTTGTCCCTGTCTCTTTGGATTTTTAGTTGTTTGGAAGTCTTCTGTTTATGGCTTGAATCTGTGAGTATGAAGTCTGTGTTTCACACCGTTTTCTTGTTCTTCAATCCTTTGAGCCTTTTGTTTGAATTTCTTCCATTTTGTGAAGTGTAGGTGGTCCTCCTGCTTGGTCTGTAAGTTTAAGTGCTTGTGTCTAGGTCAGTGATCAGGGCCTTGGATGCTTTATACTCTGTAATACATTTTGTGGTGTCAGTTTGTCACTTTTTCTTTTGTGAATCTAGTGGACTCTTTCGGTTCAATAGTTTCTCCAAGTTAGGTTTTTTCCAAGTCTTCTTCCTGTTGGTTGAAGTAGATCTTTTTAGGTCCTTTATGCCTCATTTCACTTTTTATATGCTTTGATTATTTGAACTTGCTCAAAACTTGCATTTAGTTGCATTATAGTTTTTGAAGTCTTTGAAAAGAGAATAAAAACATTTTATACTTTTGCATTTAGTTTCATTTAGTCGTTTCTTTTTAGTATTTTTCAAATAAAATTAAAAATTTATAAACAGAAGTCTTAGTTTTCTTGCATTTAGTTTTAAATTCATTAGCTTCTATTTGCAAAAAGAAAATAAATTTGGTTAAAGTAGTCACAATTTACTTTGAAATTTGCTTTATTCATCATTTTTCTTTTTCTTATCGAGTCTATAACACCACATTGTTTAACACCATTTACATGTGACTAAAAAAAGCCTTCTAAAATGAACGATGTAATTAAAAAATTATTAGTAAGTTTTATTTTTTAGGCTTCTACACCAACTAACTTAGGCTAGAATTATGGATTAGGGAATTTTAACTCTCCATAAGTGTTTGATTTTAGACATAGTTGTCCAATCAATAGGTAAATCCTCTTCTATGTTGATTGTATCTAGGAAGCTCCTCTCAAATGAGAGTTAAGCATGAGGCCGTGTGGAGGCTTGGACTGAGGAGATAACCCTCTGATTCCTTGTCAAAGCGTAGACCAAGGTTTTTGTGCATCTAGGGACTTCTGTCAATACCACCTCTTTGGCCCCGTACGGTGCCGGTGTTGACAGGGTTCTAGGCTTTGCTACCTTGCCCATGCGTACGAATCAGGCTTGTGACTGTCCCCCTAGACTGTTAGTATAGTTGTGGTAGCCTTTAGTCTCTTTGACATCTAGGGTTCATACATAGGTACACCGAAAGGCTATTTATGGTTGACCTTGGATGGGCTCGGAAGGTAACCCCGGTAGAAGGTGTGGGAGGGAGTTTGGGTGATTCCTTCGCTTGTGCCTAAGAACATCTACAGGGACACCAAGTAACTATATCTCAGCTTTCTTTTGGAAAGCATATCTTATACCCTTTGTGTCTGCTTTGTCTTTAGGAAATTTTGCGGTGAATGTTGTATGGTTTGTTTTTTTAGTTGGCCTTAGGGTGTGTGAAGAGTCAATTTTCAACTGTGGAGGACCAACCTATTAGAAGGTCAAGAAGGTTGCAAAACCTTCCTTCAGCTACTACAGTGGATCCTCCACCGCCCCCTCAAAGGCGGAGATTAGATACGAACGGTTCTTTTGAACCGGTAGGAATCAATGAATTTCTAGGTGAATCATAACTTAGGAAAAACCAAGTTTATACAACCGCAGTAGAGATAGAAGACTTGCAAGATGACGAGTTTGCAAGAAACTTTAATTCACCTCTTACTGACTTAAACGATCATGTGATCGTCTAGGTTCTTTCATTTGATTCACCTGTGATTGGTGTTCCCATGAGCAGACTTATGGCTTGCTCAGGAGAGGGTCCATCTATGCCCATTTTAGCCATTCCGGCTTAAGGAGCACCACCTCCCTTGGTTTTTACTCCTAGAACAAATATACCTGCTACTCCTTTAACTCCAGCTAGTCGAGTGGTTCAACCACTGACTTCCACAAATGTAGTAGGCCCTTCTAGTGGAGTGGTCACTGGGATTCCCCAGTGCACCTTTTGCTTCACCCTCTTTTGCACACACTGCTCAGAGTGGTCCTGCTGGATCCTCTTCATTTAGCCAGGGTTTCCCATGGAATGGAGGGCACATTCCCATATCCACTCCTTATGTAGGCCCTACACGTGCATATGTGGGGATGCAATTTGGAAATACTAACTCTAATGGACAAGGTTTCCAAACTTCGGTTTCATCCCCATTCATGAGCTTTCCCTTCTCACTTTTTAGCTAAGGGATACCTGCTCTTGTTTTCCAAACTCCAGTCTCAACTAGAGCGGCTCAAACCACATACATTACACCCCACACAAACAATCCACTGGCTTATGGGTGGAATCCATTTCAAAGTAGTCCAGATACTTCACAATCGGTAGCTAGGGGAAACCCGCCTTTACATTTTGGAACTAGGGGGCAAGTATTTCTACTTCCCAAGCTTGTACTTTTCAAGCTCCATTTAGGCCCAAACTTCCATTCTTGGAAAATTTAAACTTGCCATTTTTTCCATGTTAATGAATGACATAATGAAACATGATGCCACTTGACCACCTGTCCCTACCAAATTACCCTTGGAAATTCCAAAATTCGAGGGAAAATTTGGTGAAGACCCAGGTGATCATATCACCACCTTTCACTTGTGGTGCTCTTCCAACTCATTGAACGATGACACTATTCGGTTGATATTGTTTCAAATAACTCTAACTAGTGCCGCGGAAAAGTGGTACATTGAATTTCCCTCTGCTACGTTCGATAGTTTTTGGGACTTAGCCATTATGTTCCTTACCCATTTCCAACTTCGTGTCCAGTATGATACTAGTACAGATTTATTTTCCACCTTTCAGCAGGACAAATCCAGTCACATTTCGGATCACATCCAAGAGTGGCGAAGGAGGAAGAGGCTCATCAAGGCCACAATCCTTCCTGATTTTTTGTTAGAATGATTGCTTAATTCCTTATTTCCATATATATCTAAGGATGTATCCACCTCATGAGTAACTAATGAGGAAGAGGCCATCCTCAGGGCCCAATAGCTAGATTTGATATACTCTCAGTCTGAGATACTATATGAAATCATACCTAAGGCATCGTGGCCTACACATAGTGTCGAGAAACCTAAGCCTCGACCCCATGCTAATGGTGTGGTTGGTTAAGTAAATTCTCCCACTATAGAGTCTTTGGCCAAGCAACTACATGAGTTGACTGTAAGTATTCTATAGCAGAGGAAGCAAAGGCTAGCCCCCTCACCCCAAAATGCAAATATTTTTTCTCAATCCCCCCAAAAGGGAAATCAGTAGCCTAGTGGGAAGAAGAAGAAGGGGAAGAAAGGTGAGGGAAATCAAAACAAACCCGATCCCACAAATAGTGTTGATGGGGGCAAGAAAGATAAGAAATGTGTGAACTTTCCTTGCAAATTGTGCCAGGAATATCACCGAACCCATCAATTCCCTCTTATTGATCATGCTCATAAGCTGCTAAAAAATCAACAACCAGTTGTCTTGAAGGATCCATTTCCCCAAGGATAGAATGCAGCTTTGGTTTCTAATGTAGCTGGGGTTACTTCTAGTACCCCTGACCAAAATTATATCAACATGGTGCGATCTGAGATATTACTCTAGACTAGAAATAAGAGCTATGAGATGGAGACTCCGGAGAAGAGTAAGTCTATAGGTGAAAGTTATAACCCTCTCACAGTCAAGAAACCTACTGAACCAATGCCTAAGATACTGAAAGGTGTCTTTAAGAAAGCATTGCATAATCCCAATGCAAGGGCTGCAGCCAATTACTCTGTAGTTGAATATTTCGACCAAACACCACATGCAATGTCAACATTGGAGGTGTTACAGAGTTGTCCCGCCTAGCGATATGCACTCTTAGCAGCTTTAGGTAGTATGGATTCATCAAGCCTTATGGAGAATTTTAATTTTTTTGATGTTAAGATTCGCCTGCCATACCATCTGGCTTTGTCAGGAGATGTCATCCATGGGGGAAATACCATTGGAAGCATAGTTGTTAACGAAAGTGCTTCCACATGTGTCATGTCTTTATCTTGCTAGAAGGCTCTTGGATCTTGAGAGCTAGTTCCATCGAGCACCTTACTTACTGCTTTCGACGAAAGGTAATTCTATCCACATGATATCCTACCTTCTTTTGAGATTAAGCTGGCAGGGAAGGAAATGTCTGTTGAAGTGGAGGTGATTGATGCTCCATTGGATTATAACTTGCTTTTGGGGAGAAGCTGGACTTACGCTATGTGTGCAATAGACTCGATCATTCTTCGAGTGGTATTGTTTCCACACGAAGGGAAGTTGGTCACTTTTTAGCAACTCAGTTTCACTTGGAAGGGTTGTATGGAAACTAATGAGTCCACCATGCCATTTGTTGATTAGGTCAAAATAGCTAATGAGAGCTTGGGGTTGTTATGTATTCATCGTTAATGGGTAGCTTTGATATCCCAGCCCCTATAAACTATCTAGGTTCTACCTATATTGGGAAGTCGGTCGAGATAGTTGTCGATAGAATAGATCCTTTGGTTCTTCCTTCCTGTAATGAACCTGAAGTTCCCTTATCGGTGGTGGACGTGACTTGTCAAGCTATCTTTGACACCACTATGTAGCATGGGAAATATGGGAAACCCTAGAAGCACAGATCGAATTCCTCATTCTGAGACCCAAAGCAAATGATGCCCTACAGGAACCGGCTGCAGAAGAACATCAAATTGAGGGACTTATGTACGAAAATGGTCTATTAAAAGAGGAAGTACAATCACTTTGGAAAGAACTAGAAAATTGGAAGGAAGCATGCAGGAAGCAGGTGGAAAGGAAGCTGCACACACTGGTTGAAGCTGCAGACCGATTAGAAGGATCACCTCCTGCTGAGTATGGTGAGGAGGAAGAAAGAGTGGCCTTCCCTGTGTGTGGAGAAATATTTAACCAGTCAGGCTACAAAGTCATAGTTTGTTCCTTTCTGACACAACAAACTGTACCTACAGTTTTGGAAGAACAAGGACATGAAGCACCAAAGATAGAAGTGGGGGATGCAGAAATGATCCTTGGTATAGAAAAGGAGGAAAATGAACAATTACAGTCACAACCAACAGAAGAAGGACAATCTGATTGGAAGGATGGTGAAGCTCCCCAAGAGCAACTCCAGCAAAGGGAAGTAGCAGATAAACAAGGTGCTGATACACAAGAACCAACATTTCCAAATATTCTTGTTGAAGTTGCCACCCAAATTGGGATAGATGAACTAGAGGCTAAAATTATTCCTGATTTTATTGAAGAAGTTTGTGCCGTGACTCCTGAACCGTCTCAGGGCACAGAACTAATAGAGATGGAACCTCAGTAGAAGAATGATGATGAAGTTGAACATGGTGCTGATACACAAGAACCAACATCCTTGAATATTCTCATTGAATTTGCCACCCAAATGGGGGAAGATGAACCAGAGACTGAAAATATTCTTCAATTTAACGAAGAAGTCTGCGCTATGACTCCTGAACTATCTCAGGACATAGAGTTAATAGAAATGGAACCCCAATAGTAGGAAAATGAGGAAGTTAACCAGGATGTTGTTACACAAGAACCAACATTCCTAGAAATTTATGTGGAGATTCTCAAGCAGCAACAAGAAATCAATATTGAAATGGACATCATTCCTAATTTGGATTTAGGAGAGGATGAACAAATGCAATCATAATCCTTGGGGGACACTGAAATACTCAAAGAACAGATCCATATTGCAGTAGACATGGAATCAACTCTACAACCCCAACATCATGAAGAAATAGAAGGGCAGGGCTCTGTTACATAAGAACCAACGGCCTTGCATCCCCCTGTCGAAGCTGCAGCTGACAATCAAGCAGATAGGGAGACCAAAATTCAGGAGGAGGTTGTCACACAAGAACCAACACCTTCACAATCAGCTGCTGAGGTTGCTATAGGAGAACTCCAAGGAGAGGATGTTGTTACACAAGAACAAACATCCCCATAAGTTGTTTCAGATGCACCTATGGTTGAAGTTGCTGCAGGAGAAATTCAAGGAAGGGATGCTGTTACACAAGAACCAACACCCCCATAAGTGATTTTAGAAGTATGGGATGTTCAAATTGGAACATTAGGTGATAAGGTATGGACTCAACTTCCTCAAAATTTTGTCAATTTGGATTTTGATAATGAAGAACATGCTGAAGATGAAGAAATATTGAAGCTGACAAAAGAACTCTCAATCTTGAGAATAGAAGTGAGGAAGTGGAGGAGTCAGGTGGAAAGGTATCAAGAAGGGGTGGTTTCCCTTTCTAAACATAGGAAGACCATCAGGGAATTGAAGGAAAAGTGGGAAGAAGAACTCATGTCCCAGAAAATCCATGGGGAAGAGTTACATAAGGAGCTAAAGGAGTTGAAAAAGTTCAAATCCATGCAGGTGGAAAAAGATCAGCTGTATACTCTCTCTCAAGAATTGTTGGGTACTAGAGTACCATCCTCCTCTTACCCTGTGTTTTTATTTGAGCAGTTCATTTGGTTTAAACTGAGGGTTGTAAAAGAAGGGAGACCATATGAAATAGTGACCTCAGCTAAATTCCTGGAAACATTTCTGGAAAGTGAATTTGAGGAGAAGAAGTTGATGTGTGAGCTTTATTTGCATGAGTTGTCTTGTCCCTTGGAACGCCATTCAAATCCTATCCCTTTCTCAGGTGATGTTTAGCTGAGGGCTTTTGCCTCCTTTGTTAGCAACCATGTTCAGTGGGAAAGATCCTTCCAAAATTTCTCTCGTAATGAGGCCCACTCTAACCTTTGGATTTGAAGCGAGCCTAGAAACCCTCGTCTTCTCCTTTCTCATCATCAGAATGTACTCTCGTATCCCATCCAAACTCACCGGATAATGGAACTTCAAGAAAAGTTTATTTCTACTTGTGTCAGCCAGATTTCCAGGCATCAACAATTGGCTTTGGAATTTAGCTAGCACAGATGGCAGGTTGCCTCTTCAACCCTGAGAAATAGAGATCCCTACTGTTATAGGAATTTTGAAGATGCACTTTCCATGATTGAGGGATAGGTTAGATGCATGAAGGAATGTGGGGTTAATTGTCTGGGACTCAAATTCAAATTTCCTCTCATCTGGTGGCTAGCAAAACCATACAGGGAAGACTTCTCATTAACAAGGGCAGAAGAGCAAAGGTGTTGGAGATATTGGGTTTTCCATAAGGGATTCTTGGAAAAATAGGGAATGCCTGAATTACCATATAAATTTTCTTCTCTCCATGAATGAGGTACAATGCCCGATTTAGATTCAGACTAATGGAGGTTGTTGCATGGGGACATGCAACATGAAAATTGGGGAGAGATGTTGGGCCCAGAAATGACCCCTTTTTTACCACCTTTAACTACCTGTTTTTGCCTCATCCTACTCTATTATGTACACTAAACAAATGTTTTTCCTTCACTTGGTCCCTCAATTCATACAGGTATGGTTAATCATTGTATTATTTTATTAATGCTTAGGATTGTTGTAATCAGGGACTTACATCTTAAATTATGCTAACATATGGTGGTTTTATAAAGATAATTCGAGATGTAAAGGATACTGGTGTAGCGAGCCGAACATGCCAAGAGAGGGATGAACATTTATTGTTGAGATGATTTCCATCCATTCCATCGTTGCCCAAAGAATGTGGTCCAAGGATACTATTCCACGCTAGCTATACAAATGTAGCTGCAACAGGCTGTAACAAATTCGGAGGCAACAGTGCGCCGTTGCTCAAAAATAGCTGCAATCCATGGAGTATCTTCTCAATTGATCATGATCGTCATTTCTGGATTGAGTAACAGCCTTCCTATATTTTCTGTTTCATCTTGCCACGACTGTAACAACTTATCATAATCAGGGTAGCCTGAAGATCAGATATCTACATGGCTGCCCGATAATAGTGGGAAGATGTTATGATTGTAATTCTATAAATACTGGGAACTATTCTGAGCTAGGGGTTGAAAAATTAATCAAATTATTGTATCATTTGTGACTGAGGTTGTGTGCTCATCTGCCATTTTAATACAAGGAGTTTGATTCTTCAGATCTCGGCGTTCTAACAAGTGTTACTTCCAGCATCTCTATGTGAAGGCTGGGACCTCCTTCCCACAGGGATTGTTGGGTTAATTAGGTATTTTATTTATTCTGTTGTGTGGTTTGAATTTTGTGATAAATTCCCTTATTTACAGTAAGCTGCAACAGTCATCGATTTGTTGTGTGTTCATTGGAATGATCAGTAATTGCATCCCCTGTAAACTGCAGTGGTGTGGTGTGACAGTCGACTGTGTAGGTTAACTTTCTCTTATGCAACTGTGTGATAGCTGTGACAACCCTGTTCATCCCTAGTTCTTTCAATTGTTGTTTTCTTTAGATCCTTGCAGTTTATTTCTTCACATTTATAATTGCAGAACTTAATTCCTACACTTTGAATTTCTAGAATAAGTTGAATTAAGATAGTTGAGATGGATCTTCAGATGGTTTGGTAATTAAGAATTTAACTTTCTGCAAAAGTAATCTAGATGTTATTTCCTGAATCTTTTAATTCTAGATTAAAGATTGTAAGAAGGTATTTGCGATTGCATTCTTAAGAAGGTAAGCTAGATTAAGTAGATTATGGGATGAGTTCGGTTGAATAGGAGAGTAGGGTCATTCATTTATAGCATCAACTACTTAGTGTTTAAAGCATATACAGTGCACATTATCCCTGAAATAAGAGACTTCCCTGGGTTGACAATTTATATTGAACACTCTGTATGTTGGATTTAATTAACTTGCATATAGGGTTCCCACTTATGGATGCATATTTTTTTCCATGACCAACTTTGTAGTTTCTCTTAGTTTATTGACTCTTTCAATGGTTTTCTACTTCCTATCATTCTTTATTGCTTGATTTCATATGTTGACCATTTTCACAAGGATTCCATACAACAAAAACTTGAAAAAAAAATGTCTTGCTAGTAACATAAAACACTAAAAAATCCTTACAATAGTACTATTTCCTAGGAAATGTCTAATTTCTGGCAAAAAATGCTTGCATTTTAGAGAAAATAAGGTTGGGTCTTGTGTTTCTTTTGTCTTAAATACATAAAAAATGTGTCATTATTAATAATGCATGCACTTTCCAACTACAATGGGTCAAAATTCAACCATTCACTAAAACCTTTTGGGTATATATTTGATGTTTTGACCTATGTTTGATGAAAAATTCAACTTTTAATGTCGATTTGAAGTCAATCAAACATAAAATCTCATGCAAAATGCATATTTTGTCCTAATAAATGTCATTTAAGCTATGTTTTCTTTGTAGCATTTCTTAATAGGTGTTCATATTTTCCATGGAATGTTGGTTAAGTGACATTCCTATTTAACGCCACTTAAGAGACGATACAATTATTTAAGATATTTGTCAATACATTGAAAGTCAATCAAACAAAAAAAAAATAATGTTTTTGAGAAAAAATGGGAGGAGGAATTTGGTTAGAGGTAAGCTTTCCTTTGTTTTTAGATTATCCTTGAAACTATATTCCATTTTTAAATTAAGAGGACTAATGTTTGATGTTTCTTCATAATGTACCCTAGTCTATATTGGCTTTTTCTTGCAAGTATGTTTCTATTTTTTGAACCTTTTTTTGTTGTTTTGAGTTGATTAGTCCTATTTTTTAATGATTTTTCTGCATCATACATTGCCACATGTATCACACAAACCATTCAAAATGCTACCCTATGAAGAGATATTAGGCACAAAGTTCAATTTTGTTAGTACATTTTTTAACTTTTTTAATTAAATTCTTTGAATTTATTATTAGTGTACTGATGAATAGTTTTTATTTTTATTTTGTTGAGATAGAAAGCAATGCTAGGTAACCCTAATTGGGGTGCTAGCGTATCCGATTGAAATTGTTATATACGGTCAGTTCTCAATTCTAAATACATTGCCATCGTGGATATTGTGATAAACATTTGAACAAAATCATCTCGACCTTAATTATGATATTGGTGATGCGAAATTTTATTTCCTTTGCACATAATGCAAAGGGATAAAGAGAAGATGATTTTTTAATTCAACAACTATGAAACATTGCTTAGATTATGGGAACTTGGAAGGTGGAAAAGAATATCACCCCTTCATGGTAAGATAGAAAAAACATGTTTGTTGACATTTGTCAATAGATTTGATGTTTTTCTATTTTGATACTAATTGTATTTATTTTGTTGTTATTGTTACAAAGAAAAATCCACCAATGCTTGGAATTCCACATGCTACAATTCATAGTAGAAATGGTGAGGGTGATGAAATTGAAGTTAATACTTGGAAGAAAATGACCCTAATATTATTAAGAATGAAGGAATAAATAGGTTAATGGATTCAATTTGGGATGGACCTTCTACAGATCCAGATGAAGAAGTTAGTGGAATTGATGAGCAATTTTTTGTTGATCCAACAACCATAAAACTTTGAGCACGTAATGCTCTTGAT
The DNA here is from genome assembly GCA_001517045.1 of Pseudotsuga menziesii. Taxonomy (NCBI): domain Eukaryota; kingdom Viridiplantae; phylum Streptophyta; class Pinopsida; order Pinales; family Pinaceae; genus Pseudotsuga; species Pseudotsuga menziesii. Next base: position 48,581 of record LPNX010915385.1, on the reverse strand, counting down.
GTATTATGTGATGTAGTTGGACTCAGGTCCAATATATACACTATGGATCCACTTACAATTTCAATTTTCTCCTCATGCACTTACTTCTACAAACTTCTTAAAGCAAATCCACAATACTTGGTCAAAACAAGAGATTTTGAATAGTTTTTACAAGTTTTAGGAAATCCATATTGGCATGCTACTATGGAGGAAGAGAAATAGTCTCTGATAAACAACTATCTTGGTATCCAGATCCCCTACCTCCTAGTAGGAAACTTGAATGGTGAAAATGGAGATCTCTATCAAAGTTGGAAACATATGGACATGAGAGTGATCATGGTTGAATATGACCACCAAAGTCCACTCAACATTTCCTCATTTTAGAGGGGTTTGTTTTCCCATTATATTTTTGTTGGGAAATTTATTTGTACATCAAACTCACCTAAGTTAGGCTAAAGGGAGGGGATCATTGATACATACACACCTTTAATCTTATATTTAGAATATCTAGGGGTCAAACGAAACAATATTTAATCTCTTATCTCTAAGGTCAAAATCACTTCCCCTAGTCAAATCCCTAGTTTTTTGAACAATTACAAGACAAAATCCCTATAATTTAGAGATTTTCCCCCTCTTTCTATCCAAATCCCTATACTTTAGGGATAAATGTGATCTCAAAAACTAGGAGGGTGCATATCTTTTTCTTTCTTACCTTTCTTCGGATTAAAGTTACAAAGTGATATAAACTCTAGACGATTTGCACCTTCTCCTGTGGTTTTTGTCGGAAACCAATGATGGGAAAATCATTGAAATATCAATTTAGGTTGATGGAATTTCAATTTTTACTGCATGAATGGACTCATATACCTTGATTACCCCTATGGAACCCCAATTATGCAATACGGGTGACCCAAAACTACGATTTCAACAATTTCGGTCGGATTTTCATTGGAAAAACCATCGGATTCCTGGTGCAAATCATCTAGAGTTTAGCTTACTCTTTAAAGTTATTCTTGCATGGGTTGCCTCCTTATTCTTGGATTTTGTGCACTTAAATTAGCAATTAACAATTGCTTAACTAACTAATGGAAATTTTGACTTAGTTAATTATATAATTTATTAATTAGCTTAATTAGACTTCAATTTCATATACATAATTGAGTTAACTACCTCAAGGTAGTTATAGGGATCGTTATACCTGACCACTCATGTATTGTTGCGTGAGTTTTCATTGCTTCCAACAAGGGACTTGTATTGGTGTCTCAATTCTTATGGATGGCACCAAGGCCCTTGCAGTGGGCATGCATGATGGATAGGTATCGAATTGATGGGTCCATAGGTATGGATGACACTAGTACCCTCACATGTGGTAGATTGGGATTTGGAGCCCATACATAGATAGTTTTTCTTAGAGAACTAGGTGGATCCCTCCACATCGTTGAGAAATTGAGAAACTATATAAAGTTCTTGCATGATCATCTTACACTTGAATATCACATTGTTGAATCCTTTGGAGCTTCTACATGCTTGATGATGTGCATGATCTCTTGGATCACTTGGTTTAGATCCCTTACACTCTTGCAAATGGTGAAACTTGGTTTGTATTCTTATCAATTGAAGAAAGAAGGATATGGTCAAATTAGTTATGGTGATGCCCTATGGAACACTTGGTTTCGATATTGAACCCACACATATGGCAGATTGATGGTTCTTGGATATTGATGTTGTATTTGACTATCATGATGCCTCTCTTGCATGTGGAATGACGTGTCTTGACATTTATTTTGAAGTTGTTAGAGAAACATTTGAATCACTTATGAGTCTAACTTAAAGGATCCTATGATTGATTGTAGCCTTGTTCAAGTCTTTGATTTTATCTTGTTGAAGAAGCCATAAAGAGTGTGGTATTGTTACCTTCACCCTTTGGGTCCTTGGCACCCTTTGGGAAATATGCTATGATGATGACGGTGGTGGTTTAATAATCCTTTCAGCATGGAATGCACCCCTTATGATTCCCTTATCACTTGGAAGAAATATTTGATGATCATATGCACTCACACTCATATCACTTGGAGTATGGAGCACTCTTGAATGGAGGTTTGATGGCCTTTGGAATTGATATATGATGATCCCTTGCATGTGAGACTTTAGGTCTTGGAATCCAAACATATGGGGTTTTGGTGGTTTGGGGCATTTTTTATTTTAGATAATATTCTTATAAACATGGTTGACCATCTATTGAGCCTCTGAAGATGCCCTTGGTTGTGGAGCTCTTCTCACTTAAATATCTTTGAAGTTGTCAAAGAAATTTTATCCCAACATGGCTACTAAAATGTGTCTTGAAAACTCATGGGTGACAGGTTGGCTCATAAACAAAATAGGTAACTTCAAATCATAATAAAATGATGACATGTCATCTCCTAAAAAAAGGTAACTTTAAATCATAATAAATTATGATAGGTCGGCTCCTAAAAAAAACGTTAACTTTAAATCATAATAAAATGATGACAAGTCATCCCAGTGAATTAAAACATTAAAAATTAAATGAAATTTTGTGTATAAATAAAATGTACACCCTCATTCATGAAGTGTGATTGGTGCAAGTTCTATCAAGTGCTATGAATTCGGGTTGAGAATTGAGGTAACCCACAGGTAGCCATCGTATAAAAGAAGGAAAGCTCTTATTTAAATTTTTAGCACATATCTATGTTTCCATAGGTGATTAAAGTATGATCTTCCAAGGCATCCAAAGACATCCTTGGGAATGTGCAGACAACTGCAAACTTTACTTCATGCCATTTGAAATTAAGCTGGGATTATTCTGATGTAACAAGAACATTATTTTGTTTTGTTTTGGTACTCTTTACAAGATAGCCTTCCCAAAAATATCTAATGTTTTATCATGTCTGAATTTGGGAAGTAGTATTCAAATTCTATACAATCCAAAGTTAGGTTTGATTTTATGATAGTTAGGGTGTAAGGTAAGAATATCACTTCATCATTTGAGTCCTGGTCTCTAAATTTTTATCATATCCGAATTCAGGTAGTAGTATACACTAGTAACCACAGAAACAAAGGAAGAATTCTTCTTCTGAAGAACTGAAGGAACTTTAAGAGAAATCCCTTGTGTTCAATGACAACTAATCGAATTCATAGTGTCTAATCGGTGAATTGACTTTACAATGTCATATTAGTGAAGAAATTATACAACAGTGTTCTCAAAGTATTCTCACTAGCTATAAAAGGACAATATTAAGCGACCTCAGTATGTTCAAAGTCTTGAGTCAAGTAAGTTTACATTTTTTAGACATCATATTAAATAGATCCCATGATAAATACTTGGAAGAAGAATTGTATCTTCAATAGTATGAAATCATAGAATTATAATCTAATAAGTATGGGCTACAACACCTCTTATTAGTATCTTATATGCCATGCTTACAATTGACCTTAACTGAGCTTGAAAAGTAGTAATTTGTTCAAGAAGATTGACAATGGTTGATTGGTTTGTTGAGGGCAGTTACGATACAAAGTATTTGATAGATGTGATTGGACATGAACAACATTGATTTAGACAGTTGACAATGGATTGTGGCTGAGGAAGTACAATGACATATTCACGTTATCTTGTAAGTTTTAAGTCTTGCAGACTTGAGGATTGGATTCCTCATTCCTTCTTAGTTGGAGTTGAGAAACGCAGGCTAGGTCTTATATTGAGAGTTGGTTCTCTTTCTATCAGTTGGTTTTGATTTAATCACAAATATTGTATTCTTCCATGTACATCATATCAAAATATAAAACAAGTTTACCATACAAATCTTGTGATCTCTTGTGATGTGTCTCTTGCTATGATTTTATGTTAATGACATGCTTATGATTTATTATGCTATGTTTATGATTGGTGGAAGATATGATAATGATGCAATAATGGTCTACTTAGTAGTGTGATGCATTGATGAAATTTGCTTGACTTTGATAGAAGTAAAAATTTATAAATTGCCTTCATGCTGATTCAACCCTCCCGTCTCAGTGTGACCATTGCAATGTGGATGGCATTTACTCTCCAAGTAGGGTGAACTTGTCTAATAATAGGTTCAAAAACACCTCATTGGAGTTTTCTAATCCTAGTTACGCCCTATTATTACTTTCATGATCATAAATGCCTCGCTAGGAATACACACTTGATCACTTAGGGGTGATTACTATGGGTTTCACAAACATTCAACTTGTGCATGTAATTAGTCCTAAGCTTGGTTTTCCTATATATGAAAGCATGTGCCTAATTGATTAGGGATTCATTCATGTCCCTTTTCGGTCATTCATTATTAATGCAAATTACTTTTTTGGATCATTACTTAACTTTTATTATTTCTCTTTAATCTTTTTCTAACTATATTACTATTTCAATTAGTTTCTAAATCCATTGCTCCAAAATCTCAAAAATTTGTACTATGTAATCTCTCATTAATATCAAAAAATCATTTTTACACAAGCCTCAACAAAGGTAAAACTTGCATTCAAATTGCACTTGATGAGAGTTAACAACGCTATACCCAACCTCTCTAATGAACCTAAGAAGTAGATATACCTAACCCCCCTAGTGAATGCAAGAAGTAGCAAGAGAAATGATATTTTAATTCAAATCTTAGTTGTACAACACGATGTGAAACTTAATTATGAAGAATGGCTTGAAGCCTTCAATTGGTGTGATTTAAAATAATGACAATTGCTTACAAGAGCTCTATGTATTGATGGATTCTGTTTCTTGTGTAAGGAATAACAATCACATAAAAATAAACAATATACATTAACATAAATCTTTTTAACATTTCAAGTGGACACTCCACTTATCATAAAAAATATAATATATTTACACATAGTGATCTTATATATAATATAATACATATTTATATATAATCATCCTTATATCTTTGGAAAATATAACCATCTTTATAAATTTTCTATAAAATTGTTTAAATAAAAAAACATGTACTTTGACATAAGTCTCTTTTGTTTTGATTATTTTTACTTCCAAAATCATCTAATTTTTTAAATAGAAAAAAAACTTTCACAAAAAGAAAAATATAAACTTTATTTCTATTTAAAAATAATTTTCTCTCTCATTTTTCTTTTAAAAAACAAAATAATAAATATTAATAAAATTATTTTCTAAAACTTTTTCAAACTTAGAAATTTTCAAACTTTATTATGATAAACATAATTTCTAAACAACCATAATCATTTCAATGTGAAAATCATAATCATTTCAACTTTAGAAACTTCTGGATTGTATTTTGACAACCATAATCCCTAGAGAAAAATCCAGTTTTAATTTGACAATAACATCATTCTTCTTTTACTACTAATACTTTACAAACAAATAAAACTTTTATTAATTTATTTTAAATAAAAAAATATATATGTTTATATTTTATTACGAAAACTTTATAAATAATAACTTTTAATAATTTAATTTTTTAATAAAAAAAATGTGTAAAAATTAATTTTAACTTCCCTTACCTTCGGTAACTTCAAATTCCTATCCCTTACATCCTAGTTTCTTAAAGTAACTCCAACTTCTTTTTACATCACGATTTCAAAGAGCAAGTCTAAGGCAATACAAGAATTTCAGTATAGTTAACTTGGTCAGCAAGATATTTGTGTAAGATGTAGAACCGTCAATGATAATGTATGGTTAAGACGTTTCTTAGGCTGATTCAAATTATATCTTACAAAATTTACTTTCGCATAAATTCTCTATCTAAGTTTTAATTGTTTAAATTGCAAAAAGTAAAGACATATCATTTTAAATGAAAAATTTGCTGGGAATCTGGAAACCCCTCCCTTCCCATTGGTTTACATTATACGTTATACGAGGCTGATGGAAATCTTTCCAATTACAAATTGAAAGGAGAGAAAAATCGCCTAGAGATTTGAAGCAAGCAATGGAGACCATGTTCAGCCAGGAAGAGGCGTTCCCACATTGATAACCTATGGAGAATCAGATCCAAAGCCTTCAACAACTTTAACTTCCTCTAGAGTATTTAGTCCAACCCAAAAAAACAGGGAAAAGAGACTGTGGGGGCGCTTGAATCTTTAAGTAGAAAGGATCATACGGGGTGGTCTGTGATAAACTACCCTTCCCATCTTCTTCCGCATCTTTTGGCATCTTTCTGCTTTATCTCTCATCGAATCTCCTCTTTTAATTGTTGAAGATGTTGTGCTCTTCTTGTTGATAGCCGGCGCCCCATCTTCTATACTGAAATTCCACTCGCTCTCCCACTGGGGTTGGGGTTGAGTGCATGTAGAACACAAAACGCGTACACTGCAATGCAAATCCATGGTCAATATCTTACACCAGTAACCCTGTAAATCAAATATATTACAGACAGACACATACACTGTTCACTAATCTTATCAAACAAATCTGTTGCTGCATGATAAATACCTTAGGGGAACTATTAGTCCGCGCAGTGCCTGCTGCTTCTGATCAGTAAATGAATTTTTAGGGCTCTGCCCATCGCCAGAATAATCCTCCTGATCACACGCCATGTCTGCTGCAATAAATTGGGAACCCATATAATCTATTTGCAGTGAAACAGATCAAACATACACCAGATGTCTGCTAAAACATGAATGCCATAGCATACCAAACTACAGGCTTTTATGTTATCTGTTTCCTGAAAACCCAACAGCTGGGAAAAAGCAATTGTCCCCTGTTTTGGGAGTTGAAATACAAAAGCCTGAGATAACGGTGAAGAAAAAGGAGATCGTAAACTGTGGAGGGGGACAAGTGCAGATGCAAATACCGCTGGGGCCCTTTGTTTTGTGTTGTAAACCGCACGCTTCTTGTTTTCTGTGTAATAATCTATCTCTCTGAATGTGTGAGGAGAATTGAAATGATAGTGAGTGACACGTGTGCCTTGTATGGGGTCGTGCCATGTGCTTCCCCACCAACGCTAAACGCTTACTGCGGAGTCCCTGGAGGCTCCTCCGTAGACCGTCTTCGGTTTTTGGGTTTTCCCACATGACTCCAAAGTCTATAAATTGTGGTTAGTAATATGCACTCAGCTATGAAGCAATTAATGGTGTAGCGTAATGGTGTAGCGTAATTGCTTTATAGTAAGTTGTAAGTTGTAATCTTCAACCACAATGTGTCTAGCTCACTTATGTGCCTAGTTTATTTAAAAAAAGCTTCTAGTAAAAAATCTTTTAGCGACGTTTAATACCACATGTAACATGCCTCCAAAGAAAAGTAGTCTCTAGGAGGGGCAACATGTAGGTTTTGAATCAAATCAAAGATCAAACAAGATATAGATACAATAGGTATGCATTCCCATACAAATAATACAATCACAAATGAAAACACGTTATTTTTAATCTTGTTATGATAATATACATTTAAATATTTCACAAGGAGTGCCTTTGTCCAAACTTTTCCCAACTAAATACATTAAATGATAATATACATTTAAATATTTCACAAGGAGTGCCTTTGTCCAAACTTTTCCCAACTAAATACATTAAACTTATTGCATGCTAAAAGAGGGAGAAAAGCAAACATGGACTAGGAGAAAATTCCACAAAGATGAGAAATAGATTATGTATGTTGTCCAACTTTTATAGTGGAGTTGAAGGTACATTGAAGCAACTTACTTATCGACTAACTATGAATTATTGTAAAAAACAAGACTTAAAGATCCCAAAAACCTAGAATGGAGGTAAATGCATTGTGGTCTTAATATTCTCCAACATGTGTATCCTCCCTCCCTTCGGAAGGAATTACAAAACTAAGTTGCCTACCTCGCAAAATGACAATAAGAAATGAATGTATTTGATATAAATAATGTCAACATGAGACTCCTAGAGCATAGACAATTTAATTAGACATGTTAGTGTTTGAATATTGTTTTCCTCAATGGGCTCAATCATAGGAGCTTGATCCTCTAGATGTGAACTATGGGCTAAGTTTGAGAGTCATTAATGACGCCTTCCACCTATTAGACCTTGTCCACAAAGTATATGTTTAATGTTACAAAAATGAACGCTCCCCCTTAGAGAGGAATGTACATCTCCAAGAACCACTTGTAATTGGTTCTCTCTTTGACCCTGGCACACAGTAGCTCACATCACCTTGCTAACCGGAATTCCTCCAACTCTGTTGGTTAGCGTCTCCCTATTTATTGGAAGACACAAAATCGATGAATCTCTACACGTGCTACAAATCAATTCCAAAAAGTTTGAAAACTCCGTCAAAGGTCTATTATCATTTAATGTGATCCTAGGATCCTCTTGCTCTTGAACATCTGTCAATATCATCTCGTACCAACTAAGTCTATTAACATCACTAGAAGGTGCTAACTCCCTCTTCCCATCTAAAGGCTTACTCCCCATATTAGAAGTATGTGAACTATTATCACCTTTCAAAGTATTCTTCTCCTTAACCTCTTTCATTGACATCGATCCATGATCCAGGATCCCCTTAAATCCAAATACAGGATTGCCCTGTAACCTATAAAAATTTCCCTCTTTCACACCAACAAGTCGTGTTGAGTCTATGTCAGATCTTATTGGTTGAATGAGAATCCAACCTATGACAACCACTTAGCTCAAGCCCCTCTTTTTGTTAGGATTATTAATCCTCCCTTGTCCAATTTGGTCATATGTCTAAATTGGGAGTCCGTCCCAGGTCTATTTTTAGTAATTAACACCATTGGGTCCACTTGACCTAATTGGGGCACATGATTCAATTACTAAAGTGTGGGGAACACTAATTGAGGCTCACTGCCACTGATTGCACTTGATTGCATCAGTTTAGGAGCCTCCTAGACCAATCCCTACAATTTAGGAGCCAATGGGAGTGCTGAAACCAACCAAGGTCAGTTCAGTTCAGTTGATGACTGGTTAAGCTAAGTTAGGAGTTAGTTACATTCACTTCTAGTCCTCTACAATCAGTTAGCACTAGGTTTACTTGACTGCACTCAAGAGGGGCGCATTTCTCACCTACCACAGTCAGTTAGCCTTAGTCAACACTGAATGTAACACTTGAGTTGTGTTTTAGAACTTCGATGAACTCTGGTTATGGTTTAAACAAGGTCGGTTAACTATTGAGTCCTCCGATAGTGATTTAGACAAGGTCTTAGTTACCTACAGTCAAGTAGAGTCTAATCAATTCGAATTTCCTCATGTGGATTCGAATTGCTTGTGGCTATTAAAGCCATTGTACTTCATTATAATTATTATCTAATTACTCTTTGATTAATGAAAAGCTTTCACAGCTGCAAGCCATTTTTGCACTGTTTCATTCTTCAATAACTGAGTAAATTGTGTGATCTATCCTGTGAGTTGTGTGTTTGTCCACAGATCTATGTGTTCAATTTAATATGGTATTAGAGCCTCGACGGACAAGGCACTTCTCCTCCTTAGATCTCCTACTAGATCATTTTTTGAGCAAAATTGCTCCTTCCAGCACTACACCAGAAGTGGAGAATTTACTACTTAATACTCCAAGCAAAGGAATTGTTGATCAAGCTTGATTGATTAACTAAGTTGGGTGTGAAGAAAATTCCAAAAGTGCAGGTTGTCCGACCTTATGGTGCCCTCTTTTTTTGTTTTGCAAGTACAACTTAAAATGGATTCATCACTTCCTCTTCTCACCCTATCCTCAAACTATTCAGAATGGAAGAAGAAGATGATTTCATCTCTGATGAGACAAGGTCTCTGTCGGGTGTCTATTGGACTCGGTAAAGAGTGTTTTAGTGAGATTGACTAGCTGAATAAAAGTGATGGAGCTTTTGGAACAATAGCAACGGGTCTTTCTTGTAGCTTGCGCTACCTCATTAGATCTATTGAAGACTCGAAGGAACTCTGGACAAGATTGGACAGAACCTTTGGAGTGATTGATGAGGATCATAACAGCATTTTGGAGAGAATATCCAGAACCATAAGTACTCTTGATCCAGAATTCTCATCCTCCACTCTCTCTGATGAAGTTGTTCAAGATGAAGAAGAAGAAGAAGCTTCTACACAGTCAATTCGAATTGAAGACATTCTCCATGCAATGACTCCTTCTCTTGATGCTCCAGAAGGTCATGAGATCTTTGATATCTCATCTCCTCATATTGCTGAAACAGAAGAAGACATTCAAATATTTGATATTGAAGAAAAACACTGCTGCACTTCCATGCAAATATTCACCGGTGATTTTCCTTTGAATTTTGTGCCAAATTTACCAGTAATTGCTTCTGAAAGTGAAGAGAAAATTGATTTTTCTCCCTCTAATGTTGCTGCTGGTGTGCAAATATGTGATACCTTGGATATTTTGGAAGAAATGTCAGATTACTAGAGTGATCCATTCACTCCCCATGATCTAGATTTTCCAGCAAATTCCTGCAGGATTGCATGCACAAAAATTCAAAATTTTGAAGAAGAAGAAAGCTGTGCATCCACCGGCTCGGTTAACCATTTATTTGAATATGATATTAACCTTATTGGATCTGATATGATCTTATTTAGATCTGATATAATATTGCTTGGTTTAATATATCAAATTCATAATCTTTCAGTACTGCTTGTACCTGTTCTCATCAACGGTGTGAAGAAACAAGTACCGCAAGTCTCCTACAAAACTGCTGCTGGGGATTTGATTCCATTTCATAGTTTTGGATCTGTTTTGAACCTATTTATATCTGATTTACTTTCTGATCTGATATTATTTGGTTCATATTTTAAAATTCAAAATATTTCAGTCATGCTTGTAGCTGCTCTCACCAATTCCGGTGTGAAAAATCAAGTACCACACTTTCTCTTCAAAACCGCTGATGGGGATTTGGTGTTAGTTTCCTCATATGAGGTTGCTAATATTTTATTATTTGATTCATTATCTATTTCAGAATATATATCAGACTATGGAGCTCAAGCATTCGCTCTCAACGGTCCCCGTGCTTCTCTACCATTGATCACATGCTCATCTCCTCACAGAACTAGTAAAGAGGAAGATTTTCTGCATCTGCCTGGACACTTGATCCTAACACTTGGGGCTGTTCTTACCACTCATGGTTTGCTGTTCATGGATGCAACATATGAGTTTCTTGAGTGTTCCTCACATGTTCTGAATCCTCAAGAACCTTTTCTCACCTATCAGTTGACTTCAGTTGTTCTACATGGGTCCAGTCTTCATCCGGCAGCTATCTATATTTCTGATTTAGTTGAGCATATCATTCTTCTTCCAAAGAGGAATAATCCTCTAGACATAATGATGGAGAGGTTCACATGCCAAGCCCCAGGATACCTGTACACAAAAGAACTAGATTGATCCTGATTCTACCTGCTTAATTCGAGGGGGGGGTTTTTTCCCATGTGGTTTTTCTTCCCCAGCACCTTGTTTTTGAGCAATTACTTTACTTTACTTGATGTAATGGGTGACCTATGGTATTAGTTACCAGGGCCCACAGATTGTCTAAGTTAGCATTCAGGGGGTGTGTTAGGATTATTAATCCTCCCTTGTCCAATTTGTTCATATGTCTAAATCGAGAGTCATCTCTAAATTGGGAGTCCATCCAGTCTATTTATAGTCATTAACACCATTGGGTCCACTTGGCCTAATTGGGACACATGATTTAGTTACTAAAGTGTGGGGAACACTAATTGAGGCTCACTACCACCGATTTCACTTAATTGCATTAGCTTAGGAGCCTCCTAGACCAATCCCTACAATTTAGGAGTCACTGGGAGTGCTGAAACCAACCAAGGTCAGTTCAGTTCAGTTGATGACTGGTTAAGCCAAGTTAGGAGTTAGTTACATTCAGTTCTAGTCCTCTACATTTAGTTAGCGCTAGGTTTACTTGACTACACTCATGAGGGGTGCATTTCTCACCTACCACAGTCAGTTAGCCTTATTCAACACTAAATGTAACACTTGAGTTGTGTTTTAGAACTCTGATGAACTCCGATTATGGTTTAGACAAGGTCAATTAACTATTGAGTCCTCCGATAGTGATTTAGACAAGGTCTTAGTTACCTACAGTCAAGTAGAGTCTAATCAATTCGAATTTCTTCATGTGGATTCGAATTGCTTGTGGCTATTAAAGCACAGGGACTTCACTTAGTGAACCTCTCATATAGCACATGCGATCATGGGATATTAAAGAATACCCTTAATTTCAAGAGATATTGACACAAATCTTTTTGTTGAAACCCCCTCCCAATACTTAAAACCTCCTCCCCACCCCTTTTTATACCTCAATCCTTATAAACCACCCTATCCACCCCCACCTTAGACCCCTCATCCCCCCAATACCTGCAATATATTGGTTCGGTTTTTTATAATTTTAAAACCCACAATATGAACTAATGTGATAGGGTATTGGTCAACAAGTGAAGCCCCCGTGTATTAAAGCCGTTGTACTTCATTGTAATTATTATCTAATTACTCTTTGATTAATGAAAAACATTCACAGCTGCAAGCCATTTTTGCACTGTTTCATTCTTCAATAACTAAGTAAATTGTGTGATCTATCCTGTGAGTTGTGTGTTTGTCCACAGATCTATGTGCTCAATTTAATACTTTTCATTGAGGTAAGCAAGAGTGTGCAACACTTCCTCATGGTTTTTCCAAGGGCAAGGCCAACTTGGAAACTAGATTGGTTTGTTACACCTTAACCTACAGAAACTTCTTCTACTTTGTTCACTTTCTACTATGAAACACTTAGTTAATTTTTCAAGTACTTAGCATCCCACATAAAACAGTAAAAGAAAATTAAACATCAAAGAGACACACGATTATGTGGGAAACAACCCCAACCAGGATTGTTGCAAATTTTATATAAGATAGCAGATTATGATTACAACAAAAATAATAAGGGAGCACTTGTAAATGTCTTCCCACTTGACGTGCACAAACCGCACTAGCCAAGGAGTTACAAGACTTTAACAAAATTTCCTTGCAAGCTCTCTCAAGTTGTTGTAGCCACTCAACTCTTTCGAACTGTGTTTTTGACTGCTGCTGAAACCCTTGTTCTAGTTGTTTCCAAAGTGCTCCCCAAGCTAAGCTCTTTGAGAGAAAAACCTTTCCAGGCTCGTGTTTCTCCACATACTCGTGCTGCATTGGAGAAATCCCTTGAGTTAAATGTGTGTGTCTTGGTCACTTGGTCGAATCTTAGATGCCCTCCCGAGATGGCCTTGTTTGTGATAAGACTTCCATACCTTCTCGTCCTTTGTCCTTCGTCCTTTTATAGTCACCATGTGGGAGAGTGTGAGCCAAGAATGGTCATGCCCTTTCTTAGCACCCACGCCAAAGTGCCCCTTTGCTGACGTGTAAGCTGCTAACCAAGTGCCTTACCAAGTTAACTCCCACAAGTGCACTCATATTTTTTGAAGGTCTTTTCGAATGGTTCGTCATGTCCAGATGCCACATCATCCAACCATTCGTCGTGGTGCTTGGCGTCTCTTCCATTGAGCTTGTGGGTTCTTGGTCCAAGCGTTCCCCAACTCCCAACATATAGAGCACCCGATGGTCCACTTGAGACTGCGGAGCTCCCAGATCCCCATCTCATACCACTTTGTCAATGTGCCACACTCCCACTTTGCTTGAATTTTCATGGCCCGAATTTGTCTAAGTGTGGGATTTGGTGTGGGAGTGTTTTCATGCATGGTCTGCATGCTCCCCATGTTCTATTTCATTGGTATTTTGTTTCAGGCAAGGTGTCCCCTTCGTCGAGCCACTATGTCCACCAATCGAGTGTCTTTCCGTTTCAAGCGCCCAAGCCAACCTCTTGGGAAGGAGCACTTGCCTCCTATGGGAATGAAGGTGATGTCGATAAATGTGCTTAGGCATGAGAGCATTACACCCTGCCCCACCCAAAGTGCTTGTTTTCCTCAGCGATGTGTCCAAAATTCCCTCTCTTCCAAATTTGCTACTATTGCAATGCACCAGACTTTGTTGTTCAGTCTTGTTAGCCTGTGCATCACTCTGCTAGTCCGCTGGTATTGGTTCCATTCATCTCCTACATTGTTTGGGTGACCAGCCTGTACACTGAGGTTTTTCAGTATTCCATTCACTTTTCCCTCTCCACATGAGTTCTGCACTTGATGAATTCTTTCTAAAGTTGGGTAAATCCTACGTGATTCACTCAGTTGGCTTCATTTCAGTGTGCCTATCCTAGAAGCACCTGCGGCCCTCCTACTATCGCCAAGGGTAGGGGTCGTGACATAAGTGTGTCTAACCGAGAGAGGAGGGGAGATGATGCTCCTAACCATCTCCTAGTCTCTTTCTTTCCTTCCATTTGTTTTCTATCTTTTGACTTAAGTAGAGAAGAAGCGGAGCATTGCTCCTAACAGTGTCGTTTCCTTTGTCAAACAACCTCTGCACTTCTAAGTCGTCTATCCAAATGTCTGTTGCAACTAAAGTGCCTCCTTCGTATGCGAACGTCATGTCCATCTCAATCATCTTGTCACACTATTTTCTTTCCATGTCCTTTTAGAACTTGGTAATTGTTTCCACAACCATCTCCATAAAATGGTACAAGTGATCCTCATTGCTCATATCTTTGATTTCTAGCATCACGCTGGTGTAGGATTTGATATATGATTTAATTCATCCCACATGCTTAAGCCTCATAAGCTCTTTATAGGAAAACTACCCTTGATTTCCCAGACCAAACTATGCCTTCAAAGCCACCTTCATTTTCTCCTATTTTTCAATTCGTTGTGTCACCTTGTTGACGAATGTTGACACAAACCGAACCAACAAAACCAGTCGACAGGGGTTCCCACTCTGTCGACATCCAAACCATCGTGATCTCCCTAAGCACCAGCCCAGATAGGTTTTACCCATCCGGAAACACCTGCAGAACGGATGAAATATCACCTGAGATGTTCGAGGGAGAGTTGACGGAACCAAGTTTGCGCAGAATGGGAGAGGACAATGTGCATCAACTTATCAGTTTAGCGTGACATTAACAGATCATTCAACTTATTAATTGACATAACCATTCATTACCATTTTTCAATAGATTGCATCAATCAATCATAACTACGGTAAACACATTGACACACAAACAGATCCAACAGAATAATGTCATGTAAAGCAGGGAAACATCATATCATATATCCATGTCGCGGATTCACATAGAATTCATCATTGAGTCACAGAAAAGAGTAAAATAGGAAAAAAGAAAGGAAAACAGTGATTTAGCTCAACTTTCGTCCTATCATATTTCTTCCACAAAAAATCACGAATTCTTCAAAATAGCTCAGAGATCAAAAAGTGCTCTCCAAAAGTACTAAAAAAGGAACTCTCTACCAGGATGCTCATATAGTGTTCTCTCTAGATCATATAATTGACACATTCAATTATTCATCTACTTATAGGATTGCACCTTTACTCCTTGATCAGTGCCATGCAATGCTCGTTATTCTACTGATATGGT
>LPNX010915385.1:5674-28174 GCA_001517045.1 Pseudotsuga menziesii | reverse complement strand
CATGTCTATGCCTTGGAGTATGATAAACCATGGCTAATTCAGCATTTTATCCAAATTTTCAATATGCTTGTGTTTAGCGGTTCATCTGCTTATGCTGCACACCTCCATTTTTTATGAGATTTTAGAAACAGATATGGTTTTTTTTGCAAATTCTAAATATGTAAATTTTAACAAGAATACATAATTTTTTCTATTTTTTTCTTATTTATCTTCTGTCATCACCCCTCAACTCAAAAACCACACTGTTAGTGTTTCATCCATATCTATTTCATTTCTCAACCATTTGAAAAAAAAATTGTATGGTGCACTAAAAAACACCAACCTCTACATGCTATAAAAAACCCATTTCCAAATAATTGCATTAAGACATTCAAACGCTGCACCCACAATCGATGTACCGTTTTCAAGGTTTGATCTCTTAGATAATTAAAAAACTATTTTAAAATATTATTTTTATTATTAGAAAAATAGTCGTGCACTAGTCCTATATGTTTTCTATATGTATATCAGTTTTCGTAAGTTTATTCCGTCATTTAGACAATTAGACGCTACACCCACAAAATCATATACCTTATAACTTGTCCCAAAAATAAAAATTGCCCATTAAAAAATATCTAACTTTAGATAGTTAACAACATTATCAATAGAAAAAAATTATATATTTGGAAAGGTCATTCAATTTCCTACATTGCTTGTTTTTAACTGATTGCAAGATTCCTTGTGTAAGTGTCTCAAAATATCCATGCAAGTTGATGGATGTCTGTTTTTTCAGTTTTGTATTGCATCTAACGCACCAAAATAGACCCTCAACTTCTTGCACACACCTGTTACCTCTTCAAAATTCTAGCGGTTAGTGATCTGAGCAATATTAGCTCTTCACAGTTTCAACGAGCAATGATGGAGTAATTAATAGCTTCCAACAAAAAATTCCTCATGAAAGGAGTGAGATAGACTTGAACAACATGGCCATAATAATGACACCTTGTGCATAGGAAGGGGCATTAAAAATGTACAAATATTGCTTACACGTCGAGATCCCTCATACAATCTCCAAATTATCAATCATTCCCTCACTGAAATCCGGCTCCATCAACACTTTATCCACTAACTGATGAACAATATATTTAAACGAAGTATCAACTAGGATTGTGCATCAACTGATATTTCCTATTTCTCCAATTAACTTTAAATACTCTTCTACCTTATCCAAATTTTCCATTATCACCCTCCACTTTCAGGCTGCAGGAGAAACAAAGGAAAACCATCACCATTGCTCATGCTATACATTATGAAGAAACATAAATATTCTTTAACAGCTTCAAAAACAATATTTAAGCTACACATATTTATGGGCCAACCATTAAAAATAAGGAACGGTTTTATAACAAAAATGTGTACATATGGTCTTTGATGGGCATTTTTCCCATCAAATTCCAACCGTGACTCCATCCATCTACAGGGACTATTAAAGATTTTTTTTTTGAAAATAGTGGAGTGTCCACTCAAATAAGGAACACACAAATTTGCACAAAGTCATTCTAGAAATTAACTTTCTAATTTTAAAGTGGATACTTATTTATATCTTAGAATTTAGGGGTGGACTACCATGTATAATCTTCCTAGATTACAGGAGGATGAGACAAGTATATTCTCCAAATTGATTTTATAGATGTTATTGAAAATAAACAATTACAAAATAAAAATAAATTAAAGAGTTAATTTAGGGAAAGGTGAGTTTGGTGATTTTTTTTTAATAGTTAAAGGTTAAAAGGACTAGTTATTTCATAGTTCAAAGTTAAAAGTGTCACTACTAAATATTTCAATTATTTAATAATAAAAAATAAATTCAACTACTAGCTCAAGGGCAAGTTCCTAAGTTCATTTCAATTATTTAATAGAAGTACTACTAGTTTTAATTATTTAATAATAATAAAATGTGAGTTCAAAGTAATTGAATGATTAACGAATTTAGGGCATTATTTGTAGCCAACCCCACTTGGAACGGTTAAAAATACTTATTATACCTTTGTCATAATGCACATGGTTGTGGTGTTTGGCAGCATGAGCTAACCAAACCTAGATTTGCATTAGGGTTGCAAGGAGAGAAAAAGAGTTCTATACAAGATCACCATCCTTTTCTTTATATAATATAAATTTCCATTTTAAATGGGTGGGATTTTCAGATACAAATAATTGGACTGATAAGGTTTACATCAAAACACACCGCTGCCCCTTAGCTACCAGAGAAAAAATAAAAAACTATAATTAGCCAACAACAGTTCGGCATACACATATTTATTGGCCAACTAATTAAAAAAAAATTAGGGAAGGCTTTAAAAAAAATTGTGTTTACAACTGCCAGTATAACGGTCTGTGGACTATTTGATAACTGCTTCCACTGATTTACACATTTATGGGCCAACCAATACAAATAAGGAACGATTTTATAACAAAAATGTGTACATCTAAATTCTTTGATTGTAAATAAATAAAACTCTTAACTGTATTTGACCGGCACCAAAATGGCTTTTGATGGGTATTTTTCCAACCAAATTCCAACCTTGACTCCATCTATTTTGAGGGATTGTTAAAAATCTTTCTTGAAAATAGTGGAGTGTCCAAACACTAGACACACAAATTTGCATAAAGTTTATTCTAGAAATTAACTCTCTTGAAACTCATTTATATCTTAGAATTTTGGAGTGGACTACCATCTATAATCTTCCTAGATTACAGGAGGGTGAAACAAGTATATTGTCCAAATTAATTTTATAGTAGTTATTCAAAATTCAAAATAAATAATTACAAAATAAAAATAAATTTAAAAGTTAGTTTAGGGAAAGTTTCAGTTTGGTGATTTTTTTTAATACTTGAAGGTTAAAAGGGCTAGTTATTTCATAGTTAAAAGTGAAAAGTGCCACTACTAGTTATTTCAATTATTTAATAATAAAGAGTAAGCTCCACTACTAGCTCAAGGGGAAGGTCCTAAGTTGATTTCAATTATTTGATAAAAAAAAAGAGCTTAACGCACATAGGGTTTCCTAGTTAAAAATACTAATAATTTTAATTATTTAATAATAATAAGTGAGTTCAAAGTATTTGAATGATTTAGTTAGACACTACATGCCCAACGAATTTAGGTCGTTATTTGTAGCTAACCCCACTTGGAAGTGTTAAAAATACTTATTATACATTTGTTATAATGCACATGGTTGTGGTGTTTGACAAGAAAGAGTTTTATACAAGATCACCATCCTTTTCTTTATAATATATAGTTTTCCATTTTAAATGGGCGAGGTTTTTTGATATAAATGATTGGATTGATAAGGTTTCTATTGTTTAATACTTTGATGTTGCTCTCTTCTATCCAAGGATATTTAGCTGTAGAAATATGTGCTATTCTTGCAGGTGCAGATGAAAAGGAATCATGAAAACTTACATGGAAGCCCCTTCTTTTAGTTGTGTTGCGCTTGCAAATGCAGACCGCTAGAGTCAAAGAAAACTGCCATGGAAACCCATTCTCTCGCTTGAAGATGCTGATGGCTATGGCCAAGAAGCAAAAACCTACATCCCACCCATTCTTTTGTTTGTAAGTGGCTCAGGGAAGATGTGGACAAAAATGGCAAACCAACATGACTATGGAAACACTTTTATTTCTTTGGAGACATGGAAAAGGAGCCGCAACCAACACTGCTATGGAAACCACTTATTTCCCCCCCCCCATTGATAAGTATTAATGGTTTATTTCAATTACATATGGTTTTTCACACAAAGGGTTTCCTTGAGGTTGCGACCTGCCTAGACAATTAGGGTTTTGTTTATCTAATTTTTGGAGGGGTTTGTTTTCCCATTAGATTTTTGTTGGGAACCATTTCTTTGTACATCATACTCACTTAAATTAGGCTAAAGGGAGGGGAAATCTTTGTTACATACACACCTTCAATCTTATATTTAGCATCTCTAGGGGTCAAATGAAACAATATTCAATCTCTTGTCTCTAAGGTCAAAATCACTCCCACTAGTCAAATCGCTAGTTTTTTTAACAATTACAAGACAAAATCCCTATAATTTAGGAATTTGTCCCCTCCTTCTAGCCAAATCCCTACATTTTAGGGAAAATGTGCCCTCGACAATCACTGAGGATGCATATCTTCTTATTTCTTATTTTTCTTGGGATTAAAGTTACAGAGTGAGCTAAACTCTAGATGATTTGCACCTGCAGCTTCTCGAGCAGTTTTTGCCAAAAACCAACGATGGGAAAATCACTTAAATTGGAATTTAGGTTGATGGAATTTCAATTTTGACTGCATGAATGGATTCATCTACCTCAATTACCATATGGCACCCCAATTATGCAATTCTGACGACCCAAAACTGAGATTGCAACAATTTCGGTCGGATTTTCACTGGAAAAACCATCGGATTCCTGGTGCAAATTGTCTAGAGTTTAGCTTACTCTTTAAAGTTACTCTTGCATGAGTTTCCTCCTTCTTGTATTTTGTGCACTTAAGTTAGCAATTAATAATTGGTTAAGTAACTAATAGAAATTTTGACTTAGTTAATTATCTAATTTATTACTTTAGGTTAATTAGACTTCAATTTCATATATAGAATTGATTTCACTACCTCATGATAGTTATAGGATAGTTAGACCTAACCACTCATGTATTGTTGATTGAGTTGTCATTGATCCCAACAAGAGAATTGTAATGGCTTCTCAGCGCTTATGGATGCCACCAAGGCCCTTGTAGTGGATATGCTTGATGCACGGGTATGGGACTGATGGGTGCATAGGTATGGATGATGTCAGTACCCTCACTTGTGGTAGCTTGGGATTTGGATCCCATACATAGATATTTTTTCTTGGAGCACTTGGTGGATCCCTCCACATGTTTGAGACACTATATGAAGTTCTTGCATGATCATCTTACACTCGAAGATCGCATTGTTGATCCTTTGGATCTTCTACATGCTTGATGATGTGGATGATCTATTGAAGCACTTGATTGAGATGCCCTTACACTCTTGCACATGGTGGGACTTGGTTTAAATACTCTTATCAATTGAATAAAGCATGATATGGTCAAATTAGTTATGGTGATTCCCTATGGAACACTTGGTTTGGGTCTTGAACCCACACATATGGTGGCTTGATGGATCTTGGATATTGATGTTGTATTTTACTATCATCATGATGCTCGTGCATGTGGAATGATGGGTCTTGAAATTTATTTTGAAGTTGTTAAAGAAACATTTGAAGAACTTATCAGTCTTACTTAAAGAATCCTATGATTCATTATAGCCTTGTTGAAGTCCTTGATTTTATCTTGTTGAAGAAGACCTAAAGAGTGTGGTATTGTTACCTCCACCCTTTGGGTCCTTGGTACCCATTAGGAAATTTGCTATGATGATGGTGGTGGTGGTTTAATAATCCTTTCAACATGTCATTGATCCCTTATGATTCCCTTATAACTTGGAAGAAATATTTGATGATCATGCACCCTCACACTCATATCACTTGGAGCATGGAGCACTCTTAAATAGTGGTTTGATGGCCCTTGGACTTGATATACGATGATCCCTAGCATGTGGGATGTTGAGCCTTGAAAATCCAAACATATGGTATTTTGGTGGTTTGGGGTCTTTTCTATTTTTGATGAGATTCTTATAAACATGGTTAACAATCATTTGAGTCTTTGAACATGTCCTTGGTTTTGGAGCCCTTCACACAAATATATTTGAATTTTTCAAAGACATTTTACCCC
Organism: Pseudotsuga menziesii; assembly: GCA_001517045.1. Classification (NCBI taxonomy): domain Eukaryota; kingdom Viridiplantae; phylum Streptophyta; class Pinopsida; order Pinales; family Pinaceae; genus Pseudotsuga; species Pseudotsuga menziesii. The sequence goes on along the minus strand of LPNX010915385.1, from coordinate 22,409 downwards.
AACGTGGCTATGTGTCTTGAACACTCATAGGCTACAAGTTGACTCCCAAACAAAAGGGGTAACTTTAAATCATATTAAAATGATGACAAGTCAACCAAGTGAATTAGAAAAAAAAGAAAATTTGTGTATAAATACAAATGTATGCCCTTATTCATGAAGTGTGATTGGTGCAAGTTCTATGAATTCGGGTTAAGCACTGAGGTAGCCACAGCATGAAAGAAGGAAATCTCTTATGTAATTTTTCAACTTTGATCTCGGTTTCCACAGGTGATTAAATTTTGATCTTTCAACGCATCCAAGGACATCCTTGGGAATGTGAAGTCACTTGCAAACTTTACTTCATGCCATTTGAAATTAAGCTCGGATTATTCTGATGTAGCAGCATCACTATTTTTTTTTTGAACTCTCTACAATATATCCTTCTGTTATCAACCAAAATGGCACTTCTCCGTCCGAGTGCTGACATCCATTATGTCGGTACACAAAAGGACAATTAGGATTGAAGTGGCCAACGCACTATTGATGTGCATGACCATGGATGGATGATCTCCAGACCATCCTAATATATTTTTATTCTGATTGTAAGGTTGCACATGCTCCTATTTGCATTGCAACTCGCATATCACATGCGACTATGTGCATTACAACCCGTGTGTGCATTGAACACACAAGTTCCCTTTGAGAAACAAGTGTGTCATACATTCATTACTTATATAAACACTCTCGTGTACCTTAATTTAACATTAAAAAATATAAATCGTGATTGGATGAGATTAGTTGGGCCTTAACCCATAACTATCCCAACTGTCTCAACCATCCTAACCTTTGAAACCACTCTATTTCCCAATGTATAAATAGAGGCCTTGGGATGGGGCTAATCAATCAATTCTAGAAGATCAAAGTTATGCTACTGGTATACCTTCAGAGTCTTGGAGCGATAGAACTCAATGTCCTCAGTTGCAGAGGAGTCCTTGTGTCAGAAGCTGGGTTGTATTCTCACCTATTAATTGTTTGTTAATAAAGAGAATTATTCTTCCAATCTTTATATTGTGCTTTTCTCATGTATATTGGTTAATGAATGATGTTAATTATATTATTAATATGCATTTCATCTAACCTATGATATATATATGTATGCGATATTTCTAGAAGAATTGGCTCTTTCCACGTGAAGAGAAGCAGCCCTAGAATCTTTGGAGAAGATTGAAGCAGGAGAAGACAAAACTTGGATCAACCGTCATAAACCAAGTAAGCTAAACTCTCTTCCTATTCCCATTTCATTTTCTATAAAATTTGATTGTCTGCAAGTCTATTAGTAAGTTAGTTACCCTAGACTCTAGGTTACAAGGGTGTATTGTAATGTACAATAGAACTTGCGGCTCCACTAGGGAGTCTAGCATGCTCTGGGTTCATCCTGTAGGTTCCCTTTACCAGTCTTTGTTCTGATTCTAATTCTGAGTGTGATTCTTTTTATCTTGCTTTTGATTTACAGTGTAGTGTACCCAGAAGTCTTTGTTATCCTTTTTTAATTGAAATTTTTTTAGTAGTACACGTGGGTTTCTTTCTGCACAGTCGCGTGTATGACCTCATACACATGGGTTGTTGTCTAGACAGTCACGTGTCGTACTCTAGTTTCCTACATACATAGTCACATGTTTCCTGTAGCAGTCTAAAAGTTGGATAGGTTTTTCTTGTCCCTGTCTCTTTGGCTTTTTAGTTGTTTGGAAGTCTTCTATTTATGGCATGAATCTGTGAGTATGAAGTCTGTGTGTCACACCGTTTGCTTGTTCTTCAATCCTTTGAGCCTTTTGTTTGAATTTCTTCCATTTTGTGAAGTGTAGGTGGTCCTCCTGCTTGGTCTGTAAGTTTAAGTGCTTGTGTCTAGGTCAGTGATCAGGGCCTTGGATGCTTTATACTCTGTAATACGTTTTGTGGTGTCAGTTTGTCACTTTTTCTTTTGTGAATCTAGTGGACTCTTTGGGTTCAATAGTTTCTCCAAGTTAGGTTTTTTCCAAGTCTTCTTCCTGTTGGTTGAATTAGATCTTTTAGGTCCTTTATGCCTCATTTCACTTTTCAAAGACTTCAAAAACTATAATGCCTCATTTAGTTGCATTATAGATTTTGAAGTCTTTGAAAAGAGAAGAAAAACATTTTATACTTTTGCATTTAGTTTCATTTAGTCGTTTCTTTTCAGTATTTTTCAAATAAAATTAAAAAATTATAAACAGAAGTCTTAGTTTTCTTGCATTTAGTTTTAAATTCATTAGCTTCTATTTGCAAAAAGAAAATAAATTTGGTTTAAGTAGTCACAATTTACTTTGAAATTTGCTTTATACATCATTTTGCTTTTTCTTATCGAGTCTATAACACCACATTGTTTAACACCATTTACCTGTGACTAAAAAAAGCCTTCTAAAATGAACGATGTAATTAAAAAATTATTAGTAAGTTTTATTTTTTAGGCTCCTACACCAGTTAACTTAGGCTACAATTATGGATTAGGGAATTTTAACTCTCCATAAGTGTTTGATTTTAGACATAGCTATCCAATCAATAGGTAAATCCTCTTCTATGTTGATTGTATCTAGGAAGCTCCTCTCAAATGAGAGTTAAGCATGAGGCCGTGTGGAGGCTTGGACTGAGGAGCTAACCCTCTGATTCCTTGTCAAAGTGTAGACCAAGGTTTTTGCGCATCTAGGGACTTCTGTCAATACCACCTCTTTGGCCCCATACGGTGCCGGTGTTGACAGGGTTCTGGGATTTGCTACACTGCCCATGCGTATGAATCAGGCTTGTGACTATCCCCCCAGACTGTTAGTAGAGTTGTGGTAGCCTTTAGTCTCTTTGACATCTAGGGTTCATACACAGGTACACCGAAAGGCTATTTATGGTTGACCTTGGATGGGCTTGAAAGGTAACCCCGGTAGAAGGTGTAGGAGGGAGTTTGGGTGATTCCTTCGCTTGTGCCTAAGAACATCTACAGGGACACCAAGTAATTGTATCTCAGCTTTCTTTTGGAAAGTGTATCTTACACCCTTTGTGTCTGCTTTGTCTTTAGGAAATTTTGGGGTGAATGATGTGTGGTTTGTTTTTTTTAGTTGGCCTTAGGGTGTGTGAAGAGTCAATTTTCAACTGTGGAGGACCAACCTATTAGAAGGTCAAGAAGGTTGCAAAACCTTCCTTCAGCTACTACAGTGGATCCTCCACCGCCCCCTCAAAGGCAAATATTAGATACGAACGACTCTTTTGAAGCGATAGGAATCAATGAAGTTCTAGGTGAATCATAACTTAGGAAAAACCAGTTTTATACAACCATAGTAGAGATAGAAGACTTGCAAGATGACGAGTTTGCAAGAAAATTTAATTCACCTCTTAATGACTTAAACGATCATGTGATCATCTAGGTTCTTCCATTTGATTCACCTGTGATTGGTGTTCCCATGAGCAGACTTATGGCTTGCTCAGGAGAGGGTCCATCTACCCCCATTTCAGCCATTCCGGGTTAAGGAGCACCACCTCCCTTGGTTGTTACCCCTAGAACAAATATACCTACTACTCCTTTAACTCCAGCTAGTCAGGTGGTTCAACCACTGACTTCCACAAATGTAGTAGGGCCTTCTAGAGGGGTGGTCACTAGGATTCCCTAGTGCACCTTTTGCTTCACCCTCTTTTGCACACACTGCTCAGAGTGGTCCTGCTGGATCCTCTTCATTTATCCAGGGTTTCCCATGGAATGGAGGGCACATTCCCCTATCCACTCCTTCTATAGGCCCTACATGTGCATATGTGGGGATGTAGTTTGGAAATACTAACTCTTATGGTCAAGGTTTCCAAACTTCGGTTTCATCCCCATTCACGAGCTTTCCCTTCTCACTTTTTAGCCGAGGGATACGTGCTCTTGTTTTCCAGACTCCAGTCTCAACTAGAGTGGCTCAAACCACATACATTACACCGCACACAAAAAATCCACTGGCTTATGGGTGGAATCCATTTCAAAGTAGTCCAAATACTTCACAATCAGTAGCTGGGGGAAGCCCGCCTTTACATTTGGGAACTAGGGGGCAAGTATTTCTACTTCCCAAGCTCGTACTTTTCAAGCTCTGTTTAGGCCCAAATTTCCATTCTTGGAAAATTTAAACTTGCCATTTTTTCCATGTTAATGAATGACATCATGAAACATGATGCCACTTGACCACCTATCCCTACCAAAATACCCTTGGAAATTCCAAAATTCGAGGGAAAATTTGGTGAAGACCCAGGTGATCATATCACCACCTTTCACTTGTGGTGCTCTTCCAACTCATTGAACGATGACACTATTCGGTTGAGATTGTTTCAAATAACTCTAACTAGTGCCATGGAAAAGTGGTACATTGAATTTCCCTCTACTGCATTCGATAGTTTTTGGGACTTAGCTATTATGTTCCTTACCCATTTCCAACTTCGTGTCCGGTATGATACTAGTACAGATTTATTTTCCACCTTTCAGCATGACAAATCCACTCACATTTTGGATCACATCCAAGAGTGGCAAAGGAGGAAGAGGCTCATCAAGGCCACAATCCTTCCCGATTTTTTGTAAGAATGATTGCTTAAGTCCTTATTTCTGTATATATCTAAGGATGTATCCACCTTGTGAGTAACTAATGAGGAAGAGGCCATCCTCAAGGCCCAACAACTATATTTTATATACTCTCAGTTTGAGATACTATATGAAATCATACCTGAGGCATCGTGGCCTACACATAGTGTCGAGAAACCTAACCCTCGACCCCATGCTGATGGTGTGGTTGGTTAAGTAAATTCTCCCACTATAGATTCTTTGGCCAACCAACTACATGAGTTGACCATAAGCATTCTATAGTGGAGTAAGTAAAGGCTAGCCCCCTCACCCCAAAATGCAAATATTTTTTCTCAATCCCCCCAAAATGGAAATCAGTAGCCTAGTGGGAAGAAGAAGAAGGGGAAGAAAGGTGAGGGAAATCAAAGCAAACCTGATCCTGCAAATAGTGTTGATGGGGGCAAGAAAGATAATAAATGTGTGAACTTTCCTTGCAAATTGTGCCAGGAATATCACCGAACCCATCAATTCCTTCTTATTGATCATGCTCATAAGTTGCTCAAAAATCAACAACCAACTGTCTTGAAGGATCCATTTCCCCAAGGATAGAATGCAACTTTGGTTTCTAATGTAGCTGGGGTTACTTCTAGTACCCCTGACCAAAATTATATCAACATGGTGCGATCTAAGATATTACTCTAGACTAGAAATAAGAACTATGATATGGAGACTCCGGAGAAGAGTAATTCTACAGGTGAAAGTTATAACCCTCTCACAATCGAGAAACCTGCTGAACCAATGCCTAAGATACTGAAATGTGTCTTTAAGAAAGCATTTCATAATCCCAATGCAAGGGCTGCAGCCAATTACTCTGTAGTTGAATATTTCGACCAAACACCACATGCAATGTCAACATTGGAGGTGTTACAGAGTTGTCCCGCCCAACGATATGCACTCTTAGCAGCTTTAGGTAGTATGGATTCGTCAAGCCTTATGGATAATTTTAATTTTTTTGATGTTAAGATTCGCCTGCCATATCATCTAATTTTGTCAGGAGATGTCATCCATGGGGGAAATACCATTGGAAGGATAGTTGTTAATGAAGGTGCTTCCACATGTGTCATGTCTTTATCTTGCTAGAAGGCTCTTGGATCCCAAGAGCTAGTTCCATCGAGCACCTTACTTACTACTTTCGACGAAAGGTAATTCTGTTCGCATGGTATCCTACCATCTTTTGAGATTAAGCTACCAGGGAAGGAAATGTATTATGAAGTGGAGGTGATTGATGGTCCATTGGATTATAACTTTCTTTTGGGGAGAAGCTGGAATTACGCTATGTGTGCAATAGACTCGATTATTCTTCGAGTGGTATTGTTTCCACACGAAGGGAAGTTGGTCACTTTTTAGCAGCTCAGTTTCACTCGGAAGGGTTGTATGGAAACTAATGAGTCCACTGTGCCATTTGTTGATTAGGTTAAAACAGCTAATGAGAGCTTGGGGGTTGTTATGTATTCATCGTTAATGGGTAGCTTTGATATCCCAGCCCTTATATACTATCTAGGTTCTACCTATATTGGGAAGTCAGTCTAGACAGTTGTCGATAGAATAGATCATTTGGTTCTTCCTTCCTGTAATGAACCTGAAGTTCCCTTATCGGTGGTGGACGTGACTTGTCAAGCTATCATTGACACCACTACATAGCATAGGAAATATGGGAAACCATAGAAGCACAGATCAAATTCCCCATTCTGAGACCCCAATCAAATGATGCCCCACAGGAACCGGCTGCAGAATTACATCAAATTGAGGGACTTATGTACAAAAATGGTCTATTAAAAGAGGAAGTACAATCACTTTGGAAAGAACTAGAAAATTGGAAGGAAGCATGCAAGAAGCAGGTGGAAAGGAAGCTGCACACACTGGTTGAAGCTGTAGACCGATTAGAAGGATCACCTCCTGCTGAGGATGGTGAGGAGGAAGAAAGAGTGGTCTTCCTTGTGTGTGGAGAAATATTTAACTAGTCAGGCTACAAAGTCATAGTTCGTTCCTTTGTGACACAACAAACTGTACCTACAGTTGTGGAAGAACAAGGACATGAAGCACCAAAGATAGAAGCGGGGTATGCGGAAATGATCCCTGGTACAGAAAAGGGGGAAAATGAACAATTACAGTCACAACCAACAGAAGAAGGACAATCTAATTGGAAGGATGGTGAAGCTCCGCAAGAGAAACTCCAGCAAAGGGAAGTAGCATATAAACAGGGTGCTGATACACAAGAACCAACATTTCTGAATATTCTTGTTGAAGTTGCCACCCAAATTGGGATAGATGAACCAGAGGCTGAAATTATTCCTGATTTTATTGAAGAAGTCTGTGCCGTGACTCCTGAACCGTCTCAGGGCACAGAACTAATAGATATGGAACCTCAGTAGTAGAATGATGATGAAGTTGAACATGGTGCTGATACACAAGAAACAACATCCTTGAATATTCTCATTGAAGTTGCCACCCAAATGGGGGAAGATGAACCAGAGATTGAAAATATTCTTGAATTTAACGAAGAAGTCTATGCTGTGACTCCTGAACTGTCTTGGGACACAGAGTTAATAGAAATGGAACCCCAAAAGCAGGAAAATTAAGAAGTTAACCAGGATGTTGTTACACAAGAACCAACATCCCTAGAAATTTATGTGGAGATTCTGAGGCAGCAACAAGAAATCAATCTCAAAATGGACATCATTCCTGATTTGTATTTAGGAGAGGATGAACAAATGCAATCATAATCCTTAGGGGACACTGAAATACTCAAAGAATAGATCCATATTGCAGTAGACATGGAAGCAACTCTACAACCCCAGCAGCATGAAGAAATAGAAGGGCAGGGCTCTATTACACAAGAACCAACGGCCTTGCATCCCCCTGTCGAAGCTACAGCTGACAATCAGGCAGATAGGGAGATCAAAATTCAGGAGGAGGTTGTCACACAAGAACCAACACCTTCACAATTAGATGTTGATGTTGTTATAAGAGAATTCCAAGGAGAGGATGTTGTTACACAAGAACCATCATCCCCATAAGTTGTTTCAGATGCACCTATGGTTGAAGTTGCTGCAGGAGAAATTCAAGGAAGGGATGCTATTACACAAGAACCAGAACCCCCAGAAGTGATTTTAGAAGTATAAGATGTTCAAATTGGAACATTAGGTGATAAGGTATGGACTCAACTTCCTCAAAATTTTGTCAATTTGGATTTTGATAATGAAGAACATGTTGAAGATGAAGAAATCTTGAAGCTGACAAAAGAACTCTCAATCTTGAGAATAGAAGTGAGGAAGTGGAGGAGTCAGGTGGACAGGTATCAAGAAGGGGTGGTTTCCCTTGCTGAACATAGGAAGACCATCAGGGAATTGAAGGAAAAGTGGGCAGAAGAACTCATGTCCCATAAAATCCATGGGGAAGAGTTACAGAAGGAGCTAAAGGAGCTGAAAAAGTTCAAATCCATGCAGGTGGAAAAATATCAGCTGTATACTCTCTCTCAAGAATTGTTGGGTACCAGAGTACCATCCTCCTCTTACCCTATGTTTTTATTTGAGCAGTTCATTTGGTTTAAACTGAGGGTTGTAAAATAAAGGAGACCGTATGAAACAGTGACCTCAGCTAAATTCCTGGAAACGTTTCTGGAAAGTGAATTTGAGGAGCAGAATTTGATGTGTGAGCTTTATTTGCATGAGTTGGCTTGTCCCTTGGACCGCCATTCAAATCCTATCCCTTTCTCGGGTGATGTTCAACTGAGGGATTTTTCCTCCTTTGTTAGCAACCATGTTCAGTGGGAAAGATCCTTCCAAACTTTCTCTCATAATGAGGCCCACTCTAACATTTGGATTTGAAGCGAGCCTAGAAACCCTCATCTTCTCCTTTCTCGTCATCAGAATGTACTCTCGTATCCCATCCAAACTCAGTGGATAATGGAACTTCAAGAAAAGTTTATTTCTACTTGTGTCAGCCATATTTCCAGGCATCAACAATTGGCTTTGGAAGGTAGCCAGCATAGATGGCAGGTTGCCTCTTCAACCCTGAGAAATAGAGATCCCTACTATTACAGGAATTTTGAACATACACTTTCCACAGTTGAGGGATATGTTGGATGCATGAAGGAATGTGGTTTTAATTGGCTGGGACTCAAATTCAAATTTCCTCTCATCTGGTGGCTAGCAAAACCATACAGGGAAGACTTCTCATTAACAAGGGCAGAAGAGCAAAGGTGTTGGAGATATTGGGTTTTCCATAAGGGATTCTTGGAAAAACAGGGAATGCCTGAATTACCATATAACTTTTCTTCTCTCCATGAATGAAGTACAATTCCTGATTTAGATTCAGACTAATGGAGGTTGTTGCATGGGGACATGCAACAAGACAATTGGGGAGAGATGTTGGGCCCAGAAATGACCCCTTTTTTACCACCTTTAACTACCTCTTTTTTCCTCATCCTACTCTATTATGTACACTAAACAAATGTTTTTCCTTCACTCAGTCCCTCAATTCATACAGGTATGGTTAATCATTGTCTTATTTTATTAATGCTTAGGATTGTTGTAATCAGGGATTTACATCTTAAATTATGCTAACATATAGTGGTTTTATAAAGATAATTCGAGATGTAAAGGATATTGGTGTAGCGAGCCGAACATGCCAAGAGAGGGATGAACATTTATTGTTGATATGATCGCCATCCATTCCATCGGTTCCCAAAGAATGTGGTCCAAGGATACTATTCCATGTTGGTTGTACAAAGGTAGCTGCAACAGGCTATAACAGATTCGGAGGCAACAGTGCGTCGTTGCTAAAAAATAGCTGCAATCCACGAAGTATCTTCTCAATTGATCATGATCGTCATTTCTGGCTTGAGTAACAGCCTTCCGATATTTTTTGTTTCATCTTGCCACGACTGTAACAACTTATCGTAATTAGGGTAGCCTGAAGATCAGAGATCTACATGGCTTCCCGATAATAGTGGGAAGATGTTATGATTGTAATTGTATAAATACTGGGAACTATTATGAGCTAGGGGTTGAAAAATTAATCAAATTATTGTATCATCTGTGACTGAGGTTGTGTGCTCATCTGCCATTTTAATACAAGGAGTTTGATTCTTCAGATCTTGGAATTCTAACATGTGTTACTTCCAGCATCTATGTGTGAAGGCGGGGACCGCCTTCCCACAGGGATTGCTGGGTTAATTAGGTATTTTATTTATTCTGTTGTGTGGTTTGAATTTTGTGATAAATTCCCTTATTTATAGTAAGCTGCAACAGTCATCGATTTGCTATGTGTTCATTGGAATGATCAGTAATTGCATCCCCTGTAAATTGCAGTGGTGTGGTGTGACAATCAACTGTGTAGGTTAACTTTCTCTTATGCAACTGTGTGATAGCTGTGACAACCCTGTTCATCCCTAGTTCTTTCAATTGTTGTTTTATTTATATCCTTGCAGTTTATTTCTTCACATTTATAATTGCAAAACTTAATTCTTGTACTTTGAATTTCTAGAATAAGTTGAATTAAGATAGTTGAGATGGATCTTCAGATGGTTTGGTAATTAAGAATTTAACTTTCTGCAAAAGTAATCTAGATGTTATTTCCAGAATCTTTTAATTCTAGATTAAAGATTGTAAGAAGGTATTTGTGATTGCATTCTTAAGAAGGTAAGCTAGATTAAGTAGATTATGGGATGAGTTCAGCTGAATAGGAAAGTAGGATCATTCATTTATAGCATCAACTACTTAGTGTTTAAAGCATATACAGTGCACGTTATCCCTGAAATAAGATACTTCCCTGGGTTGACAATTTATATTGAACACTCTATATGTTGGCTTTAATTAACTTGCATATAGGGTTCCCAACAGGGATCCCACTTATGGATGCATATTTTTTTCCATGACCAACTTTGTAGTTTCTCTTAGTTTATTGACTCTTTCAATGGTTTTCTACTTCTTATCATGCTTTATTGCTTGATTTCATATGTTGACCATTTTCACAAGGATTCCATACAACAAAAACTTGAAAAAAATGTCTTGCCAGTAACATAAAACACTAAAAAATCCTTACAATAGTACTATTTCCTAGGAAATGTCTAAGTTCTGGCAGAAAATGCTTGCATTTTAGAGAAAATAAGGTTGGGTCTTGTGTTTCTTTTGTATTAAATACATGAAAAAATGTGTCATTGTTAATAAAGCATGCACTTTACAACTACAATGGGTCAAAATTCAACCATTCACTAAAACATTTTGGGTATATATTTGATGTTTCGACCTATGTTTGATGAAAAATTCAACTTTTAATGTCGATTTGAAGTCAATCAAACATAAAATCTCATGTAAAATGCATATTGTGTCCTAATAAATGTCATTTAAGCTATGTTTTCTTTGTAGCATTTCTTAATAGGTGTTCATATTTTCCATGGAATGTTGGTTAAGTGACATTCCTATTTAACGCCACTTAAGAGACATTACAACTATTTTAGATATATGTCAATACATTGAAAGTCAATCAAACAAAAGAAAATAGTAATGTTTTTGAGAAAAATTGGGAGGAGGAATTTGGTTAGAGGTAAGCTTTCCTTTGTTTTTAGATTATCCTTGAAACTATATTCCATTTTTAAATTAAGAGGACTAATGTTTGATGTTTCTTCATAATGTACCCTAGTCTATATTGGCTTTTTCTTGCAAGTATGTTTCTATTTTTTGAACCGTTTTTTGTTGTTTTGAGTTGATTAGTCCTATTTTTTAATGATTTTTCTGCATCATACATTGCCACATGTATCACACAAACCATTCAAAATGCTACCCTATAAAGAGATATTAGGCACAAAGTTCAATTTTGTTAGTACATTTTTAAACTTTTTTAATTAAATTCTTTGAATTTATTATTAGTGTACTGATGAATAGTTTTTATTTTTATTTTGTTGAGATAGAAAGCAATGCTAGGTAACCCTAATTGGGGCGCTAGTGTATTCGATTGAAATTGTTATATACGGTCGGTTCTCAATTCTAAATACATTGCCATCGTGGGTCTTTCTTCTAATGAACTCAATTCTTTTGCATAGACTAGCGATTGTGATAAACATTTGAACAAAATCATCCCGACCTTAATTATGAAATTGGTGATGCGAAATTTTATTTCCTTTGCACATAATGCAAAGGGATAAAGAGAAGATGATTTTTTAATTCAACAACTATGAAACATTGCTTAGATTATGGGAACTTGGAAGGTGGAAAAGAATATCACCCCTTGGTAATATAGAAAAAAAATGTTTGTTGACATTTGTCAATAGATTTGATGTTTTTCTATTTTGATACTAATTGTATTTATTTTGTTGTTATTGTTACAAAGAAAAAACCACCAATGCTTGGAATTCCACATGCTACAATTCATAGTAGAAATGGTGAGGGTGATGAAATTGAAGTTAATACTTGGAAGAAAATGACCCTAATATTATTAAGAATGAAGGAATAAATAGGTTAATGGATTCAATTTGGGATGGACCTTCTACAGATCCAGATGAAGAAGTTAGTGGAATTGATGATCAATTATTTGCTGATCAAACAACCATAAAACTTTGAGCACGTAATGCTCTTGATGTATTATGTGATGTAGTTGGACTCAGGTCCAATATATACACTATGGATCCACTTACAATCTCAATTTTCTCCTCATGCACTTACTTCTACAAACTTCTTAAAGCAAATACACAATACCTGGTCAAAACAAGAGATTTTGAATAGTTTTTAGAAGTTTCAGGAAATCCATATTGGCATGCTACTATGGAGGAAGAGCAATAGTCTCTGATAAACAACTATCTTGGCATCCAGATCCCCCACCTCCTAGTAGGAAACTTAAATGGTGAAAATAGATATCTCTATCAAATTTGGAAACATATGGACATGAGAGAGATCATGGTTGAATATGACCACCAAAGTCCACTCAACATTTCCTCATTTTAGAGGGGTTTGTTTTCCCATTATATTTTTGTTGGGAAATTTCTTTGTACATCACACTCGCCTAAGTTAGGCTAAAGGGAGGGGGATCATTGTTACATACACACCTTTAATCTTATATTTAGAATATCTAGGGGTCAAACGAAACAATATTTAATCTCTTATATCTACGGTCAAAATCACTTCCCCTAGTCAAATCCCTAGTTTTTTGAACAATTACAAGACAAAATCCCTATAATTTAGAGATTTTACCCCTCTTTCTATCCAAATCCCTATACTTTAGGGATAAATGTGATCTCAAAAACTAGGAGGGTGCATATCTTCTTCTTTCTTACCTTTCTTCGGATTAAATTTACAAAGTGATATAAAATCTAGAGGATTTGCACCTTCTCCTGTGGTTTTTGTCAAAAACCAGTGATGGGAAAATCACTAAAATATCAATTTAGGTTGATGGAATTTCAATTTTTACTGCATGAATGGACTCATATACCTTGATTACCCCTATGGAACCCCAATTATGCAATACGGGCGACCCAAAACTACGATTTCAACAATTTCGGTCAGATTTTCATTGGAAAAACCATCGGATTCTTGGTGCAGATCATCTAGAGTTTAGCTTACTCTTTAAAGTTACTCTTGCATGGGTTGCCTCCTTATTCTTGGATTTTGTGCACTTAAATTAGCAATTAACAATTGGTTAACTAACTAATGGAAATTTTGACTTAGTTAATTATATAATTTATTAATTAGGTTAATTAGACTTCAATTTCATATACATAATTGAGTTAACTACCTCGAGGTAGTTATAGGGATCGTTATACCTGACCACTCATGTATCGTTGCATGAGTTTTCATTGCTTCCAACAAGGGACTTGTATTGGTGTCTCAATTCTTATAGATGGCACCAAGGCCCTTGCAATGGGCATGCATGATGGACAGGTATCGAATTGATGGGTCCATAGGTATGGATGATACTAGTACCCTCACATGTGGTATATTGGGATTTGGAGTCCATACATAGATAGTTTTTCTTAGAGAACCAGGTGGATCCCTCCACATCGTTGAGAAATTGAGAAACTATATGAAGTTCTTGCATGATCATCTTACACTTGAATATCACATTGTTGAATCCTTTGGAGCTTCTACATGCTTGATGATGTGCATGATCTCTTGGATCACTTGGTTTAGATCCCTTACACTCTTGCAAATGGTGCAACTTGGTTTGTATTCTTATCAATTGAACAAGGAAGGATATGGTCAAATTAGTTATGGTGATGCCCTATGGAACACTTGGTTTGGGTATTGAACCCACACATATGGAAGATTGATGGTTCTTGGATATTGATGTTGTATTTGACTATCATGATGCCTCTCTTGCATGTGGAATGACGTGTCTTGACATTTATTTTGAAGTTGTTAAAGAAACGTTTGAATCACTTATGAGTCTAACTTAAAGAATCCTATGATTGATTGTAGCCTTGTTCAAGTCTTTGATTTTATCTTGTTAAAGAAGCCATAAAGAGTGTGGTATTGTTACCTTCACCCTTTGGGTCCTTGGTACCCTTTGGGAAATATGCTATGATGATGATGGTGGTGGTTTAATAATCCTTTCAGCATGGAATGCACCCCTTATGATTCCCTTATCACTTGGAAGAAATATTTGATGATTATACGCACTCACACTCATATCACTTGGAGTATGGAGCACTCTTGAATGGAGGTTTGATGGCCTTTGGAATTGATATATGATGATCCCTTGCATGTGAGACTTTAGGTCTTGGAATCCAAACATATGGGATTTTGGTGGTTTGGGGCCTTTTTTATTTTACATAATCTTCTTATAAACATGGTTGACCATCTATTGAGCCTCTGAATATGCCCTTGGTTGTGGAGCTCTTCACACTTAAATATCTTTGAAGTTGTCAAAGAAATTTTATCCCAACATGGCTACTAAAATGTGTCTTGAAAACTCATGGGTGACAGGTTGGCTCATAAACAAAATAGGTAACTTCAAATCATAATAAAATGATGACATGTCATCTCCTAAAAAGAGGTAACTTAAAATCATAATAAATTATGATAGGTCGGCTCCTAAAAAAAAGGTTAACTTTAAATCATAATAAAATGATGACAAGTCATCCCAGTGAATTAAACCATTAAAAATTAAATGAAATTGTGTATAAATGAAAATGTACACCCTCATTCATGAAGTGTGATTGTTGCAAGTTCTATCAAGTGCTTTGAATTCGGGTTGAGAATTGAGGTAACCCACGGGTAGCCATCGTATAAAAGAAGGAAAGCTCTTATTTAAATTTTTAGCACAGATCTATGTTTCCATAGGTGATTAAAGTCTGATCTTCCAAGGCATCCAAAGACATCCTTGGGAATGTGAACACAACTACAAACTTTACTTCATGCCATTTGAAATTAAGCTAGGATTATTCTGATGTAACAAGAACATTATTTTATTTTGTTTTGGTACTCTCTACAAGATAGCCTTCCCCAAAATATCTAATGTTTTATCATGTCTGAATTTGGGAAGTAGTATTCAAATTCTAGACAATCCAAAGTTAGGTATGATTTTATGAAAGTTAAGGTGTAAAGTAAGAATATCACTTCATCATTTGAGTCCTGGTCTCTAAATTTTTATCATATCCGAATTCAGGTAGTAGTATACACTAGTAACCACAGAAACAAAGGAAGAATTCTTCTTCTAAAGAACTGAAGAAACTTTAAGAGTAATCCCTTGTGTTTAATGACAATTGATGGAATTCAGAGTGTCTAATGGGTGAATTGACTTTACAATGTCATATTAGTGAAGAAATTATACAACGCTGTTCTCAAAGTATTCTCACTAGCTATAAAAGGACAATATTAAGCGACCTCAGTATGTTCAAAGTCTTGAGTCAAGTAAGTTTACATTTTTTAGACATCGTATTAAATAGATCCCATGATAAATACTTGGAAGAAGAATTGTATCTTTAATAGTATGAAATCATAGAATTATAATCTAATAAGTATGGGATACAACACCTCTTATTAGTATCTTATAAGCCATGCTTACAATTGACCTTAACTGAGCTTGAAAAGCAGTAATTTGTTCGAGAAGATTGACAATGGTTGATTGGTTTGTTGAGGGCAGTTACGATACAAAGTATTTAATGGATGTGATTGGACATGAACAACATTGATTTAGAAAGTTGACAATGGATTGTGGTTGAGGAAGTACAATGACATATTCAGTGTTCACGTTATCTTGTAAGTTGAGTCTTGCAGACTTGAGGATTGGATTCCTCATTCCTTCTGTAGAAATTCAGGCCTGCAGTAGATTAATTTCACCCACAACAATTAACAATTGATCATGCAAAATTATCAACAATGGAGACTGAATATGGAGCTGTAACACAAAATTATATTAATTGAGTGTACAATAGCCAACCCTGTAATAACATAGGCTACTGAATATATAGAATACATGAGCAAATCGAATGCATAAGAAAGCATCCAAATCTAGCATAAAGCAGGCTTACCCAAAGTAGGCGAATCCCCGATAGGTGTAAAAAGCTGATCCCAAATCTATCAAGGACCCCACGAATTAGCAAGGGCGCATGGGAAAGCTAAAGAGTGGTCAAATGGAAGCTCATACATGCTTTTGCATGGAGGAAAGAGTGGAGGAGGAAGAGGCACTACTACATTTCGACCCAAAATCCGACGGCCATCATGTCGGATTTTCGACACTTTCCTGTCGCATGTACGACACTTTGATTTTTTCTTAAGCATCGGAAACATGGCATCGGTTATCTGACACTTAACTAACCATCGGTTAAGTGACACTTAACTAACCATCGGTTAAATGTCAACCGTCGGATAAGCGACAGGTATAATCGTCGCTTAAACCATTGCTTTAGAGAGTAAGCATCGCATAAACGACAGATATAGCTGTCACTTAAGCGACGGATAGCATGACAAGGCGTCGCAAAAATGACAGATATATCTGTCGATTAAGCGACGGATATGAAGAAGAGTCGTCGCATTTGCGACAGCTAGATCTGATTTTTAAGCGCCACGTATTACCAATAACCGTCGCATTTGCGACAGATAACATGACAAGGCGTCGCAAAAACGACAGATATATCTGTCGATTAAGAGATGGATATGAAGAAGAGTTGTCGCATTTGCG
>LPNX010915378.1:486672-524343 GCA_001517045.1 Pseudotsuga menziesii | reverse complement strand
AAGAATTGGAACATCACAGAGAAGAAAACCACAATATATAAAGCATTGTATATGCATGGCAGTGTGAAGATTGCTATCAGACCAGTTAAAAGTTGTCTAAATACCATAAATTTAAGATATAGAAATAGAACATCACATAATGCTGATTCTCTTGAATGAAGCATAAGGATGAAAATTAAATGTTGGGGGCAAGATCCCTTTACCTTTAAAATATAATCTGTTTGAAGACTTCCTTGCAAACCCTCGATTGCAGTTGCCTGGAAACAAAAGGGGGAACATGTGAATAATCGAATTTACAAAAAGAAAAATGATGCAGTTAATTTTATACATAACCACTGGTGGTATGCACCATGCACTATGAACCAAGTGCCTATAGATGCCTCTCCTGCTCCAGCTGCCAGATCTCAACAGTCTCAATGATGTGGTAACCCCAGCATCGTGCTGGCCAGGTTGTAAGGGAGCAAACAGAATGCCGCCTCAGCTGGCAACGCAGTCCTCCAGCATGGCCGTTAAATGATAAAGTTCGTACAGGTACTATACCAATCTCAGAATATGAAAAGCAGCAGGAGAATGATGGCTGGAAAATTGAAGTCCCTCAGCTTGAGCTGCACAATGAGAAATGGGGAGGCCACTGGAGAGTGACAAGGATAACCTGCCCAACTGGAGCCTGATCCCAACTGTAGCTTAATACTTATTGTTGCTTATCATGATCGTGCAGCCTTCGTGACATGTTAAATTTGGACTGCTAATTAAGTAGTGATATTTTGTACTTAGTTGATCTAGAGCAATTTTGTAGACTTTAATGGCAATTATTGCCTTATACTGGTGCTTGTGCCTCTGCTGCCACTCTTGTGGCCTAACGTTTTTGGTAAAAATCTCTATTTGTAAATAACAATTTATTAATAGTAAGTTCAAAGCATTTTTATTTTTTTTGTGAAAAAGAAAAAATCATACATATCCTTTTACGGCCTTTGTTATACTGAAAGACAACAGCTCCTGCTAACTCACCTTCATATATGTGTCTATATCTGCCTCTGGAAGAATGGCAGCTTCTTTTTCTCTTTCTCTTATTTCAAACAGCAGATCTACACATAGGCCAAAAAATGAGTTATTAGACCTTCCATAGAATAAAGTATCAGCTCAATATTGATCATATAAGATTAAACCAGTAGATTAAAATATGACAAGAAAAGATGAAGTCAAATGAAAAGTCCTTGATGGAAAATTACACACCATAACTGGTACCCACTCCTTGGCAACGAGCTGAGAAATCAAATGTTTCCCTAACTGTCATCTCTGCAAAATGGAGATCATGTTGGCTGATATAAGCTGATGTCGTCCGTGGGACAAACTCGTTGAGCTGGAACCCATTGTATGAAATATTTCCCCGTGTCTGTCAAGATATGCATTAAAGATTGGTAAGTCCTTGAATAAAATCCAAAGTTCGTATATGGATGAATATGACCATTCAACATCCTAAAGATTCTAATAGTAGTCTGCAACCAAAACCATCACCAGAAAGCATGAAAATTTTCAAACAATAACCTTCAATGTAGGGTCCAATTTTCCTGCAAGAGCCAGGAGCAAGGTTGTCTTCCCACATCCAGGTGGTCCTAGAAGAAGAGTAATCCTGCATCATGTTCATGATTCAAAATAACGTATCATAAAAAAATTATTTGTATAAACTAGTTGGATATCAAAAAGAGCATGAAGTTCACATAGACCAACTTTTGTCTATGACAATTTTTACTTGTATTATGTAACACTTGCATGAGATCCAAGTTTACATGTGATTGAAGAATATATGGAATAGGAAGTTAAATTAGTATGTGAATACTACAAGTGTTCCTGAGAGCCACTAAAAACAGTAAAATATTTGAAAGATTCAGATGTTGCTCGGGACAATGTTTTACATTATTTAGTGTTTAAACATAATGATAAATTTGGAATGTTAGAAAGCAATTTGAAAATGTCTGTTATCACTCAAACTAGCACCCTTAAGTGCAAAGACCTCACTAGGTTCTAAGCTTAAGTGTAAATCAGAAAAGTTGTCACCATCACCTAAGCACTACTTCCCTCACTTTAGGTTTAGTCCAACCCATGGAGGGCTTCCCCAAGGGCAACTGCGTTGTAAATATAAATTTCAGAGACTTAGGTTACTACGTCAACTATGAATGATTTCTTGCTGTAAATTAAGTTCATGTTAAATACTAATATTCATATCTGTTTTCCATGTTCTTTATTAGTGCAGAGTTAGGGTTCGAATATTAATTAATGTATGTGTAAATGCCCTCAAATTCCAGATCTAAACTATTCATCCAATTACTGTTATAAAACTTGTCAAAAATGTGTCTTTTAGCTTTAAAACAGCTAACAGATTTGTAACAGCAGAACTCCTTAATCCTTAGATAGATGTGAAAATGGAGTGAAAACATGGTTAAAAGCAAGGTAGATCCAAGAAATTCAATTACTTATTAATCTGAAATTTGCAACCCAGCAAAATCGGCCCTCTAAGATGATTTACAATTCTGTTTTAAGACCAAATTCGAATGAAAAAAACAGGGTAGGTTTACCAGAGATACTTTTCAGCTTGCAACACCACAGGTGGGTCTTTTTTCATTTCTTCTGGATTTAGAAATTTCTTCACCTTATCCATTTGCAAGGGAATATTAACTAGTTTAGAACTATCATCAGAAAGAGGAACTGGGGCTTTTACTTTTACTAGAACATTGCTCACATTGATATCCAATTACACATCCTTGTTTGGAGTATTCTTATTCGATAAATATGAACTATTGGGCTGGTATTCAAAGGAAGCAGAAGTCTGCTCCATGGTTTTCTTGGTTGCTTAAGAGCATTAGGTTGTGAAGGAGCTTCATCCTTATTAACAATTGTTAT
Source organism: Pseudotsuga menziesii (assembly GCA_001517045.1). NCBI lineage: Eukaryota > Viridiplantae > Streptophyta > Pinopsida > Pinales > Pinaceae > Pseudotsuga > Pseudotsuga menziesii. The sequence continues at coordinate 521,445 of LPNX010915378.1, read as the reverse complement.
CACATATATAGTATCCGGGTTACCCTACTCTATTTTTCAGATTCCAGTACATTTTTCAGCCAGATCCCCCACATATGAGATGTTGAGATGAGCATCTATGATGGATCATGATTTGATTGATGGACTATAGTACTCTCCCATGCCATGACTGAGTCTCGGAACACTCAGATTTGAGGACTGATGTAGTCATTTTAACCATTTGCAGAGCAGTGATTGATGCCCAGAGTTGTATCAATGTTTTCTCATTGGACTGATGTTGGTTCAGATGGATTATTTGCATGTTTATGACTCAGCTTATATAGCTTGTGGTATGGTTATCATTGCTCTTATACTCATTCTCGTGACATATATTAGCATTTAGTGTCATGATCTGGCGGTCATATAAATACGTGGACTTGGATGTATTAATATTATGTATTGATGTCCTTACTCGGACCTGGAAGTTCTTGATCTATACTCATTGGTCTTACCCTCCTTAGGGAGAATAGAGGTAGTCATTCCCACCATACTTTGGTTTGCTGATGTTGGTTTCATTATTCATTGTATCCACCCATCCATTACCTTCCAGTTATGTTCTCAACCCGACCTACTACTTCATTTATAGCATGGAGGACCTTTCCCCACTATAGCATTTGTTAGATAGGCTTCCCTATTTATATGTGTCTCGGCTCTGAGTTGCCTAGGTTGTGTTGGCTAACCTGAAACAAGTAGTGCTGCCATCAATATAATGTATTTGGAAATGAAATGAATATCTTATGAAAAAAGCCCATTCATGAAAAGTAGTGTTTTTAAACATACGTAAATGCAAGGCTAGCCTAATGAAATTGGCTTTGAAGTACAATGAAAAGAATTACTTAAAACATTCATGAAAAGTAGTGCTTTTCAACATACATGAATGCATCAAGCCTAAATAATAAAAATCCGTGTAATAAATATTAAAAACATGGACCGAGGCTATGGAAAATCAAAGGCCCAAAAAAGCAATGGTTCCTAAAGTTAAATCTAAGGATTGCTGGCCTTACTTGTATTGAGTTGGATTGTAAGCATTTGTCAAGGTGAATAAGCACCTATGAAGTAACTCACCCATTTGTGAGACCCTGCCATCCCCTTTGTTGTTGCTTGTTTGTCATATGCTAGAGTGAGCATCCCCTTTCCATATCCGAAGTGTCACAATGTCAAGTTGGTAGTCACCCTTTGGCCTAGCCTTGTGAATTTTAGCCCTCACCCTTCACTAGCAAAATGATTCCAATTATGAAGTGAGTATGGTCTTGAAAGTCTGGTATGAGTTATAGTTAATAAATGAAATCCTTTATATGTGGTTGATAGATCGCCAGTGAAATGATTACTACTTGTTATAAGTGTTATTTGAATGATTTGTTGAGCATGTCTTGACCTATGAACACTTGCAGCAGATGGATGCTAACCTGAGTTATATTACTGGGTATATGGTCATTTACAGATTATTATTTTGTCTATCTGGATGTTGTAGATGATCATACAGAGACCTAGAGGGGGTATGAGTATACACCATAGATGGATTTGGACTCTTTGAGTCTAGTGAGACAGCTTGTTTTCAGTTCTGGGCACTTGCAGAGATGATTTGGCTCAGTGTACCCTTTTGGTACAATTTTGCCATACCTGATGGCCTGTCTTAGCAGGGAGATATTTTTCTTGGATCTCCTAGGGCGATGTATGGGGGATAGGGGGTCCATCCACTTGATTGTACCATATTACCCCCTCCCAGAGATCCTAGTGGGCTCAGTTGGATAACGCAAGCACCCTAGGAGGCAATTTCTGGCATGTCATGTTTCCCAAGGCAGATAAAAAATAATTAAAATGGCTACTGAAGAATTCGATTTGGGCTACTAAGGCAAGCAAATGGCATGGGATGAGTTCTAGTGACGAGGGTGATGTCTTCCACCACTTCTTCAGCAATTGCAGCACTTGGATGGGCCCACATATATTTTTCGGGCATATTATATTATTTTCTGGAGCTTTTTGGAGGCTCGCGATTTCCTCAAGGTGGCACAATTTCATATTTAAAAATTATATTATTTTTATTGTGCCATGGGGACACCCAAAGGGAGTTGGTTAACACTCCCTGGACCCACCATGTGCTTCATTTATTTTTTGTTGAGTAGGATCCCCTCTCCTAGGGTGATTTAGTCCACTTTTATATTATATTATGGCATTGATCCATGGATTGTATGTTGAGCTCATCTCAACCGTTCATTAGAACATTTGTATCTTTTAATCTTAGCCACCCATTTGAAAAGTTGTTAGCATTTTGGTTCTCTCATTCCTATTTAAAGGAGAGAGCTTCTCATTTGTAAGATGTCTTTAGCTCTTGGATCTGGATAATAGAAAAACTTTTCTTGTGGATATTTTTGGGATCTCCTTTGCATCTGGTGTTCTTCGATGGTGATTGGAAAGTCTTGTGCTTCCTAGCATTTGGGTATTTGTTTTGAGATCTATATATTTTTCGGAAAACATTGTCTTGTCTACAGGAGGGCGACTTCAACTTGGTCATTTTTTGCAGGGCTTCCTCAACTCGCTTGGCTTGGATGTGTTTTGTATCAGGGGGTTTTCATTAGCATCAATGCGATCTATGATTTCATCTTTCTATTTTTTTGTAGCATTTGCTTCTTTCTCATGATGCAGCTAATCTGATATGGTTGACATTTGTTGTGCAAGAGAGAGGGCACATTGGCTTCTTGGGGCAAATAGAACTCACTCAATTTTTTTCAAATTGATCGGGATAGCAGGGATCAACATCATCAAGGAATCTACAAGGTTTTCTAAGTAAGATCTACAGGTTAGTGCTTCTATTACAGATCTCAATCCATTGGCATCTGTATTTCCATTTTTACCTTAAAACCCCTAAATAATAAAAAACCAAAAAAATATTATGGCTCAATCCGCTTGAGTTCCTGGCAAACCATTTCTGGGTTTTGTAGATCAGGTCATGCCCCAAGTGGGCCTTCCCCAACGCTGAGCTAGAAGTGACTCTGTTGCCCTAGATCTGAAAAACTGATTCTCAAACCCTAGCACTATCCTCCATGTTGCCATTTCTCCCTGTGATATGACTTTTTCGGCAAAACCACTTTTTGGGTTTGTAGATCGGGTATATACCCAGGTGGGTCTCCTTCAACGCTAGGCAAAAACTGACTCCAATGCCCTAGATCTGAAAGGCACTGATCTCCAACCCTAGCACTGCCCCCTTTTTTTCCTCTTTCTCTTGTGTTTTGACCTTTTCCTGGTGGCCCGTGTGCTTTGACATTGTCATATCTTCCTACTAGTCTATCCATCGGTACTAGATAGCCCTAGTCCTGTTCTTGCCCTCTCTACATTGGTTACGTTTCCCAAGGCAGTGGATATCTTCACCTCCTGCTAGTACCTTAACCCCAGATCTAGTATTTACCCCATAGGTCATCTGTGTCCTAGTTTGGATCAAATCTCATATCTCATAAACCCTGATCCAAAGCCTTAGTTCACCTGGTGACATCATCCATAGATTTAGGGTTTCCATCACCTTACACCTTACGTACCTCAAGTCCATTTGATCTGATCTGGTGTCTAGGTTTGATCTCTCCTGTCGGGAGTAGATCTGGGTCTCCCCCATTGTTGTCTTGGGCTAAGATAACATAGAGTGAAGACTGCCTCGATTGGCATGACAACCATCCATTTGGGAGTTGAGACAATCTTGGTTCCACCTCCTTAGTTGTGTGTCCCTCTACCGTCCATCGTGGATCCATCTCACATAGGCAACTACAAGGTTGGTGATAACATTTTGGCGCTGTTGTCGGGGAGGTAGAGGCCTACCTTGGTTCGACATACCTCACCTTTCCCTACGACATATCTCTTTTCGGTGAATAACTTGTGTGGTTCACTTGGCGACTCCACCCCGCGACTCCACTGAGGACCGTACCCAACGTAATAATCTTAAGTTCTAAAGTCATGCCTCACACTGGAGAGAGTGATTCAGAAAACAATATGATGATGAAAATAATGATTGAAATGAGCAAGCTTATACAAAGTTTATACGGTTTGGTTTTAAATCAGCAGAAACAAAACACAAGACGTGATGAACATTTCCATAAACTTTCTCAAAGAGTGTATACCAACGATTGCCCTCAAACCATGTCAGCTAGGACACTTTAGGTCGTGACAAGGTCTCAAACAAGAAATAACGAAAGGAATCTAGAAAATAATAAGCTTGTCACAAGAAAGAATTCTCCTCAACAAAGGAATACCACTGATAAGAATCTTTCACAGCCATCAAATGTTCCTCGTAGGGGCATCCTGAAGAAGAATGAGAAGCTTTTGAGGATGCCATCTCAAGAAACCAGGAAGGCAGTAAGTCCAAACTTTTGCTAAGCCTCAACATAAAGAAATAATGTCGAGGAAGCAAGTAAACCTCCTTGGCAAAGGAGTTCCCCCTATGATACAAGGTCGTCTTGATACGAACATATTGAGAAAATTTTCCGGATCTTAAGTCATGATGTCTTTGAAAGAGCTCGTAGCTATCCCTTCTGTCATAATTCAGATAATGCACTTGTTGGGATTAAAGACAAGTGATAAAGACCAAGGGAAGCTTTGTAACTTAAAGGTTGACTTGAGCCATTTCGTTTCTAAACCAAGTATCCATGTACCTCTTAATGAATTACTGAAGGTCCCATCCTTTTTTAACCAAGCTACTCAATTTCTAGGGATCAAACCTAAGACTAAAGCTATTGAGAAATCAACGTCTAAGAAAGACCCCCCCATAATGATCCGAAGTGTAGCTAGTAATGGTGGCAGTCATCCCCTGTTCTACATAGCTCTAGAAATAAACCAACTGATTCTTCACAACTGCATGCTAGATTCAGGAGCAAAGGTTAACGTCATGCCACTTAGGGTAATGGAACAACTAGAGCTAAGGTCATCTCGGTAGTTTGATAATGTATGTGGAATGGACTCTCGACCTGTTAAGTCTGAAGGAGTAATTGAAAATTTAAATATGAAGCTAGCAACATACCCAAAGATTGAAATAAACATGAACGTTTTAGTTTTAGACATACCAGACACATGGGGAATGCTGTTGTCTAGAGAGTGGGTTGCTAAGCTAGGAGGAAGCATCCAAATGGACCTTTCATATGCCACCATCCCTATCGGAGAAAATGCATCCTATAAATTAGTGAATGAAAAGCCTATGACTGAACATGTAGAAACACCTAAACACCTTTTTGAGGAAGCCATGCGACGTACAGAGGAGGTTGGAAACTATATGGTGATGGCAAACTATTGGGAAGAGCCTTGACAACATCCTTTTTCTCCCAGCGAAGTATGGAAGATGCATTTTGATGGAGCTAAGTCTAGGTATGGTGCTGGAGCAGGAATCGTCCTTATTTCCCCCTCTGGAGAAGAAAAGTATTTTTCTTTCCGTCTAGAGTTTGAAGCCACAAATACCGTTGTCGAGTATGAAACCTTACTTTTGGGATTAGAGATTGCCCAAGATCAGAAAATCAAATGCCCGAGTGTTATAGGTGATTCGGATTTAATCGTGTCCCAGGTGAAAAATCAATTTGCAGCCAAAAACAATAGACTTAGAGATTATAGAAATGTTGTTTGGGACACTATTGAAATGTTCAAAGCCTTTGTGATCCAAGTTGTTCCAAGAGAGGAGAACACCTTGGCTGATGCATTATCAATGATAGCATGCACTTTTGAAATCCCAAACCACCTTAAAGAGAAGGAGTGTAAAGTCGAAGTGTTATTTAGACCATCAGTCCCTGACAATCAGGATCATTAGCAAGTCTTTGACAATGATGCTCAAATCATTGCCTTCTTACAGCACTCAGATAATTTTCAAAATTGCAATGTTGACTTGGAAGACAAAGTGAACAACCTGTCATTGCAAGATGTTGAGGTTATGAAATTAGCAATCCCTTTAGAGAAGAATTTCAATAGACATGATGAATATAAGGGTAAAAGAGCTGAACCAGTAGATGACATCATAGAGATTAACATTGGAAGCTCAGTTTCTCCTAAAATGATTAAAATTGGAAAGAACGCCTCCCCAAAAGAGAGGAAAGTTATCAAAAATCTAATTAAGGAGTACAAGGATGTTTTTGCTTGGACGTACGACGATCTCAAGACTTTTGATCCTGCCATTATTGAGCATACTATCCCATTGAATGAAGGAGCAAAACCCTATAGGAAAAAGCTATGAAATGTTAATCCTAAGTTAGCTCCATTGATAAAAAAGGAACTTGAAAAAATGCTAGCTGTTGGAATCATTCGACCAATCCGACACACCACTTGGGTATCTAACCCTATGATTGTGAGAAAGAAGAGCGATGAAATCAGGATATGCATAGATTTTAGAAATCTAAACCAAGTGTCTCTTAAGGATAACTACCCTTTGCCAAACATGGAGAACCTACTGCAAAGTGTTACATGCACGGGTATGTTGTCAATGTTAGATGGTTTCTCAAGGTACAATCAAGTACGGATAAAAAAGGAAGATAGAGAAAAAACAACCTTTACAACTCCATGGGGAACTTTTGAGTACATAAGAATGCCTTTCGGATTATTAAAAGTTGGCTCAACTTTTCAAAGGGCTATGGATCAAGCATTCAATGATCTCATTGGAAAGATTATCGCTATCTATCAAGATGACCTAACTGTTTTTTCCAAAGACTGAGATGATCATGTGAAACATTTAGAAAAGGTGTTTGATCGGTGCAGGAAGTTTGGTATATCTTTGAATCCCAAAAAATCCACTTTCAGAATTGATGAAGGTAAGCTATTGGGGCATATTGTGTCTAAAGAAGGCATTAGGATAGATCCTGAGCGTGCCCCAAGCCATTAACACTATTGTGGCGCCCAGTAATGTTGCTTCCCTACAATCCTTCTTTGGAAAAATAAACTTCGTCGGAAGATTTATACCGAACTTAGCAGAGTTAGCCAAGCCTCTAAATGCTCTTCTTAAGAAAGATGCGAAATTTGTCTGGGATAAAACCTGTGAAACATCATTCATTAAGTTAAAGAAAGCCATTTCAGTTGCTCCTGTTCTAGCTTGTCCTGATTACAGCAAAGAGTTTATGATCTATTCATACGCTTTTGAGGATACCATTGCTGGAGTTCTATTACAAAAGAACAATGAAAATCATGAACAACCTATAGCTTTTATGAGTAAAAACTTGAGAGATGCTGAATTAAAATACACTACTACAAAAAAGCAAGCCTACGCTCTAGTCAAAGCCCTAAAACATTTCAGAACTTACATAGGGTACTCCAAGATTAAAGTCTTCATGCCATATCAAGCAGTCAAGGATGTCTTATCGCAAGCAGATGGTATAGGTATTAGAGGAAACTGGATTTCACAGATCCAAGAATATGACTTAGAGATCAAACCCATTAAAATTGTGAAAGGTCAAAGGTTTGGCTCAATTATTAACTGAGAAAAGTAATAGCCATACAGTTAATCTTGCTAGTGAGAAGGAGTCTCATATTTTGCACATTGATGAAGACCATGAATGGTATAAGGATATTATCTATTTTCTGAGAAATTTGTCTTGCCCCGATTATTTGGTAGATCATCAAAGGAGAGCCTTAAAGTTGAAGGCGGAAAAGTACGCATTAACTCAAGATGCTCTGGGTTGGAGGAACCCCGATGGAATAATTTTGAAATGTGTCAATGTGGAGGAATCCAAGACCATCATTGAGGAATGCATGCGGGTGTCTCCGGCGGACATTATGCACCTAGAACAACTGCCGCAAAGATTATGAGAGCAGGATACTACTGGCCAACCCTCTTCAAGGATGTGCACCTTTTTGTGAGAAGTTGTCAAGAGTGTCAGTTTTTCTCAGGAAAACCCAGGTTACGAGCCTTGTTGCTAAACCCCGTGGTAGTAGAAACTCCTTTTCAACAATGAGGTATGGATTTCATTGGGCCTTTTGATCAGAATTCAAGTAATGGATATAAATACATCTTGACTTGCACAGATTACTTTACTCGATGGGTTGAAGCTATACCAACTAAGAAGTGTACAGTTGCAGTAGAAATCAAATTCCTAGAAGAAAACATTGTCTCACGGTATGGATGTCCTATAAAGATAACCACTGACAATGCTAAAGATTTTAGCAAGCTAGAGATGTCAAATTTTTGCATCAATAATGGAATTACATTATCCCATTCGTCTAACTATTATCCCCAGGGTAATGGTCTTGTTGAATCCAGTAATACGAATTTGATTAAGCTTTTGAAAAGAATGGTTGGAGAAAATAAGAGAAGTTGGGATAACAAACTAAAATACACACTGTGGACTGATAGAACGACAATAAAAGGAATCACAATGAAAGCTCCTTTCGAATTGGTTTATGGGCAAGATTGTAGACTTCCAATTAATATGCAAATCTTAGTATATGAATTATTGCAACAATGTACTTCAGACCAGGAAGCATTTCAAGCAAGAATTGACAAGTTAGTAGAACTTGACGAAGTAAGAAGGATGGCATTTGACAAAACTGTTATTGAACAAGAGAGAGTTAAGGGGACTTCTGATCAAAGAACAAGAGATGTAAAATTTGGAATAGGAGACATAGTCTTGCTATGGGATAAACTAAAAGAGAAACCCAATAAACATGGAAAGTTGGAAAAAATATGGATGGGTCCTTATCGGGTATCTAGCATAGTCGGAAAAGGATCAATTTATTTGGAAACGTTGGAAGGGGATGAATTTGAACTTCCAGTTAATGGGATTTTGCTAAAGCATTACTTCCCACCCATAGCATGAGTCTTGTCTTTCCTAGTAGGGTAGAGTAGGTAGAACCTGAATAAGCCATTTTAGGCAACAGTGTAGCCTGTTAGTCTTGCACCTTATTGTCTTTGCCTGAAGCTTGTTTCCCAAAGCTCTTAGTGTAGTCTTCATTTTTAGCATTTTTCCTACACAATAAATAAATAAAATCAAACTTTTCTTAAAAGTTATGGTTATACATTAGATTTATTTTCTGCTTTTCAGTTTCATGCATTTCAATTTTAGTACTTTATTTTATCCACACAGTGTGTTGACAACCAGTCTGTGAGTTTGGTATAGTTATAGACATTTTGCAAGAAGTTGGTGACATTTTGGCAGCAATTGCAAAGCTAGAGGGATTGATCAAGGATGCTAGTAGCATAGTACGAGGACCAAAGATTCTGAGGTTCTCAAGCGCTCTATTCAACAAAGCACTTGTCCCAGTTGGAGCCAGATGTTATCACATATATAGTAGTCGGGCTACCATACTCTATTTTTCAGATTCCAGTACATTTTTCAGCCAGTTCCCCTACATTAAAGATGCTAAGATGAGCATCTATGATAGATCATGATTTGATTGATGGACTATAGTACTCTCCCATGCCATGACTAAGTTTCAGGACACTTAGATTTGAGGACTAATGTAGTCATTTTAGCCATTTGCAGAGCAATTAATGATGCCCAGAGTTGTATCAATGTTTTCTCATTGGACTGATGTTAGTTCAGATGGATTATTTGCATGTTTATGACTCAGCTTATATATCTTGTGTTATGGTTATCATTGCTCTTATACTCATTCTTGTGACATATATTAGCATTTAGTGTCATGATCTGGTGGTCATATAAATATGTGGACTTGGATGTATTAATATTATGTATTGATGTCCTTACTTAGACCTGGAAGTTCTTAATCTATACTCATTGGTTTTACCCTCCTTAGGGAGAATAGAGGTAGTCATTCCCACCATACTTTGGTTTGTTGGTGTTGGTTTAATTATTCATTGTCTCCACCCATCCATTACCTTCCAGTTATGTTCTCAACCCGACCTACTACTTCATTTATGGCATGGAGGACCTTTCCCCACTAGAGCATTTGTAAGATAAGCTTCCCTGTTTATATGTGCCTCGGCTCTGAGTTGCCTAGGTTGTGTTGGCTAACCTGAAACAAGTAGCGCTGCCATCAATATAATGTATTTGGAAATGAAATGAATATCTTATGAAAAAATTCCATTCATGAAAAGTAGTGTTTTTAAACATACATGAATGCAAGGCTAGTGAATGCAAGGCTAGCCTAATGAAATTGGCTTTGAAGTACAATGAAAAGAATATCTTAAAACATTCATGAAAAGTAGTGAATTTCAACATACATGAATGCATCAAGCCTAAACAATAAAAATCCGTGTAATAAAAACATGGACCGAGGCTATGGAAAATCAAAGGCCCAAAAAAGCAATGGTTCCTAAAGTTATATCTAAGGATTGTTGGCCTTACTTGTATTGAGTTGGATTGTGAGCATTTTTCAAGGTGAATAAGTACCTCTGAAGTAACTCACCCATTTGTGAGACACTGCCATCCCCTTTGTTGTTCCTTATCTGTCATATGCTAGAGTGAGTATCCCCTTTCCATATCCGAAGTGTCACAATGTCAAGTAGGTAGTCACCCTTTGGCCTAGCCTTGTGAATTTTAACCCTCACCCTTCACTAGCAAAATGATTACAACTATGAAGTGAATATGGTCTTGAAAGTCTGGTCTGAGTTAAAGTTAATAAATGAAATCCTTTATATGTGGTTGATAGATCGCCAGTGAAATGATTACTACTTGTTATAAGTGTTATTTGAATGATTTGTAGAGCATGTCTTGACCTATGAACACTTGCAGCAGATGGATGCTAGCCTAAGTTATATTACTGGGTATATGGTAATTTACAGATATTATTTTGTCTATCTGGATGTTGTAGATGATCATAAATAGACCTAGAGAGGGTATGAGTATACACCTTAGATGGATTTGGACTCTTTGAGTCCAGTGAGATAGCTTGTTTTCAGTTCTGGGCACTTGCAGAGATGATTTGGCTCAATGTACCCTTTTGGTGCAGTTTTGCCATACCTGATGCCCTGTCTGAGCAGGGAGATATTTTTCTTAGATCTCCTAGGGCACTGTATGATGGATAGAGGGTACATCCACTTGATTGTACCATATTATCCCCCTCCCAGAGAGTCTATTGGGCTCATTTAGATAACGCAGGAACCCTAGGAAGCAGTTTCTGGCATATCACGTTTCCCGAGGCAGATAAAAAATAATTAAAATGGCTACTGAAGAATTCGAACTGGGCTACTAAGGCAAGGAAATGGCATGGGATGAGTTCTAATGACGAGGGTGATGTCTTCCACTTCTTCTCCAGCAGTTGCAGCACTTGGATGGGCCCACATATATTTTTCGGGCATATTATATTATTTTTTGGAGCTTATTGGAGGCTCACAATTTCCTCAAGGAGGCACAATGTCACATTTAAAAATTTATATTATTTTTATTGTGCCATGGGGACACCCAAAGGGGAGTTAGTTAACACTCCTTGGACCCACCATGTGCTTCATTTATTTTTTGTTGAGTGGGATCCCCTCTCCTAGGGTGATTTAGTCCACTTTTATATTATACTATGACATTGATCCATGGATTGTATGTTGAGCTCATCTCAACCATTGATTAGAACATTTTCATCTTTTAATCTTAGCCACCGATTTGAAAAGTGGTTAGGATTTTGGTTACCTCATTCCTATTTAAAGGAGAGAGCTTCTCATTTGTAAGGGATCTTTGGCTCTTGGATCTGGATAATAGAAAAACTTTTCTTGTGGATATTTTGGGATCTCCTTTGCATCTAGTGTTCTTCGATGGTGATTGGAAAGTCTTGTGCTTCCTAGCATTTGGGTATTTGTTTTGAGATCGATATATTTTTCGAGAAACAATGTCTTGTCTACAAGAGGGCGACTTCAACTTGGGCGTTTTTGCAAGGCTTCCTCAACTCACTTGGCTTGGATGTGTTTTGTATCAAGGGGTTTTCATTAGCATCAATGCGATCTATGATTTCATCTTGCTATTTTTCTATAGCATTTGCTTCATTCTCATGATGCAGCAAATCTAATATGGTTGACGTTTGTTGTGCAAGACAAAGGGCACATTGGCTTCTTGGGGCAAAACGTTGGGCATAGAACTCACTCATTTTTTCTCATATTGATCGGGATAGCAAGGATCATCATCATCAAGGCATCTACAAGGTTTTCCAGGTAAGATCTACAGGTTAGTGCTTCTCATCCAAATCTCAATCCATTGGCATTTGTATTTCCATTTTTACCTTAAAAACCCTAAATAATAAAAAACCAAAAATATATTATGGCTCAATCCGCCTGGGTTCCCAGCAAACCATTTCTAGGTTTTGTAGATCAGGTCATGCCCCAAGTGGGTCTTCCCCAACGCTGAGCTAGAAGTGACTCTGTTGCCCTAGATCTGAAAAACTGATTCTCAAACCCTAGCGCTATCATCCATGTTGCCATTTCTCCCTGTGATTTTACTTTTCCGGCAAAACCACTCTTTGGGTTTGTAGATCGGGTCTATACCCAGGTGAGTGTCCTTCAATGTGGGCAGAAATTGACTCCATTGCCCTAGATCTGAAAGGCATTGATCTCCAACCCTAGCGCTACCCCCCTATTTTTCCTCTTTCTCTTGTGTTTTGACCTTTTCCTGGTGGCTCGGGTGCTTTGACATTGTCATATCTTCCTACGAGTCTATCCATGGGTACTAGATAGCCCCAATCTTGTTCTTGCCCTCCCTGCATTAGTTACGTTTCCCAAGGCAGTGGATATCTTCACCTCCTGCTAGTACCTTAACCCCAAATCTAGGATTTACCCCATAGGTCATCTGTGTCCCAGCTTGGATCAAATCTCATATCTCATAAACCCTGATCCAAAGCCTTGGTTCACCTCGTGACGTCATCCATAGATCTAGGGTTTCCATCACCTTACACCTTACGTACTTCAAGTCCATTTGATTTGATCTGGTGTCTAGGTTTGATCTCTCCTGTCGAGAGTAGATTTGGGTCTCAACCATTGTTGTCTTGGGCTAAGACAACATAAAGTGAAAACTGCCTCGATTGGCATGACAACCATCCATTTGGGAGTCGAGGCAATCTTGGTTCCACCTCCTTAGTTGCATGTCCCTCTACCGTCCATCTTGGATTCATCTCACATAGGAAACTACAAAGTTGGTGATAACAACAATATTAGAAGGGGCGAGAGGATTACGAATTCTTTGTTCTCAGGAAGCCCTATTTTATTCCATGCTTGATTACCTCTGGGTTAATGAGTATTTGGTTGGTTCCTGGTAGGGTAATTATTCTGATGTCCTCTATCCTTTTCCAAACTTATTTTATTCAAACGAGAAGTTTGAGTTTGAATCAAATCAGTAGTAACCTTTTCAAACTTTGGAGTTACGGAAGCTATAGGCTCTTGGGATTACTTCCCCTAAAGGCATGATCAACACATTTTCACATAGACTTGAGTTTGACTGCACTAATAACATTGCAAATATGATGCCTCAAGTCGAGGATTAGAACAGGCCCGAGAGATGGGAATAAAATGTTTAAAGGTGATTGGTGATTCTGACCTCATTGTGGCACAAGTGAAAAAGTCTTTGTGACTAAAAACGAAAGGTTAAAAAGATATAGAAACGTAGTATTGAATACCGGGGAACTATTAGATGTTTTTGCAATCAAAGCGATGCCTAGAGAGAAAAATGCTCTGGTTGATTCAATGGCAATAGCAGCTACTATAAAACTTTGTTTCTACAAAAATAACCAGCGTAGATAAGCCAGATTACAATACTCCATGAATAAATAAATACATATAATTGATAAGATAATAGATAATATTACAATGAGAATGATGTTTGTATAAATACCCATACTGGGTGCCCTTTCGTAAAGAGGCATAACCTTTCATCAAGGTGCCTCTTCATTAAGTATTTGTTTATTTAATTATTAATGTTTATTAATGTTTATTAATGTTTAATTTTTATATATTTTGTTCATTACATTGCCTTCCCCTTAAGGGAAGCTTTGTCCTCAAAGCTTTATTGAAGACAAGGCTTACGTCTAAATTCTTGCATGTAATGTCATCTCTCGATCCTTTATTATAGTACTTGAGACACTTGACGAAATGAGATGATGCGAGTTACAAACCCCAAAGAAAAAATGTCGCATCGTCTGTGATGTGGTCCATCTGAGATCTATTTTCATCAAAGGTGATTGTTGATCGTCTTGTTGGATAAATATTCTTGTTTTCTGCTTAGGTTGTAGATTTTGTGTTCTTTCACTTCTCAATTTATAACTACTTTGTTTATGTTCATTTTAACCCTGTCATTGGTCAAAATGCTTTTTGTAATTTGGTTGTCAATAAGGAGTTCTTGTTGCTTGTTTTTATGTTGGATTGACTTCCTTTTGAACTATGATGGGAACTGAATTTGTATTCGTTTCTTCTTTCTCAACTGGAATTAGTTTTTTGGATAGTCTGGATGGTTCCTTCTGGATTTGAACTAATTTATTCCCTAATAGATTATTATTATTCTGAATCTTCTCAAAACTTTCGATTTGTGACTGTTTATCCACTTTTAACTTCTCGATTTGTTCCTTTAGTTCTTGATTAATCTTCTTCAGGGTAAAAAAATTTTCGTTTTTTCCCAGTAATTTTTGTTGGAGAGCTTGAATCTTTTCTTCTAACTTTTGACTGCAATGAACTTTATCCTTTACCTTCTTGAATTGCAGAAGTAATTTCTTATTATGATCTTTTAAACCAGAGATCTCTTGTCCTTTACCTGCAATAATCTTATCGAAATCCTTGCGTATCACCTATATTGATTTCTCATTTCCCTGCAACATCACCTTTGATATTTCTCTGAAGTACTCAGATGACGCGACTTTTGATTCTAACTTCATGTTAATGTCCTGCAATGTGATGTTCTTCTTTTTGTAGGTAAATGTCATAAACTTATTTTCAGTATTTAAAATGAAAGTCCCCAATGTTTCTAGCCAAGGTAATCCCAAAACCAGGTCACCATCACTACTCCACAAGGATTTAACAATAAATTGCGAGACGCCAGTATAATCTCCAATGTTCAATTGTAAATTGCTTATTGCATATTCTTTGTAATTCCAAAAGTCTAACCTTTCACCTATATTTGACTTCGGAATCGCTAACTCATTAGCAAATTCATCACTAATATAATTATTGTGTTCGTCGGGCGCAATAGCAATAGTTATGTCTTTCCCTCTAATTTTTCTTTTACTTGGAATAATAATGAAACATAAGTTTTTAAAGTGCTTGGAAATCTTCCTTGTTTTTTGTTATTGGACTCCATTTGCTTTGTTGATGCTTGACGTTTATTGATACCTCAAATAAAACTTTTTTTAAATATTATAAAAGATATAACATATTCCAGGTTTATTTTTATGACCTTTCACTTGGAGTATCCTTTTGGACTTCCTTATAATATAACCCTTTTTCACTTTATAATAACTTGAATAACTCCTTTTATATAGAATGAAACTTTTAGGTATTATTTTTTTTATAATACCTTTAATACTGTATTCACTTTACTTGTATACCTTTTACTTTGTAACTTATAACTTATACTTTCACAATGAAACTTTAACGTTGTGTATACTTTATAATATATATTTTATATAAAACATAATATATGTCCTCCTTATTAGTTTAATTCTTTCCTTAGAGTCGTTTTATTTTATTGTGGCACTTTGAAACTAACTTTCGTTTGCCAACCATTCACAACTTGTGTCAAGGGTCACAACTTCAATTTTTACCACACAATTAATTCGTTTGCCAACAGATTAAGATGTATTCCAACTGCATTGAAGATTGACTCTATTGATAAGGCAGCTAATTTTGATGTATTATATGGTTGATCCATACTCCGAGGAGTAGGTGATTTCGAAATTGTATCCCGACGCCAATACTCTGTCAGCGATACACAAAACATTACCGAGTTGAGTACAAAGAACGTTAGCGAGTGGAGTAGTGACGACGCTGCAAGGGAAATGGATGTCAGGCGAGAGTAGAAGTGATGTAGGATACTAAGTAGTGATCCAGTGAATGGGCGTGGAGCAAATTGCATGGGGAAATGGGTGCGTGTAGGAAAATGGTCAATCTGCTTAACAGCAACAAAGTGTTTCTTCCGTAGAATTGATTTTATTGCTCAAAAAAACTAAGGTTGGTCAAGTACCGTTGTGGAGAAACTCCCAAAATTATTTGGCCAAAAGCCAGTATCAGTGAATGCCCATTGAGGGCCTTTGATACCATCGAAAGGTAGAAACTTCGTTTCTACAAAAATAGCCAGCGTAGATAAGCCAGATTACAATACTCCATGAATAACTATATATATATGATTGATAAGATAATAGATAATATTATAATGAGAATGATGTTTGTATAAATGCCCTTTTGTAAAGAGGCATAACCTTTCATCAAGGTGACTCTTCATTAAGTATTAGTTTATTTAATTATTAATGCTTATTAATGCTTATTCATGTTTAATAATTATATATTATGTTCATTACATACTACCCTACAACCCTGTGAGGAGCTGATTTCTAGACTGTAGAATGGAAATCATTTTTTGACCATCTGTTCCAAAAAAATTTGAACATTGGCAAATATTTCGCAATGATGCCCAAATTATCTAATTCCTAAACAATTTGCAAGAATTTTCAGAAAACCAAGTAAATTAGCAAGATGAAATTGGAAGTAGGAACATTAAGGTAAAATATTTTCCCAAATTGTCCCTCATGGAGTAGTGTGTTGCCGCCTAATACGCACCTCAGGTCACGTGGCAGAAATCTTCAAGCCACTGGGTGCAACCTTGGGGGCAACCTCGAGCCAAGTGTTGGCACCTAATACTCAGCTCCTCCATCTAGGCAAACTCCTAACAAAGCCAAGGGTGGTAGACCCTATAAGTTACTAAGGTTGATTAAGCTTTAGATGGTGGTTTGTGATCCATTAAGGTTTTTTAGGAGTTTTTGTAAAACGCCACAAGAGATTGCAATAATGATTAAGACAACAGCATAAGCAAATATAAACTATCAACACATTTATGAATTAAAGAAAACTTCTTATGTGATAAAAGAAAAGACCAGTGCTGAAATGGAGTCTGAAATGGAGTGTTGTTGGAGTGTCGGATGTATTGCAATTGTTCTTGGTCAATTTTGAGTTTATGAATTAGATTATGAGGGAGAGGGTTTCCCGATATAGCACGAAACCACAGGAAATATGTCCAGACTCACTAAGTGTGGTAGCACACGAGAAAATGTGGGCTGAATGGAGTCACGGGGGGTTGTCCAACACTACACCAACAAGGATGTAGCCTGACAGGGCCCCGCTGTCACTTTTCAATTGTTCCTGCTTCCTCTTTACAATTTTCCCACACGAAGCAAAACGCAATGCTGGATTTTCGTTGTTGGGAGGTTAATTGAAAGTGTGAAAGCTAATTAGACTAGTCACTCAATCCCTTTCTGGATATGATCAACTAGTCAGTCAAAGCCGCAAAGATCTAGAGCATAACGGGGATTGAGTCTTGTTGGTTTTAAGTGTTTTTTAGCAATGTTTCATGGTTAGAAAAAGAAAACCCAAGAATCTCTTTCAAGGTCCAGTACTCGGGCAAGCCCTTGTCTATGAACCGTACTCAGGAGAACAAAGGGGTTTATTTTAAACATAAGAGTGCAAAAAAGGAAAAATTTCTAATTACTACACTACGCAAATCTTTTCCCTTTCGGTAATTCGGTATAGCACAGTGGGTTAGTATTTGTATTACTTTGCAATAAAATTGAAATATAAATTAAAATAGCAAAGTACTGAAACAAACTATACTAGTAGAAGCAAAACCATGAAAACAAAAATCGACGTGAATCCCCCCAGGGGGGATGGGGAGTGGGCTCTGAGGAGCCTACTCAAATCTTTATTAACATTTTACAACATGAGAGAAATGCACTTTGGTCCTTATACTTTGGATCCAAAGGCTTACAACTTATTGAAAAATGAAAATTTATGAAAAGGGAGAGCTCTATGGATCTCCTTTTTACTCAATTTTGCGAAAATTCGCCAAAGTTTCCTCCTATTTTATTGTGAACCTGCAAAAAACAGCCAGCAAACATCAGTAGAATATGCCCCAAAACACATTAAGAGTGTTTTGGGTAAACCTACCAAAACTTGCCGAAAAAATTCTAAGTAAAAAGCTAAATAAAACTAAGTAAAAGTCACTGAAAAAACGAGCTAGAAAGTTATTTTTTTAGGATCTTTGTTTGTTTCGTAAGGAAAGAAAACAAATCCAAGCACTTAGATGCTAGATCTGAAACTTAAAATCGGAAGCTAACTTACTGATCAAGACTTTTAATTTTATGAGGTAAATGACTTAAAGCAAGAAAGCTAGATCTACACTAGAAAATGATGACTCTCTAAAACCCTAGTTAGATCTGTAAATGAAAAGCAATTAGGATCTACTTGTGCAAATAGACATGTATTCTAGATTTGTTACTGCTTTTCAATAAAGTGACAAGGTAATGTAAAATGTGAGGAGAAGGAGAAACGGAAAGCTTGGAGAAGAAAATGATCTTTGAGGCTTCACTTGTGGGGCACCGAGGGACTTTATCTGTAAACAAAAGATGTTAGAAACTAGATAGATCAAGCAATATCTTCTATGTCTCCAGCTAAGATAACCTGTGCATCACACAATTTACAAACCAAGATCAAATCCAGCAGCATATATACTTGGAAATCCATATGCAGATATTCATAAACAAATGGAATATTTGATTAGATCTCTCAGCATCCATACTAAATAAACTAAAACAATAACAAACTGTTTAAGTTACCTTGCAAAACTGATATCAATCCTTCCAGCAAGCTAGATTAGAAACTGAATAAACAAGATGGATCAAGCAAAGATTATCTCCACAAAGCATAGTGATGATCCACTCAACACAGAGCCACACAATATGACCTCCAAAGTCTCTTTATTTCTCAAATGAACAAATGAATACAATGCACAAGCTCTTCCCAGTACATTCCAACCAGCTTCAAATGGGAGAGAGAGATGCATTATTTATAGCCAGAGCAGGCCCAAATGGGCGCTACCAACACTGAGAAAGAAAGTGTAGTTGAGCTTGAGTTCGTGAGATGGTTAGTGAGTAATTGATTTAGTCTCCAATGAGAGAGCGCCACCTCTCCAAGAGAGGTGCGCGGTGCGCCCCTCACCAACTCACAACCGCTTTACTCACTCGCCAATTCCCCTATGCTACCTACCTCCACGCTACCACATCACTCGCATCTTCAAATCAACCCTCATGCTAATGAACATTCGTATGGGTGATGACGTGAGGGTGAAACCTTGGATAAACGCATGGGTAATGAAAACATGTTTGAAAGTAACGCCTTCCTTCCTAGGAGAAGTCGCATTCATGGGGACCACTATGCCAAGTCACCCCATCAATTTAAAAAAAACATTTTTGACTTTTTTAATATTTTGACTTATTGCCAATTTGTCGCACTTTTAGCATTTAAATGTCACTTTGATGCTTTGATAGCGAAAAATTACCATAAGTGACCTTTTGATCACCTAGAGTGTATGAAGAGTGTGTATTGTTACCACCTAAGTTGTACTTGGTGGATTCTTCAAGTGAGCCAACTAGGGTAGAACAAATACACTTGTTCATTCATCAGAGTTTAGAAGTTCGTCAGGCCTTTTCTGGAAGTTTTTTCAAAAAAAATGTAACACATATTCATACCCCCTTAGGGAATTTGTAAAAAATGTACTAGAATGGTTAATTTTATAAAAGACTCAGCTTCCTAGACTTGGACATCAAGCCGACTAGCCCAAAGTATTTTTTCCCTCGGTAATTATTGGTTGTTGAACAAACGACTAATAATTTATTAATTTTTCACTCACACCTCCAAAGTTAGGGTAGTCGTCTTGGTGGTTATGCCTTAGGAGGTTATTAGAGCCTCTTTTTCAATGTTTATAAACATGTTAGGCATTCAAATTGAGTCGTATGGACATGTGTTAGGTCCCCCTAAGTTTTCGTTCAATTCCAAGAAAATTATTTTTTCCCGCAAAATTAGGTCATTTTTTAATGGTTTAATTAAAAAAATTGTAAAAGGAATAAAAGCTTGATCTGGAGGCAAAATTTAGCGTGTGGAGGCTCGTTTTCACACTCAGAGCGTTCTCTTCACCCTGGGGCACACTTTTCATGTGATTCAGGCGGCTAAAACATCCAGTAGGGCATTATTCAATAAATGGAGCATCAAAATGGCATTTTAATGCTAAAGTTGCAACAAATTAGCACCAAAGTCCACTTTTGAAAAGTAAAAAAATAAGTCAAATGGAGTAGGGTGACATGGAAAATGGGTCCCCATGGTTCATGACTTCACCAAAATATGAAAGGTGTCTTGAATTATGGATAAGGTTGTATTTTATTATTATTTGGAGACCCCAACACACATAAGTATAACTCACCTTCACGTGAAGAGTTCACCCCCTCTCATGCATTTGCATGGCATGTATAGTGATGTTACAAAGTGGCGCTCTCTCATGAATTACCTCTTCCAGTTGAAAAGCGTCGACTTTGGTTAAGTGTTCAAGAGATACAAATCATGAAGTGTGGCGCCATCCTCACGAGCTAGCATTGGTATTAGCGCATTTTAGATATACGAGTGTGAGTGGTTGTCAGTTGGTGAGGGGCGCACCTCTCTTGGAGAGGTGGCGCTCTCTCATTGAATACCAAATCAATCTGGATCCAATCTATTTCACAAACTCAAGCTCACGTGTAGTGAACTCCCACTTGTGAAAGTGCCCCCGGGGTCTCTTTCAACGATTTAAGCGAGGCAATTCTCCTACTTTAAGAGGAAGTATGAAACCTCTGCTCTCTTTTTCGGTAGGAAGTTTTCCAAGAGATTCAAGCTTGAGTAGTTGTTTCCACTTATTTCTTCTCACTTGAGCCGTCTCTGCTCACAAGCCGTCTGCAACCCTCCTCGCAACCATGTGCAGTCCACGCAAGCCGCTCACAAGCCCGCAACCCATCCTCCCACGCCCGTTCGCGTTCGTACAGCCCCTTCCCGTCCTCGTGCAACCGTCTGCAGTCCATGCAGGTCGCTCACGAGCGCGCGGCCCATCCTCTTGCGTTCGCGCAGGCAGCTCATGCCCGTTCACACTCGCTGCTCAACCTGCGGCTCGTCCTCGTCCGCAGCTCCACGCACCTCCATCTCTAGCTCTGCTCTTCCTTGCACGCCCATCACTGTTCGCAAAGCCTGCGAACAGTTTTCCCCTTCTCTCGCTCCTGCTCCGCTTTCGCTCTACTCCCTGCGGGTTCCCAGTTCCCCCATCCCGTCGCCCTAACCTCCTGCTGCTCGCACGCTGAGGCCTTGCACTACGACCCTTCACCTCCCTTCACCCCTGACCATCACCTCGACCGATTGCACCACCCCTTCGCCTCCCCTTCAGCCCGACCCCCTCTTCAATTCCAAGCTCTAGATGTAGGGTCCTTTCCCATGGAAAACTCAAAGGAAAACCAAGAGACCAAGGAATTCTCAAACGCCCACACCCGGGATTTCAACGACATAGGACAATTCAAATACCTTAAACAATGACACGACAATCCGAAGTTGATCTACATCCCCACGGACATTGCTATGGAGTCGGATTTCGGACATCCCAAGTCAAACAATTATTGAGGAAAATGGAATCCCTGAAATGAAAAATAGCAAACTCCACTTAGAGGTAAACTCCCTTGTTACAAGAGTCTCGGTGGTTGAAGGGGACAATTTATCCCTTAGGAAATTAATACAGGAGAGCCAAGAGCATGAAACCCCTCACCTTCCAAATGAGGCCTTACAAGCAAAAATCCATGATCTCAAGACTGAACAAGAAGTAATTAGATCACAACAGGCCTCTCTCAAACAGGAAAGAGAGTCACATTTTAGCTCATGGGAACAGGTGGTTCAAGGAAAAGAAAAAAGTACTCCACCTCTCACAGCAGTTGAGGAGGTACTACAAGCCAAACTAATCGAAGAACAGACCAGACGAGCAAGGGAATTGAATCTAAAAGTAAGAGGTCTTCCTATACCTCATCCTTCTTCGAACCCTATGGAGGTAGGAGACGGGTTCCTACAGGATATCCTTGGCATACCAGATATAAACTTGGACAAAGCTTGGATGGGCCACGACTCCACCCTCTTTATTAGATTCTGAAATTCAACAGATAGGCTTTGTGCCCTCAGAGCTAAACGAAAATTGTTCTCACTTCACAGCAGGATATTTTTTACAAGGACCTCACCAAAGCACAGATCGCAGAGCTTAAATAGTCTAGGGAATAGGTCATGGCAACAAGAGAGGCAGGGAAATGGGTTGTTATCAGAAATCTTCGGGCGGTTATTCGAGACTCTTTCCCCAAGGTGGATGCCTCGCACAGGAAGCTCCAAATGACGGGCCCAACTGGAGAGACGTCAGGGCATAGGTATCATTGTCTGCTACTGGAATGGCAATGGATCCTTCTGGTCATCACTAGGTCTTTGGTATGATGCACTTGCATCAACAGATATCCTCCTTGTGACCGAGACTCGTGCGAGCCTGTGCGGCCTCTCCCAAATATTACAGGTTACCATTGGTTCTCAGTCTGCAAGCAGGAAACAAGGAGTTCAGGGGATCAGGAGGAGTTGCTTTCCTGGTTAGAGACTCTCTGGAACATAGTCTCTTTGGCAGCCACCGACGAGCACGCCAGATTCATGTGGATTTAGGTCAGAACCAAGATCGCCCCCCTGAGATACATTTACATCGCACTATTCTACTTTCCATCCGCGTCCTCACCCTTTGCCATCCACAATGGAGCGGATGGGGACCCCTTTATGGACTTGTATACTAGCATCACCCAGTATTCTGTTGACGTGGAGGTCATATTTATGGGGGACTTTAATGCTCGCACCAAAGATCTCCAGATCCCTCTCAGCGACCGATCGAAAGATGTGTTTTGTACCAAGGGAATCGACCCGGTCTCAGTAGGTCTTCACCGGATTTCAGAGGATGCCTTGGCACCCACTACAACATATGGAAAACTATTTTTGCAGTTAGGGGAGTCCCACGAGTTGCTTATCCTGAATGGCCTGCCATGCTTTCTGGACTCTCACTTTTTCACGTGCCGGCCACATGGAGGTCGGGCTAGTGTGGCGGATTATGCTCTATCCATCCAGAATTTGCTCCCTTTCATTCGAGACCTCTCTATATCTCCCATCCCTCTAGCTGACCGACAACTTCTTTCGCTCTCGCTTTGGTTTGACCCTCCTCTTCCAACCCATCCCTCCCTACAGAGCCCCTCCTCCCTACCTCGGACCACCTTTCGCTTCGACGAAGGCGACCCCGACATCTTCTTATCCGCTCTTCGCCATATTCTTCCCTTTGAAGCCCATTTCTCCTCACTTAACTCGGCCTCTGCCAAGTACCAATGCCTCTCATCTACAATCTGGGAGGCTGCACTTAACTCCTTCCCCCATATAATATCCCAAAATATTGATATTCTACTGATATTGTGTATAATGTTAACCCGTACACTTAATATTGTGCAAAAATACAGAATAATTGTCAATGCAAACTTGCCATGCAAAAATACCCTAAAATATAGTTGAATTAGGGTTAGGGTTTGCAGGAAGGAATTTAACAATTACCACTGATAACTCGGCCGATAATACTCCTGAGATAGGCTGCATGCATAAGGTGTCGTATAAGTGGGCTATTGGTGCTCCTTTCCTCCAGTGTTACCGCCCCGTTGTACCATGAAAACCCCCTAGACTGAAGGTGACGTTTTTGGAGGAGGAGAGGTCAAATCAGGCTGAAACTTTGTGGGCTTGTTCGTCTGCTGATGCCGGAGATATGGACTGTCACAGGAAGAGGTTTGGAAGCCTCTAAGTTCCCTAGCGAATTGATCTGTGGTTCTGCTACTCACGCCCCCCAAGCTCTCTGTTTGATGATAGCTGCTCCAGATGAGCAAACTGATGCCCGATAATCACGAGATGTCATAGGATAGGCCTACTAAGAAAGAGGAAGCTGACATGCAGAGGAAAGAATGGGTTTTGTGGTTCAAGCGAATCCTTCTGTGTTTTCCCAGCTACTTCCAGCTGCAAAACGTGGATCTGCCAATAATCCTTCAGAGTGTGTTGGATCTCCGGATACTGAAGTATATGATGAATGTTGTGGATAAACCTAGATGATCTATCTCGATAAGAGACTAGAGCAGATATCTCACTGTCGAACCCTCGCTAGCTGAAGACACCGTCTCCAACCCAACTGCCACGGCTGCACGCTGTGCTGCTGCTCAAAACTCCAAAATCAATCAACAATAATAATAGATATCTCCTTTAATCCCATAACCCTTCTTAAATAGATCCTTATGCATTTTTAGGGTTTGTATGTCACTTTTAGGGTTTATGCTCACTTTTGCATGCATGCAATTCTAATTTCAAGTTGACTTTTAATACTGAATAAATAAAGCATGCATGCTTTGGGAAATGAACTCTAATGGCCTTCTTACTACACTGATGACTTAATAATACTGAATAGATGTACCTTTCTACTCCTAGTGCTATTAGTCCTCAGTTATTCCCTTTTCTTTAAGACCCGCTCGAACCTATGGGAATCAGATAGGTTAACGGGTGTCTCAGGGTGGTTTAGTTGGAAGAGGACATTACACCCCACTCCACTCGTACCACCTCTATCACCCCTAAACCTGGTTTTTGTCCCATGAACAAGTGGTACAATGAAGAATGCAAAACCCTCTACCGAGAACTCCGTTATGCCTTCCAACGCTCTCGTTCTACTTATCCTGACATTCAAATTTCTTACCGTCGCCTCCTTCGTCGCAAGAAATGACAATTTCTCTCTCAGAGAAGACAAGAACTCTCAACTCTACTTGCCAAATCCCCCAAGCATTTCTGGCATACCATCCTCTCTCGGCGCTCTCCTCTCTCATCTGACCTTGACCCTGCTTCCATGTTTTCCCACACCTCCAATCTCTATGACATTCTCGGCCAGACCAAAATTCATGTTGCTTCCCCTCCTTTCTCCTGCCACCTCTTCACTAACAACAATGTCACGGAGGCCATCCGGGTGATGAGCAACAGCAAATCAGCAGATGAGGAAGGCTACCAAGCAAAGTTCTTCAAACATGGTCTCCGCGCTCTGGTTAGTTATTTGGCTGATCTCTTCAACCATGTGGTGCATGAAGGGTTTTCTCCAGTATGGTCACATCATATTATATATCCGATTCACAAGTCAAGATCCACTTATGATCCCAACAACTACAGAACGATCATGGTAGGCCACACGTTCTCAAAGTTATATGCCATTGTCCTTCATATGAAGCTTTCCAGCAATCTCGAGGAGAGAAACCTTCGAGCCCAAGGCCAGGCAGTGTTCAAACCAGCACATCAGACTATCGACCAGGTTCAGGAGCTTGAGAACTCATAATTTCTCCGACTGGAAGTACTGCAAAACTTCACACAAGCTACATAGCACCTGTCAATTTCACTAAATAACACGCTAAAACATATGAACTGTTAGAATCATGCTTTTCCTCCCGGCATGAACATGTTTTCAGGGTCCGTCGCACCCTCTCCGCTGCTCTGAATAAATCCAGAGCTAGCAAATCATCATAGGGGACTTCTGTGGAAACCCAGTTGCTTCTGATGTTCGATGGGGAGAAACAAGCATGAAACCTGCCTAAGAAGGCTCTGATACCATATTAGAATTTGAATTCCATTTAGATCTTCAAGCAAGTAGTTCTAATAATGTTTGCAGCAAAAGAATGGAGAATGAAGATACAAACTGAACAAAACAAACCACACAAGAAACGGACAAGTATTGCTCAGGAATTTACAGTATCATTCACAATAATAATATTCGGTGTTACAATAGTTTACATAGGAAGAATTTGAAAGCATGGGGTATGAATTCGAATCTCCTAAGTGGATATGATTGTATCTAATTGAATCTCTAACTCATGGTGTCTCGATCAATATCGGAGTCCAAAATCAAATCCCAAATGTCCAACCAACTCAAACAAACAGTGACAGCTAGTTAACTCAGTGCAACTGAGTGTGGTAGGTGGGCAAAGGCGCCTACTGTACATGCATCCATGCATTATCCATGCAAGACATGCACTAGCTAACTGTTTGTGAACTAACTAAAAGTAACTGAGGGCTAACTGTGACTAACTAGTAATAACTCCAACTAACTGAAATAGGTTGGTGTTGTAACTCCCAATTGCTCCTAAAATGTAGGGATTGGTCTAAGAGGTGCCCAAACTGATGCATGCACATGCAATAAGTGGCAGTTAACCTCTAGCACTGTTCCCCACACTCCAGTGACTAGTACATGTGGCCCCATTAGGTCAAGTGGACCCAAATTAATTAATTAAGGTTCCTAAGTTAGGCAAAATTAATCTAATAGACAGTATGATCAAGGGAGGATTGATAATCCTAACACACCCCTCCCCCACCTCATGCACGAGCTTCTAAACTTTGACTTGAAGAGGTTGACGCCACCCTCACTACACCCTTCATGAATTGAGTTTTAAACCAAAGTTTAAGTTAAAAACTTCACAAGGAGAGGGTCGCATGTTTAATGGGGGAACATGCCATGTCATCCCACCCATTAAACTAATCATTTTGAGTTTGATTTTTTTACTTTTCAAAATTGACTTTGGTGCTAATTTGTTGCAACTTTAGCATTAAATTGCCATTTTGATGCTCTGTTAGCTAAATAATGCTCCACGGGGTGTTTCGGCCACCCGAATCATATGAAAAGTGGCCTCTCAGGTAAAAATGACGCTTTGAGTGTGAAAACAAGCATCCCCACGCCAAAAACAAATTATGAACCCAACTTTTATTACACTTTGAATTTAAACCATTAAAAATCGCTTAAAAAACGAAGAAAAACAAATTACTTTCTCAAATCAGACGAAACTCTAGGGGGGCCTAGTACATGTCCATACAACTCAACTCGAATGCCTAGCATATTTATAAACACTCACACGAAGGCTCTAATAACCTTCTAAGGCCTAACCACCAAGACGACTACCCCAACTTTGGAGGTGTGAGTGAAAAACTGAGAAATTATTAGTTGTTTGTTCAACAACCAATAATAACCAAGGGAAAAAACACTCTGGGCTAATCGACTTGATACTCAAGTCTGGGAAGCCAAGCTTTTTATAAAAATTGACCATGCTAGCACATTTTTTACAATTTCCCCAAGGGAGTATGAACATGTGTTACAAAAATGTTCGAACAGACTCCCAAAAAAAACCTGGCAGACTTCTGAACTCTGAAGAATGAACAAATATACTTGTTCAACTTCGCAGGATCGCTTGAAAAATCCACCAAGTACAACTTAGGTAGTAACATGATGCATGCAAGTTCAACTCAGTTTAGTATCTCACCTTCAGTTTGGATATTTTGACCTGGTCAACCTAGTTTACCAAATCAAACACGTTTCCCAATGCAGTGACTACAAAAATCAACAGTGGTTATATTTTCTCCAGACATGCCCAGGACCAATACTACAGTCTCAGTTTTCATTGGATGGTTAGAGTTACTGAGTTCCAGAGTTTATTATTCCTTTTTATTAACTCTGGCCATTATTTTTATTGTGAGATGTTGAAATTTTTAGCATTTCCATGGATCAGTGAGTATGAGTAGTCACCAATACCATTCTACTATGTCTCCGGACACTTCTATGGAGTTAGTTTGCCCTAGTTCTCAGTCAAAAGTAAGTTATGATGGATTTTATTAATTTCAGAGGTTGTACCACTAAAAAATGAACTATGGAAATCACTAAAAAATCGATTTGGCTTGTGTGGTCAAGGAAATGGAAAGGAAATGATTATTGATGATTTATTTTGGCTCTCCAGATCATTTGGCACCAGTTTCATCCATTTTCAAGCTCCATATTATTATTTTGGATCTCTTAGGGAGGACGTTCCCCATAGGGCAAAATTGGTTAAAATGACCAAAATAAAAGTGTGTAAATCAAGTTGTATCTTTACAAATATGTATGGGGGGACACCCTAATGACTCCCCCATGTCCCCTAAGTGTTAAACTTACAAAAAGAGTGATTTATCATGTTGTAAAAATGGGCTTTATTAAGTAATTTGCCCCCCTCAATTCTATTGATCCATGTAAAAATAAAAGATGTCATCTCCACCGTTAATGATGTTTTAATATCAATCGTTGGATTGAAAAGTAAGATAGGGTTTGTGTTTCTCGAAATCTATATAAAGAAGATACCCCCTCATGGTATCCCATCGAGAATTTGGCTCTTACTATAAATAATAATAGAAGATCTTTTGGCCTACTCGTGAAATCTCAAAAAAGTTCATGACTCTTATGTTTTTGCATCTCTTTGGGAACTGGATGTTTATCTTTCATTTTCTTGGCATATCTTTGGTGTGATCTAACTTTGCAGGAGAGTGACTTTGATGGAGGGTGACTCAGAGGGTCGTCTCTCTCTCTCTCTCTCTTTCTACAACTCGTTTAAGGGGGTTTTACTTGTCGATTTTGCTTAGCATTCGATTCATGTTTCCTTTTTATTTCTTGTGCAATAATTTATTTTCCGTTGGATTCAAATCAAGCACAATTTTAGTTTTTAATTATAGTGTTTATTTGTCATTGGCAAGAGGGTGCACTAAGCAAATCAGATCTTCAACTGGGGATAAAAATAATCTTCCAAGTTGACAATGTTGGACAAAGGGGAACATCTCATGGCATCTCTCATTTCCTGGTAAGTTAAATTTGTTCTATGATTTATCTTTCAGTATTTCCTTTCCCGATCATGATAAAAACAAATAAAACCCTTATTTTAAAACCCTAGTTTTTAGGGTCACCTAGTTCTAGATTGCTGCTGCGTTTATTATTAAAAACCCAAGTTGGAAATCACCTTAAACCAGTGTTGCAAATATCGGCGCGGCAAAAAAATCAGCAAGATCCAAGAAACATCGTTTCGGGATATCTCGGCAGCACATTGGCAAACATCGGCAATAAATAGACAAACTTAAAAAAAACACAAAAGTATTCATTTTCACCTTTAGAAAAAATCGAGAAAAAATCGTCAATATCTCAAGATAAATCGAAAAAAAATCAAGAAAAAATGGACAATATCTCAGGAAAAAATCACCCTGAAAAATTCGGTAATATCTCGAGATAAATCAAGAAAAAATCAAGCCGATTTTTTTGCCGATTTTTTGAGCAAACATCGACGAGCTAAAAAGCTCACGATTTATTAGAACATCACGATAAATCGGCTGATGTTTGCAACACTGCAACCCTTAGAGACCAATTTTCAAATTAATCAGACTCCATTTGCCCATCTAAAGCACTGGGCTTTCTTAGGGAAAATCACCCTCGTTGGGGAAAACCCTCTTTTAGCCCAAACCGTGATCAGGGTATTGCTAAAATCACTTTCAATCATCATATTAATCATCTAGCAATTCATCTTAGTGCCTAATTTCACCTCTTTGCCCCTAGATATAATTTTCATACTTGAAACCCTAGGGAAAATTGGGGCTTTTTACATAGGCACACAATTTCTCTTAGTAATTGATCATCCTAATTAACCATTAGACTAGGAGATCCAATCAAGATACCTTCGATTATCTACCTTAATTCACCATTTTTAGCGTTATCTTGACCATAGGTACACCCCCTGGACTTGGTTCTCCACTGCATCTAAAGTGCCAGTAGCTTTGGTCGGTGTGACATTTGAGTACTTTCATAGGTCTTAACTATCGTAGGTCACAACTTTAGTTTCCTTTCCCCTCTGCCATCCTGGATAGGTTCACTTTACGAGGCAACCTATGTTGCATGGGAGCTCTCCCCACCCCCTCGCTCGCGCTCCCGAAGCTCACTCCCAAAACGCTCCCAGTTTTGGGAGCACGCTCCCAAGGCGCTCTCAAGGCGCTCCCTTCCTTTCCTATACTAAACGCTCCTATACTAGGTTGATCATTTAATGACAATGTTATGGTACCTCCTTTCTTTGCCAAGCTCCTACAAAAGTTTTTATGGTTGATCATTTGATGATAATGTTATAAGTTATAACTACTAGATGATTGATGTTATACGGTTTAATCCATGTATTCTATAGCTAATTCAACATCCTACATGTTTTTTAGATATAAATCCATCAAAATATATTAAAATATATACTTTACAAAAAACGCTCCCAAAACGGGAGCTTTTGAAAATTTCGTTTTTCGCTCCGCTCCCGCTCTTGCTCCCCGCTCCCAACAACATAGGAGGCAACTACAAGAATTGTGATAACAGTAATGCAACACAACCTAATGTTAAAGACTAAAGTGTACCAACATAGATATAAAAGTCAAAACATTACACCTTTCCTAGATCAACACTTAAGTCAAAACATTGAAGAAGTAGATCAGTATTCCCATGATTATGACTTAGGCATTGATATAGAGAAATAATTAAGGTTGTGCAGAATGTACCTCTTAGTGAATTAATGAAGTTACCCACTGTTAAGGATCAAGTTCAACAATTCTTTGATAGTATCCCTATAGAAAATGCCCCCAAAAGTGCTTACGAGTCTTGCCACATTCAGAATGTTAGGGGTAAGGAGGTAGAAGAGGACCCCCCAATTCATATACACACTGTTATTTATGAGAGAAAGAGTGGAGGACATCCTCCTTTCTATCTTACATTGCACATCAATTATTTCCTACTCCATAACTGTATGCTAGACTTGGGAGTCGCCATGAATGTTTTGCCCTTGTGAATTCTGAAAGAAATGGGATAAGAAATCTCCTAACCATATGGAAATGTTTGTGGAATTGATTCAAGGGGTGTGCAGGTGTATGGTTTAATCAAGAATCTAAAGACTGACTTGTTCACTTGCACCTAACTTAAATACCATGATGGATGTAGCGGTAATCGATCTCCCCCTAGTTTATGGCATATTACTATCTAGGAAGTGGTATGTTGGACTAGGTGGGGATCTCATGATGGATCTTTCATATGCGTGTATACCTAATCTTGACGGGGATTTGGTTAGAATCAGTAGAGAACCTTTCATTAATGGATATTTAGAAACTTTTGAGGACGGTATGAAGAATACTTATGGTAAGGGTAGCGTAAGTGTTGAAAGAATGAACATGGTAAATGATGATGAAGATTGTCCACTTGTTTTCTTTATGGTAGTTGGTAGTTCTGATTGTGAAGATAAGGATGATGTTAGGTTTAGTATCCATCAAGAACTGTTGAGAGAAATCACACCTTCACATACTATTACTACCCCACATGAGTTGCTACAGGAAGTAATAAATAGTGGATCTGAACACTTTTCTGGTGACCCTGATGACTTGTCCCAACTATCTTTAGAATGCACAAGGTCTAGTCCACAAAACGAGTCCACATTGCGAATTGACCTTGTAGACCGAACTAAGGCAGGACATAAGAGATAACCTTGAGTGAGAAATGAGAGAATGCACCCTTCAGAATTGGGGAGAAAATACTCTAGTTAATGATGCCCCTGGTGAGGAATTTTCATTAAACAATCTAGCTATATTTCAAAGAGATCCTCCCCCACAAGTAACTGAAAGAGAAGTTCAAAACGAAATGATTACCCATCATGAGCAACCCAATCCAAGAACTAGTCTTAGTAATTTTCATGACCACAAGCATATTTGTTGATTATTATTATTATTGTCACCATGATTCTGATTAGTATGATTTAAGTTGGGTTTTAATATACATCTTGGAGCAGCTCTTACCTTGGATGCATGCGGGATCAGCTCAGATTAGTATCTCACCTTTAGTATGGGTATTTTGCCTGGTTAACTCGGTTGACCAAGTCAAACATGGTTCCCAATGCGGTGACTATAAAAAGAAACATTGGTTATATCAAATCCAGACATGCCCAGCAGCAATACTGCAGTCTCAATTTTCAAAGTTTGGCCTCAGTTTTCATGATCAGTGATTATTATCACTTTATTATTGGCCAGATCACATTTTTATTACGAGATTGCTTCAGAGAGTGGTGCTCCTAGGGCGCTACAATGCTCCAAGGGGTATGAGTAGTCACCAGTACCACTTTACCATGTCTCCGATTGACCTGTGCAGTCAGTTTGTCCCAGTTTTCAGCCAGCGGAGGGTTATGATGACTTTATTATTTCTGGATATTGTACCACCAAAAAATTGACTATGAAATTCACTGAGGAAATCAATTTGGCTAGTGAGGTTAAGGTAATGGTTTGGGAATAATTTTGATGATGTATTATGGCTCTCCGGACTAGTTTGCACCAGTTTCATTCAGTTTCAGCCTCCAGATTATTTTATTGGTTCTCCTAGGGAGGACATCCCCCATGGGGCACCCCTCACCTTGGTATTTGATGTATTTCATTGTCATACATTATATTATGATGACTATGGGGTCTAGGGTGATTCATTTCCCTAAGGCACCCCTTTTGATGTATTATCATATTATATCTTGGCATTTTGATGTATAAAGTCTAGATAAGACGTCCTTGGGAAAAAGTGGACCCCCATTTGACTTAGTCATTATGATCCATGTAAAAAAATAAAAGTTTATCTCCATAGTTGATGATGTTTTAATTGCAACCATTTGATGAATGTTATTTATAAAGTGGGCACACTCTCGATCTATTTAAGACTGGTGTTACCCCCATTGTAAAGCATAAGCTCTGGCATTGGAACTTCTGAATAAAGAATTTTTCTGGGATCAAATACTTATGTCTTTGTCGATGAATGAATGAGATGGTGATTGAAACTACTTTTCTCTTGCACTAAGATATCTTGGAGTATTTTTCTTGTATCTTTTGGATCCATTTCGATTTACAGGTGAAGTGGGCGATTTGGAGAGAGGCGCATTGGTGGGGAGACCTGCTCTAACATTTCTTTCTGAATCGTGGTTTCAACATGGAGTGGTTACTTCGTTATGACTTTCCATTTCTCTTATTGTATTCCTTATCGCCAGATCTGAATCTTTTCTTGTCTTACTTGTTGGTTTTCCCTTCATGTGGCAGGAAGAGAGGGTGCACTTGGTCGTTGGGCAAAACGATTTTAACAAGTTCTCCGTATTTCTCATTTGATCTATGAGGGAGCAATCCTCATCATCCAGGAAGGAATCTACAAATTCCATGTGAGTATCTCATCCAATTTCTCTCTATTTAATTTTCTATGCATTGGTCATCAATAAAAATTACTAAAAAACCCTCATTTAGTAACTAGGAAAATTCACCAGGGCATATTATACTTAGAAATTCAAAAAATGGTGATTTGGGTTTTGACAACCATCATCCAAAACCCTACTATCCTCTTAGGCGTCACCCTTAGACTCCATTTGCCCATTTGTTTGTACTGACCTTCTATGCAAATTGCCCTCTAATGCAGGAGCATCCTGCTCTCTTTTCAAAATTCAAGCTCAATGCTTGACCAGACCTGGAAGGGGTCTTCAATTCCGAATTGATGGTCTTCGAACCATCACATTGTAATTAACCTGATGTAAAATATGTGATTCTAGATGGATAATGAGTCAATTAGGTGAGTCACTAGGTGAGTGATGAGTCATTGATGAGTCATGTAACAAAACCCTCATCTAATGGCAGCGAGTCATAGGATAGGTTTGATAGTTTGAGTTAATTAAGCATGTTGTTGAGTATATTGAGGATCTGAACCAAAATGGTTCATAAATCCTGTTGTGTATAAATATGTAAGCCCACAAGGCATAGAGGGAGAGAAGACAGAGAGAATAGGAGTAGTAGAGACAGAAATACAAAGGTCAGTAAGGTCTTTAGGAATCAAGTAAGGCCAATCAAAGATGTATGAGGCCTAAGGAGATCAGAACACAAGTTCTGAGACGATTATGAATGTACAGTTTCATTGTGTGGATGAAGGAAAGCCTATTACGGCGTATCTTTGTGTGTGCTTACAGTTCTTTCTGAATGTATAATTTCATGAATTGAATGATTGATAATCCTGTGTTAATGAATGATAAGGTTGTGTATGAATTCAGGGTTTCTGAAAGTGGGAGAAGCAGAGATCAATGGATCGATGCTCTGATCCATCAAAGGAGTTAGATGAATGATCCTTTGAGGATTTTATAAATGAATGCGTGCGTGTATTAACCCTGTTGCAGGTCAAGGAACCGAAGTCGATCATTGAAAGATCGAGGAAGATGGAGATTCAAGCATGTGCGTGGCTTGATTGATTGAAGAAAATCCATTCCGTAGATGCGTAAGTAAAATCTTAACTAGTCGCCTTAAGAAAGATCGGACACTAGGGAATGATCTTAGAAGAAGATCAACGGTCACGATCAAATTCCGCAAAGAAGAGATGAGATTCGAATTTGATCTCAGATCAACGGTCAGGAAGGAAGCCGCCTGAAATCAACGGTTGTAAACGTTGCGGAAAAGGAATTGCGGGAGTTCAACTTTTGGAAAAGTTGGATCCGCGATCTGCAAATGCAGAAACAGAGTTGCGAAAACTCTGTTGCGAAAAGGAGAATGCGAGAACAGAGTTGTGAAAACTCTGTTGCGGAAAGGAGAATACGGAAACTCTGTTGCGAAAAGGAGCTTGCAGAAACCTATCTTGCGAAATTGAACCTGCGGAAGGAGAGCTGCGCAATAGAGTTGCGGGAGAAGAAATATTTAGACAAGAAGCCAAATTTAGAGTTTGCTAAATGTAGAGCAAGCTAAATCCTGGGGAAATGGTTGTTTGGGGTTCCCGTCTGCATCACCCTCCCTCCTTTGATAGTGATTTTCTAAGTATTGTATGTTTTGGTTTTGTTTTGATCTTGAACATTGTCATATCTCTCAGCTAAGCAACACAATATCTCCTCCAAATATTTTTATTAATATGCCCAAATCGCTAAAAA
>LPNX010915378.1:462263-475023 GCA_001517045.1 Pseudotsuga menziesii | reverse complement strand
TCCCGAAGGGAGTCTCTCATTAGACATGCAACTCCACCTAAGCCATGAACCCCACCTGAAGATCTAGTTTCTTTCCTACAAGCAGAGAACCAGTGATAACCTCCAATATCTAAAAGTTGCTTGACAGGGCTCTCGTGGGTTTCGGTAATAAAACGAGGTGAGATGAACCAAGGGCATCATATAACATGCCCAATGAAGACCAAAATGACCTATTACCATTCCAACATGCTACTAAAGTTCCGAGACCATGTCTCCTCCTCCGTCGTACTAGTCATTTAGAGAATCTGGACCAAGAGTATCCAAGAGACGGGGTATCCTGAAATAATGGCACAAAGCTCTAAGATGACCGCTCATTTCACTGCCTGTGGAGTTGTTGCCACTAGCTCCCTTAAGCGTTTCAACTCAGCACCCTATGATCGAGTGAGATCAACGTCTAGGAAGATCTTACCATAGAGGGAGAATAATTACTACTTGGATTTTAGAGCCCAAAGTCGATATCCTGTTGATCGAAACTGAATGAATAGTGTAGAATCGTGGCCAAACAATGCCTTCTCAAAGGGAATATCAAGAATCTCTAGGTAATCACAAAGGAATAGAGTGCACACCCGTATGGGTTATGGGGCGAGAGAGCACGAGGGATGCCCCCTAACATTCAAGTTCAGTTCACGTGCTCTTTGGTTCTACTGTTCAAGTAGCTTGGCTTGTACTACTTCCTTGACTGTAATGAGAGGAGGGGTGATTTTGTCACCATCATTGACCACCTTTGCCCAAGGTTTAAGATGGCTCTTTGTTTCTTGTTTGAAGGTGGCTTGATAGTTTCGAATTTCCTCATGTTTGTTCTTAAGGTCGAGGATTTCAGTATGCAAGGTGTCATTCGAGGCTTCCAGGGCTTCCTATTTAATCCTTTCATCTATAAGTTTCCTAAGGGATTGGTTCTCCAGTTCCACTTTGGTTACTCTTTTTGAAAGAGAATGCATTTCATGTTGGGCCTATTGCATATCAGATCTTGTTGTTTACGGTTTCAAGATATTTCGTCATGTTATCATATTCTTTCTAGTTGGGAATGCATTTCCTAGTCTTTACACTTGAGGAAGATTTTATAATGGTGAATGGTCTTTTT
Source organism: Pseudotsuga menziesii (assembly GCA_001517045.1). Classification (NCBI taxonomy): domain Eukaryota; kingdom Viridiplantae; phylum Streptophyta; class Pinopsida; order Pinales; family Pinaceae; genus Pseudotsuga; species Pseudotsuga menziesii. Next base: position 473,903 of record LPNX010915378.1, on the reverse strand, counting down.
CATCAATAGAACAATTGCATTATTCTGAGGCAACATCAGAGGGGCAACCCTTGACACTTTGAGCCCTCTTCATGACCTCCCTTATCATACATTTTGGGCCTTGGTTCAGTGGAGCAGAGCAATATAGCTAGATCTTATCTTCCCTTGCTATTCAAAAATAGCAATGTCAGCACAAGTGGATTACAATTTGCAGCTGCAACCCAGAGCAGGTATATGGCAGAGGTATCATATGGTTTTCATGGTATATATTGGCATTCTAACTATGTTAGACCTTGTAGTGCATTTGGTGATCATTTATTTTTGGTTGCTTATCATTAGGACATGTACTCAGAGTGATGTAAGTGTACTTTCTATAGTTTCATATACATGCTTTATTTTGGGTTAATTCGATGTAATGTATAGATCAGTTCCCTCACTCTTGGTTCCGTGCTTGGTCTTTTCTCCATGTTACCCTTTAAACTAGCAGTCTAAAACAAGCAACACAATGTAGACTGAATGCTAGTAATTGGTAAGCATGTGGGAGAGGTCTAGGCTCAAATGTCACCACAACCTAGCCTCTCAACTTCTTTGGGTAACTCCTAAACCCAGGGGATTAAAGATACCTACAAACACCAAAACATGCAAATACCTTTCTACAACCTTGTAACCAAATCAATGCCTTATATGGAGTCAAACAATGCATGAAGAAGACAACTAGATCTAATGGAGGAGCTAATTCAATAGTTATTCGCCAATATCATCAATCACTTTTACAATTTAAAACATTCCACAAATTCCAATGCAACCTCACACATACCAAGGTACCTTGACCTATCCCAAGGCAATTTCTCAAAAAGGTGTGCCCCAAGGAAAAGAAATGTTCACCCAAGTTTTCAATATGCACGGACACAAGAGAGGGGAAACACAGAAACGACATATGCAAAAGTACCCCCCAAAATTTTAGAAAACGTCGAAGGGTATGTCAGCATCTTCAACATAGGGGACCCCACCATAAATACTACAAAATTAAAAAATTCTAATTTAAGATTTTAAAGATCGATTGTAACAAAATTGTAACATTAACATAGTAAAATCTTGTATTTAGTATTGAGGTCGTTACTTCATTAATGTATTGTGAATCTGTGAATGATTTTATGACTCTGTTTAGATTAAAAATTTAAATATGTTTAATAGCTAATTTAGCATTTCTTTATGACAAAAAATTTAAGAGACTCATGACAAAACAAAACTTAATAAAATTTAAAATTTAATAAAGTTACAAACATGTTATAACTTAATTTATAAAATAAAAACAAATTTTTAAAAAGATTAAAACTACCATACTTATCCCGTCGACTTTCAACGTTTACCTATCGGGTCAGTTTTGTTCATGTATTACTATTAGTATAACAGTAACTGTTATACTAACAGTAACATGGAACAGAATAGGCCCGAAACATGAATGTTGAAACACAGTGGGATAGATAGACTCTAATCCTAACACGACGGTTAAACTGGATAGATCTCGTCGACCTGGTTCGCAAAAAGCCCTCGTAACCTCGACTTGCAAATGCCTATAACAACCTCAATTTGCAAATGCCCAAAACAAAGATGAGATCTGTAAAAGCCCTCGCGCACGAGTGGAAGTCAACCCGGTAAAAAAGAAGAAACAACGAAAATACCTCGTGCTCGGTTCAAAGTCAACCCTGCAAAAGCCCTTGCAAATTCCCTCACGCACCAACAGGTAAAGGAAAAGCTTCACGAATCAAATCTGATGGATTCCAGGCAGCCATGTGGTCTGGTTTAGACCGTAGGATGACAAGAAACTCATCCACGTTTTTGGCTTTTCAGAAAATGACCCGGTATGTGTTTCCCATGGTTTATGTATTTGGGTACGACAAGGAAACGACCCCAATCACATTTCCTCGTTTCGAAAACTCGTAGGGTCGAGGAAACTCATTTTCGAGGTCAAGAAACACGTACTCGTGTAACATTGAGGAAAAGAGGAAGGAAGAGGCTAGGGTGAGGCCATATGTCAAATCAAAAGTAAAACATAGCCCAAGGTTAGAGAGATCTAGGGTTCTAACGTTTCCCAAGGCAATAGCTTCAATTAAGACACCCTTCAAAATTCATTGACAATTCAACTAGGGCGCACTTTTTGGCTAAATTAAATTTGCCATTTTGCAAGTATTTTATGTATTTTCGAAATTTTTCATATTTTTAGGGTTTTTAGGAATTTTCATATTTTAAGGGTTTTTATGCATAAAATTGCAGCAAAAATAAAGACATGTAAATTTATAAAAGGAATAGTAAATTTAGATGGCAAGGGGATATGATTTTTGCCTCAATCCCTAGGGCATTTAGAGATCAATGATCAACATCCCTCTCTTGAAATGTCTTTCAACACTTGCAGCTACAGCGTCACCTAGGAACCTCAAGTGTTCAATAGGGAAGCCTAACTAGGGCAAATGTGGAAGTCCTAGGCCCTAACAAACAATAGAGAACTCATTGGAAGGACATTCTCTTCATCCAAAAGTTGACAAAATCCCTAACAAATCAGCAAAATACACCATAAAAGCACCACTCAACCAAGCTAGGAGCATAACTTACCAACATTCAACAAGAAGTGAGCAAGGAAAGGACCTTAGGTCACACTTGTGCATGAGTTCTTCCAACTAGTCTAGCGTCAACCTAAAGTATGTGCAAGATCAAGCCCTAAAACATTCCATCATCCACCTTCAAGCAAGAAAGAGCATCCCAAGGGAAGTGTGCAACACATCAAAGTCTCATCAAGTAGGAGAAAAAGATAAAAGAACATATTTTAACCCTTGTCTTGATGATTTACAACGAAGGTGAGGTGATCTATTTATATCTTTCAACCTCTGCCTTTTTTAATTCTTGATCCTACAAGTCAACATTAAATTAGAATATTTTTAGGGTAAATCCCCCACAAACTAGGGACTAAGCCCTAAAATAGGCACAAAATAGAAAATAGGACTTAGATAAGGCTTCACTTGATGAAATAGTGAGCCAAAGGGGGGCATCATGCCCCAACTAACACCTAGATGTGCTTTATCCCTCAACGCCCCCCTTTCCAAGCTTGTAGGCTCAAAGTTTGGAAGGATGACGTCATAGTCCAAATTGCTAGAGGAGGGGTTTTCTATGCTAAAATGAGGCCCAAATGGGTGAAGGAGGTGTACTAGATAGGGGACAATAGCCCTTTACATGACGCAATCACCTCTACATAATAAAATGCAAGATGGTCATGTGCCTCAGTGGGTCACTCCTAGAAGCCCTAGACAACAACCCATGGGCTTAAAGCCCTACATGGTGGGGGCATCCACACACCTAAGGGGCAGCCAGCCATGACACAAAGCCAAGTACTCCTAAGAGTGAAACCAAGGGAGCATGCCATGAGCAATCCAGGGGGACAACGAGCCCCAATCCAAATATCCATACAATAAAACCCCTCTTTGGCCTTTACAATAAAAACTTTAAACCCCTACTCTAGGTTTGGCCCTACTAGAACGCTACAGTATCTCTAAGGCGTAACACTCCACATTATCCATCTCATCCATTGATTTGATATCCCTAGACTTGGACTTGAATAGTAAATCCGACAACCCTCCCCTTTGTGACCTCTTTGATCGGATGACCTCCATGTTCTCCCCTCCTCTCTTGGCCCCGTAGTTTGTGGCTCTATTTATAGACCTGTTGATCTTTTTCATCTTGCAACCAGGATGATCAAAGTGCAATTAGGTAGGCTTATGTCACCGGAAGTGTATTCCTAAGACTCAAAACAAGTTCTCCCATCCTTGGAATTAGCTAATGGCCAAGGAAATGGGTATTCATCGTTTATATGATGTTCCTCCTACTTGCCTATAAAAGGGCGATATTGTGGCAACTTTGTTAAGGATATGGATACTCACTGGCAGTAGAGCTAAGGCCGTGTCATTATTTGGGGTCCACAAGGCTATCCAAGGCCAATACCTTTGGAGGCTATCTAACTAAAGGAATGCAAAAATGCAAAGTGTGCTAATGTGAAATAAGGGGGGCTTGCTAGAGCCAAAAGGGTGCCTTCTAAGCACTTTATCCATTTGTAAGACACCGCACTTCCTATTGTTTGTTATTTCAACAAATGTCACAAAGGCCCTTGAAATCCCATGTTCTCCCAAGGTAAATTAAGTCTTTCCTATGGTTAACTTCACCTTGACCAAAGCCTATGACCGCTTATGATTCCATTTCAACCAAGAGAGGGAGGATTGCTCTATTGATTATATTGTGATTAATGTGAATAAGATTATGTATGTAGAACTGTTGTTCTTTCTTTGTGTTGCATTGAGTTACAGTCTAGCTTACGTTGTTGTTGCATTGATCACCACTTGTATAGCATGTCTTGACATTTAGTTGCTTGCCAATTTGAGTACTAATACCTCTTGTAAGCATCATTCTTGATTATATGCTTATGTTGAGCTTTGGTCAAGTTTTTACCATATGTTTACTTTTTTACTTGGTCAACGAGTCAAATTTGCAACGAGACCCCACTACAAGCTATCAATGTGTTGCTGCCTAGTTCGCGCCTCGGGTATCGTGGCAGAAATCATCAAGCCATTGGGTGCGACCTTGGGGGCAAGCTCGAACCAAGTGCTGTCACCTGATACTCAGCTCGAGCCAAGTGCTATCACCTGATACTCAGCTCCTCCATCTAGGCCAACTCCTAGCGAAGCCAAGGGGGGTGGACCCTAATGAAAATAAATATAAGGTTGTTTCTCACTATGAAAGCTGGAAACACAGATTTTCTATGAGGTTTTAATGTATGAAATGTAATTAGAGATTACCTAATTGCTGCAAATAAGATTTACAGTTCACTTTAGCAACCCTTAGTCAAAAATAGATACACAATATTCAAGACACATTTACGGAATTAACTTATGCAAAACATAATAGAATAGATCAGTGCCATAATGAAAAGAGTGTTTTGCAAATTGTGGGTTGGTAGTGTAGTCTCAGTGAAAGTATTGCAGTGTCTCGATTGGTAAATTTTAGATTATTAGATTAATTGATTAAGGAATGGGTAAATTCTTGGTTGGTTTTAATAATGTGGTAATGATCTGGATTATTAGCAAGGAAAGGAATTCCCGATATACCATGAAGGTACATGGAATATGTCCAGACTCACAAAGTGTGGTAGCACACGAGGAAATGTGAGCTGAATGGAGTCACGGGGGGGTGTTCAACACTACACCAACATGGATGTAGTCTAACGGGACCCCGCGGTCGCTTTTCAGTAGTTCTCGCTTTCTCTGTACAATTTCCCCACACGAAGAAAAACACAACGCTAGATTTTCGTTGTTCAGGAAGATTGATTAAAAGTTAAACTAATTACTAGTCACCTAAGCCCTTTTCTAATATTACCAACTGATCAGACGAAGCTGCAGTGGAAGTAGAGCATACGAGGATGAAGGCCTTGTAAATTTTAAGTATTTTTTGAACAAGGTTTGTCTGATTAAAAAGTGTAAATCCCAAGAACCTCTTTCCAGATTCAGTACTCGGGAAAGCCCTTATCCATGAACCTGTACTCGAGAAAGCAAGGGAGTTTATTTTAAACTCACAAGTGCAAAAAGAAATAAACTTTTTCTAATTACTACACTGTTCAAATCTTTTCCCTTTCGGTACTTCTATATAGCGCAGTGGGTTAGTATTCGAATTACTTTTGCAAATAAAACTTGAAATGTAAACCAAAATAATAAGGAAATAAACAAACTACACTAACAGCATAAAACCATGAAAACGAACACCGACGCGAATCCCCCCCTGGGGGGATGGGGACCAGGCTTTGATGAGTCTACTCAAGCCTTATTTGCTTTTTACAATGATGCAGAAGAAAATGCACTTTGGTCCTCAAATCGGGAGCCAAAGGCTTACAATAACATGAAAAATTGAAAAATTTTATAAAGAGGAGCTTCGTTAGTCTTCATTCACTTCAATGTTTCGATTTTTTGGAAGCACCTCCTCCTCTTTTTTGTAAACCTGCAAAACAGCAAGTAAGTATTTATTAAATGTGCCCAAAATCACTTTAAGGAAAGAAAAAAACCAAAATAAGAATTATAAGTAAAAAAAAGTCAAAATGAGTTAAAAAGCGACTAAGAAAGTGAGTTAAAAAGATGCTTTCTTAGGGTCTTTGTTTGGCTCTTAGGAATGGCAAACAAATATGAACACTAGATTTCTAGATATGAAAATTTAAACTCAGAAGTTAATCCTACTAATCAAGCCTTAAAAAAAAATGTGAATAACATGAAGCAATAAAACTTGGTTATGTAGATCTATACTAGAAAATGATTATTCTCTTTCTGCTTTAGCTAAATCAAGAAATGAAAAGTAATTACAATCTATGTATGAAAATAAAATTTTAACTTCAAATCTGTAACTGCTTTTTCAAATAAAGGACAAGATGATTTTTTAAACAGTATTTGAGAAGGAGAGAGAGGGAAGTTTAGAGAACAAGAAGATCCGTGAGGTGTTTGATTGTGGGGCGCCGAGGGACTTTATCTGTAAACAAGACTGTTAGAAATGAGGAAGATCAAACAAGATCCTCTCGATCTCCAGCTAAGATAACCTGTACTTCACACAACTCAACAACCAATGATCAAATCCAGCAACATATATACTTAGATATCAATGTGAAAATGTTCATAAACAAATGAAAATATTCAATTTGCATCTCTAAGAATTCATACTAAATAAATTGAAGCAGTAAACAAACAGCTTAATTTGCCTAGCAAAACTGATACCAGTCCTTCAAGCAAGCTAGATTTGGAACTTGGAAGCAAGATGGATCCAACAAATATTATCTCCACAAAGCACAATGATAATACATCCACTCAACAAAGCACCACACAAACAGACCTCCAAAGTCTCTTTTATTTCTCAGATATGCAAATATTACAACAAGCAGGCTCTTCCCAGTACATTTCAACTAGTTTGAAAGGGAGAGAGTATTGGTTTTATAGAAAACCGGGACCAAGAGGGCGCCTTTGCCAACTAAAGAAGACTGAGGGCGAATTTAAGATTAAGAGTGTGTTTATCCCTTGATTTGGGTGAGTTAAGGAGTTACACTCAAGAAAAATGAGCCACCTCTCAAGAGGTAGGCACAACCCCTCTTTGGGATCTCCAAAACATGCCAAATGGGTGCCACATGAGCAATCATGCCCCCTTCCAAGGAGAAAAACGTCCCCTTAATCTAGCAAACTCGCAATAGCCTCAATCAACACTGAAACTAACGCTTTAATCAAGGAGATATATTTCCTTAAATCAGGGAAGTCGATAGAAACCGATTTCAATCAAATCGGACAAGAATCCACTGATTTAGGAATTTGGATATTCTCTCCAATTTAACTAATTATTAATTATTTAATTGATTTTTTATTTTTAGGATATGTTTTACTTAAGTGATAAATCAATCACTTAAAACTTAGGAAAAGTGGGTTTAGGGGTACAACGGGTGCTCTGAGTTACAAAACAAGCACCCCCATGCCAAAATCCGACTTTGAACCACACTTTTATTACATTAATAATTTCCCCAAATAAACTATAAAAAATAGCCTAAGTTTTGCGGAAAAAAATTATTTTTCTCAAAACATGATATAAAACCTAGGGGGACCTAGCACATGTCCATATGACTCAATAATAATGTCTAGCATGTTCATATCAATTTTACAAATATCGTGTCGACGAATATATCGTCGAGGGTCCAAAAAGAAATTATCGGATTTATTGGCGAAAATGTCGGCAAACATCGGCAATATATCGGCAACTTAAAAAAATACAAAAATATTCATTTTTTTCAATTTTCTAAACATCTAAAGCAACAAGAACATCAAATAAACACATTGCTACATGAATATGGAAATAAAACCTATATATGAGATGTATAAGACGTCTAGTCACACATAAGCAAATGCCAAAAACTAATATTAGATACCCTGGATAGTAATATTTATTATTTTTCAAATGGTGATCAGTAAACCACATAAAATCCATGGAAATCCTTTTTAGCAGGTTATGTAAGTTTGTTTTTTAACAATGAAAACGCTTTATAATATATATTACTAATTTACTGCAGAGGACAAATATTTAATAAGTACATAAAGATTCAAGGTGGTTACAGCTTACAAGTTTTAACTTTAACAATTTATATTATAAAATTTTAAAATACAAAGGTTAAATAATAAAACTTAAAACTTAAGAAGTAAAAAACTTTAAAAATTGAAAGAACAATTTATATTATAAAATTTTAAAATACAAAGGTTAAATAATAAAACTTAAAACTTAAGAAGTAAAAAACTTTAAAAAATGAAAGCAGCGAGTAGTGGTGAATCAGTGATGGTTTGGGGTTCGGGTTTATTTTTCCTCCACGCACAGACAGACGGTGTTAGCATCTAGACAGACCACGCACCTGAATCTCTGAATCTCCTCCAGGCTCCACGCACCTGAGATCTCCTTCTCCTTCCTCCACCACACACCAACTGCCCAGCATTCTCCTCCACGCAGCTCTACTCCTCCACATTGTAACGATGAGCGCGCACACTACACGCAAGAGGATTGGTAAAAAGGTTAAAAACGCCCAAACAATCGTGTTTTAACCCTCGACGGACCGACGAATTTACCCTATCGACTCGCGATTTTCACTAGAAAAATCGTGATTTTTTGTTAGGAAAAATCGCCGATACATTGCCTGATTTTTGCTGATATTATCGCCGCTGAGAATGTATCGCGATATATCGCGATTTTGGCGATATATCGCCAATATTTGTAACACTGGTTCATATACATTGACCCATGAACTTTAATAACCTCCTAAGGCCTAACCATTAAGATGATCATTCCAGCTTTGGAGAAGCGGTGAAAAACTTGAAAATTACAAGTCATTTATTCAACAACCTATAATTACCAAGGAAAAAAAACACCTTTGAATACCTGGATTAATGTTTAAGTCCTAGGAAGCCAAGTTCTTAACAAAAAACCATGCTAGCACATTTTTTACAACTTCCCTGCAGGATATGAGCATCTGGTAAAAAAAATGAAAAAGGGGCCTTGGAAGGCCTGAATGGACTTCTGAACTCTTGAATTTGAACAAGTATTTGTTCATCTTTGGCGGCTCACTGAAATTCCAACTAGGTGCAATCTAGTCGGTAACACAGTGTTCATATCATTGCCCTTGAAAGCCAAGAGGACCCCTCCAAGGATCAATTGTTGAAGAAAATGCTTAATTCACATTTTTTTAAATGGCAAAGGAAAAATAATTAAGCCTATTTTAATTAAAATATTTCAAGATAGCTTCACAGCTAAGTCACCTGACACGAGGACACGAGACACGAAGGACACAGGGATTCGAGTGTCTGACACGAACACAGTGACCCCCATAATCAGGACACGTAGGACACGTTATATATATATATATATTAAAATTATAATCATATAGATCCAAATTTTTACAAATATTCATTAGAAATCATAACCAGTGCACATTTAACATTAGTAATTACACATTTACAAATCAAATCAGTAATCACAATGAGATTATGAGACACATAGATAATTCATGATAGTCATAAATCAAGATGTCAATACTCAAGAGTCAGAACCATATTTCTCATTGAGTCATCAAAATCAAAATGTATTACAATGTACATAGATGTTGGAATGCCACTGGCAAATGCCAAATAGACTAATAGTAATAGCAAATACAAAAAGGGGCAGATCAAGATGGAAGAATGAAGAATCCTTCAAATATTCTTCACCTACACAACAAACACACTTTAGAGCCCTCTCCACACTTGAAAATGATAAAATGAAAGTGAAAATTTTGATTTAAAGCATTTTTGGATGTCTCTTCCGCGAAAAAAATGTGTCCTAGAATCAGGACACGTTGGTGACAGTGTGGGACATGCATGTCCGAAATCGAGACACACTGAAAAGTCGTGCCTGACACGCTTTGCCAACGTGTCCGTGTCGGACACGCGGACACGAGACACGCAAGCCCTTTTGGGCGTGTCCGGTATCTTAGCTTCACAGAGATCATGGTAGATTGGTAGGGGGAATATGAGTAGTGGATCATAATATGATGTATCATGATTCATCCATGCATTCAGTTCAACATTCCAAGCAAGGAAAGATCTAGTTTTGGGAAACTTGAAGATTTAATATGGTTTCCAGCTAATTAATTAAAAATTAAAAGATGACCATGACTTGAGATGTATGACTTGGAAGTGGAACTAATAAATGGCAAAAGGTGATTTGGGTTATGATGTTATGACCCCCTAGTTACTATTGGCCGCTTTTCATAGCATTTTATGATGTTATCATGTCACATGCTTCATTTCTCCCATGAGGGCGTGCGTCTTTCTCCCTAAAAGGGTGACTTTCTCTCTTGGTTACTTATATCTTGAGCTAGATGTTTATGTAAAAGTGGCAATCGGTTCCCTACGGGTGAATTAAGCCCCCTATGATGTTGTTTCATGTATTTCTCATGTGTATCTTTCATTGTATAATTGGGATTAGGAGGTAATTCATCCCCCTCACTTAGATTTGACTTTTCCAGCTTGATCCTTGTCATAAAGTGAGATTAAATCTCCACCATTGATTATTTCATTGTATCTTTTAATCTCAACGATCCATTAAAAAGTTGGTTAGCTATAAAAGAGAGAGCCCCTTATTTGTAAGGGACCCTTGGCTCTTGGAAGCAAATAACATAAAATTCTCTTATTCAAATTCTTGGTCTCTTTATGGAAAATCTTGGTTTCTCTTTCTTTCCAAATTCCTTTTACTACTAGCTCATCAACATACTCCATGTCCAAGAAACATTTTTTGGGAATTTTTGTAATTACCGGAGGAGGGCAACTTCACTAAGGAAAATTGGGGCAACTCTCTTGCCTTGGCTGACTTGCTCTTTTGTGTGACAGGGGGTTATTTTGTGAATGAGATAAATTTTTCTATTGCCAGTTATTTCTTACTATCTTCTCTTATTACTCTTGTTTGCACAAATGATTAGCAAAGTTCCAAGTTAATTTTTAACCATTGCATTCACCTCACTAATTATTCTCTTAGGGTTTTGCAGGGCGACTTGTATTGGGGATTCATAACAACTTGGTATGGAGGGAAAGATTGATCTACTCGGTGATGTTGAAGATGGAGAAAGGACCCAAATCAAACAGCTAGATCTAGGTATGTACTCAAATCTATTCTAGCATAGCTTCTTAAACCATTTGTCAACAATAAAATTAAATAATAAAACCCTCAAAAAATCATTCTAGTCACGTACTTAGTTATTTTGGTTTTTGGCCAGTTGGGTATTTTCCGTAGTGTGATTTCAAGTGAATCCATAGCCTAGGTGTCTTCTCTTGGACTCCATTCAACCCCCGGATCAAGGCACTAGTCAATAAACCCATTCGCTCCAAGGGGAAAGAGAGTCGATTTGACCTGGTAAATTGGTAATGAATCGGTTATGCTTGACATCTTACGTGTGAATGTTAAAAGCTTGATTTTTTGTGAAGCAAGTCTCTCTCGGTTTAGGGTTTTGTCTTAAATTAATCCATCTCTTACCTTTGTTGATCTCCACTCGATTTCACCATTTTATCAAGGGTAGCGATTCGGATCATTCAA
>LPNX010915378.1:442607-462168 GCA_001517045.1 Pseudotsuga menziesii | reverse complement strand
CAATGGTCTTTTAATCAAGTCTAGGATCCATCCCACAGGGTACCCCATTTCCAATTGCCTTAACCTTCACTAACATCCTTGTTATCATAGATCTTGTAGTTGCCTCAATAGATAAATTCAATGCTAGATGGCAAAGGGGACAGGCAACCAAAGTCATGACGTATGAAAACCCTAACTCCCAAAATATGGATGGTTGTCACGTCAGTTAGGGATTCCTTCGCTTTATGCTACTAAATGCCCGAGTGACAATGGGGGAAACCCAATCTTATCCTGAAACGACAGATCTACAGCCAATCACCAGATCAAGCCAAAAGGGTGAATATGTAAGGTGAGAGTGGGTAACCCTAGATTTAAGGGATAAGCCACAATTTAAGGGGTATTCGAGTACGGGTGTTTAAGGAATACGAGAATGTTACTCGAATCAATCAGATCGGTGACTTATTAGAGTTAAAACAAATCTAGGGTTGGTGTGTTGAAATAATCAGACACGGGACCCTGGGGGATTTAGAAGATATGGGATATACCCAGGACGAGATTGATTTAATGAAATGAAGGCTTCAACACACCTATTTGGGTAAAAGAATTCGACAATAAAAATACCCAACTGAAACCGGAACTAAAACAGAGGAAATTGACCAGCAAGCCAAACAGGGGTGTTTTCTCCCAGGCTGAAACCAATGCCTGGAGATGGGCAAAGGAGTTCAATCTTGACATTTTTAAGGGATTAGGGGTCTATCGGTTTGTCAAACAAAACCCAGATCGCCAAATTTGCTAATTCCTTGTGCAAATTGGTCCGGTGATTTTCCTACTACTAAATGAGGGTTTTTTCAATGTAGGAAATGATGGGCAATGCATGCAAAAAATAAAAGGAGAAAATACCTGTGAGACGTACCTGGATTTTGCAAATGACCTCTGAAATGATGAGGAATGCCACTTTCCTTATCAAATGAACGTTTTCGAAGTAGATCCCGACAGAGTTGAGCTTCATCCAATCACCCTAGCGCCCCCTTCTACTTGCCAAACCAGAGAAAATCAAATGGTAAGGAAAACGAACGAAATCTGCAAGATAAAGAAAGGATAGGCAGTAAAAGTTCATAAGAAAGAGTTACTCCCTAAACTAGACACCCGAGAGCGGAGACGGGGTGAGTTTCCCCACAGCAGCGTCCTCTCTAGCGCGCTTCTTCAGCCTGCAGAAAAAGGGTAAAGGAACAATGCAAGATATATCCCAAACAATGCTCAGTATAGAAGAGTAGCAATGCCAATCATCAGAACATCAGATCAATTCCACAAAATACACAAAGAGTAATCCCAGACAAATCTTCTTTATTCAAATTTCGGTGCCAGAGCTCATGAATACAATGGGGGGCTCACTTCTTTTAAATAGTTTGAGAGAGAGATAAACCCTAACTCACTTTTACATCCAACGGTTGAGATTAAAACATCATCAATGGTGGAGATCAACAATACATAGATCAATACACAGATCAAGTGACTAAGTCAAAGAGGGGGCACACTTTGCTCAAGGACGCCTCTCTAAAGTGAAAGTCACATTACAACATAAGATTTGACATGATAATACATATGAGGGGGTCAATAGGGGGCTTCATTCACCCTATGCCCCTTTACAACTTCGCAATACATGATATAACAAGGAAATACATCAATAACCAAGTTGAGGGGGCATCCCTTGGGGGGCTTTTCTCACTGGCTGAGCAAAGATAAAAATAATTCGTACGTCTGTTGACTGAAAACTGCTGGAGGACTGTCCGGTATGCTGAGACACATCATCTATCAAAATTCCAAGCCATTTCCTTGACCCAGGAGGCCAAATCGATTTTTTTCAGTGATTTCTCTAGTTCATTTTTGTTGGTACAATCTCTGGAAAATGATAAATCCACCATAACTCTATCTAGGGTGCAAACTGGGGCAAACTGACTGCTCTAGATGATCTGGAGACATAGAAGAATGGTATAAGTGACTACTCATACCCCCTAGAACACTGCACTGCTCTAGTAGAACCCAACATGCTGCCATCTGTCATAAAATTTGATCATTTGGCCAATAATTAAGTGATAATAATCACTTTTCAAGAGAACCGAGGCCAAACTCTCAAAACTAAAACCGCAGTATTGGTCCTGGGCATCTCTGGAACAAATATAGACCATGTTGCAATTTGATTCACTGCCTTAGGAACCGTGCTTGATTTGATCAAATTGGGTTGACTAGGTCAAAGTACCCAAAATCAAGGTGGGATACTTTATCAATATGATCCTGTAAGAATCCATGGTAAGAAATTCTCCAATAATGTATATCAAAACCAAGCTTAAATAGGTTATTCATAATCATGGTGACAAAAAATAATAATAGTAAGATATACCTGTGCTTCTGAATAATCTTGGAACTTTTCAGGAAGTCTGCTTGTTCATGCCATGCTTACAAAGGGTAAACAATGTGTTACTGCTGGGTGAGTATGGACAACAAGGCTGAGGAAAAAGGTAATGACTTTTGATTGACTTTGACTTTGTGATTTATTCGAATAATGACAAGTGCACACAACCAAAATGACATATGCATGATAGATTGAACAATAGGCAATGGTGGTGTCTCACAAGTGGATGAGTTGATCTGAAAAGGGTCCATTCAACTTTAACAACATGTCTACGACTCACATCCAAGCTAAAGATCAAGCTCTGTGAGGATCTTTTCTAAGACCCTTGCGTTCAGTACACAAGAAACTGTAGTGAAGAGATCCTACACTTAGAATTAGCTGACCCTTACTCCATTTCACATCAAAACCCGTAGGCTCCGTGAGGAATTAATCATTATAATTCCATTAGATGGCCAGCAGTATTTAGATTTAGCATTTGTTTATCCACTGCTTTTTTTTGAGCCTTTAACAATTTCACTTCATAGCCTTTTTTATTTATGTCTAAAGACACAGTTTGCAATTTCATTTGCAGGCTTGCATTTCATAATATATAGCATATAACTCATAATGCATGTAATGATGATAGACATATTGCTTCAAGTTTTCGTTGACAACTTCTCGGGCAACTAGGGGGAATATCCATAGTCAGGACCAAACATCGAGGGCAACCGACCAAAGAGGTCAAGGCTTCAAAACCCAACTCACCTAAGCTCAGGAGCCAACACTTTGGCCCAGAAGGATCAAGGCTTCGGCAAGTTTTGTTGCACAACTCAGATCCGAGACACAAAACAACATGGGATCCATCATGCATAGAGGTCAAAATGGGGAAAGGATCTTCAATCTCACAAGTCTCAAACAGTCTAAGTCACAGGAAAAATTTTACAATGGATGAAACTGGATGGACGGGGACAAGTAATACATGGAACCAACCTAGCACTAAGGTTTACTATTTGTACAAGCATGGCATGAGCAACACTCTTCACATAAAGTCATTTGATTAGTCATAACATAGGTTAAAACAACAATAGATATAAGCATAAGTCACCATAATCATCCTAACCTGATAAGCATGGGTTTCTAACATACATCATAGAGCAAAATCAAACCAAGGAAGTGTATACCTGATCTCACCAAATATACCTGTCTCCAACTGATAAGCCCCTCTATAACTGTGTGTACCAACTCTGATCTGCTGATCTGCTGCTCTGCTACAATGAACTAGATCATCACCAAAAGAATCTCAATGGACTTTTGAATCTCAGTCCTGGCAAGGAGAATCTGATGAACAAGGCTCTGGAATGGCTGAAGTTATACAGATCCATGCTAATACCCCATGTGAAAAATAGCCCGGAATAAAAAAGAGCAAGTTTGTATGCTGCATCATGGTATCCCAGCTGTGGAATGTATATGTGATAACAATCCTGTAAGCCAAAACAGGATTGGGAATTTAAGCTCAAATTGGGATACCTCTCGTGGCTAGTTTAGTTCACCTCGTGTGGACTAAGAATCCTAAAGAGAGAAGAAACCTATCCAGTGTGACAACCATCTATCATTTGGGGGATAGACTTTCTTGAAGTATCACGTTCTTAATGTCTCCTTGTCTTTGTCATCCTGGATTGGATCTCATTTAGTGACCACTACAAAAATTATGATAACATGTCCATTGCAACAAATTTTTTATTTGGAACATTCAGAACAACAAGTCAGATTCCAACGCTATATCTGTGGGGCTATAAGTTAGTTGTCAATTCATGTTACATTGTTTAACATATTCAAGATGGCCCCAGTTGCAAAAATCACTAGACTCCAAGGAAGAGTCTACCATGTGGTATTTTGCACTACCTGCGATTATCAATGGGGCCTCTGAATACGACAACCCACAATGCCTATTTTGCACAGTAGGTCTATTGTTCTCAAGTGGGAAAGGAGGATGAAGACTGGGTACAAGAAAATCAGTTAAAGACTTAAAAAAGAATATATCACAAGTTCCATAGTCATCAACCCTGGCTTGTGGATCATTGTTATGGTCTCATGGTATCTATTCGTTTCCCAAACCTTAGTGCAGGCTCCACTCAAGTCGGATGCCATGAATTCTTGATCGTTAAAAGTCGTGAATGGTACAATTTGTGTCTTTCTCTACAGTCGATGATGCATCTTACCTCTACACTCGATGCGCTAATTGACAATGTGTTTTACTTACAACCTCTGCCCTTTGCTCAAGCCTCCACGATCTACGATTAAAAGGTGCTCAATGGTGTTCCACAACGCGTCTTACCTCTGACCTCGACAATGTTTCTCAACGGTGGGTTTTACCCACGACCTCTACCCTCTGCTCAAGCCCCCACGATCTCAATACTCGATTTCCCATGGTTCGACGATGCCCAAAGGTGTTTCTCAGTGCTCACAACTCGATGTTGTTCCCTGCTTAACGCTCAATGATATTTGCAACTCAACGCTACTCCTTGTTCGACGGTGCTCGCTGCTCTGCTTGCCACACTATCACACATCTCAAGATCCTCGTGGATGAAAATTTTGGAAGCCCAACCCGGTTTTAAGTTTAGTTTCTCTGCATATAGTTTAATGCCAAACCCCAGCATGCATGATCATTTAAAATTTAGAATTTTCACTATTTGCTTGAAACACATGGAATTCTTTCAACATAAAAAACTCAGAAATTTTTATGGCAGCCTATTTTTCTCGCACAGAAAATTATGATAGCCAACACACATGAAATTTGACTCAGTATTTTTGACCAATTCGTCCGAGATAAAACCCCAAAGGGAAAACCTGTTTTCAAAGAGAGATTTCAATTCATCAGGCAAACTAAAAACAAATTTACGGCAGTACTTATCTAAGTCTCAACCATTTCATCTCGAAATATGTGCCAAACATTCACTGTACGGCCTACTGAAAAATTCCAGAATTTGTCTTGAAGTTTCTGCCCACAAAAAACAGCAGTATGTGAGGCCTCGATTTTTGTGCAAACTTAGTCATAAATTATGTCCCAGTCATTGCCTTGATTTTTGTGCAAAACAACAGCATTAAATGCATCCAAAGAGCCTCAAAATTTGTGCCAAACAGCATGTATGGTCTCCACATGTGTGCCTCGATTTATGTGCAATAGTATGACCTGGTACAGCATGGCCTCTTCTCGAAATTTCTTCTTGATGTACGGTTTCCCTCTCTGTTGTACAATCTCTCAAAATTTGTGTCAACTCCTTGGGATTCGTGCCACTTCAAAAAGCTTGAAGTTTTTCTCATAAATTCTCTCTCTTCAAAACCCTTGCTCTGGTTTTTTTTCTCTTCTCTTGCTCTTTTCCTTTCTCAAAATTCTTCATTGTGAAAGTGAACAATGTTCTCTCAATGCCTTTCCCTAGCCTTTTTGTTTGAGTAACCACCACTTGAAAATCAATGGCGTAGATTAAAACATAACTAGATGAGATCAAGGACTCATGTTAAATCTCACTTTTCTCATTAAAAACATTTAATTCACTTTTAAATAATAAATGAGACTTTATTACTCACCCACCTTTTTAATTCTCATAAAGTCACATTTAAAATATTTAATGACTCAAACTCACTTTTAAAAGTCACTTTATTAAAATAAAGTCATTCTCACTTGTAAAATGTGCTAGGGCCACAACTTTTCAATGTCCATGTCCACCCCAAGGCATCACAAGGTGGACAAACACTTCCTTGGTAATTTTTAACAGGGGAATGTGAATATGAGGCCTCTTGGAGTGGGAAACCTTCTTATACCATGTACCAAATACACAAGACAAGATGAGATGAACCTAAAGCTAGGTCTTCGTGTGTATATATAGGAGACAAGGGGCACAATTAAAATTTAGTCAACTATACAATTAAGGTCCTAGATGACCAATAAAGATAATACTAATATAACAATAGAAATGAAATGTTACAATATATAGGGCTTAACATTTGGTTGACCGGTTTTTAGTTCAATTATTTTTCGGGTTTTTCTCAATTCCGGTCTGGTTTAGATTTTTGGGCTTGATCAATTCAATGACAAGTCTAGTTCTGGTAACATTGATTTCCTTTGCAATGTATGCTACTGAATGCCCTTTCCTTGGTTTTATCTTTTGGTGTGGATTTACATTTACAAATACATAGATTGGGATTCAATTCCCTTTTGGTCCTCTAGCATGTCTATGTTTTGCAATAGAAATGAAATGTTACAATATATAGAGAATAACATTTGGTTGACCGGTTTTTAGTTCAATTATTTTCCTGGTTTTTCTCAGTTTCGGTCTGGTTTAGATTTTTGGGCTTGATCAATTCAATGACAAGTCTAGTTCTGCTAACATTGATTTCCTTTGCAATGTATGCTATTGAATGACCTTTCCTTGGTTTTATCTTTTGGTGTGGATTTACATTTACAAATACATAGATTGGGGTTCAATTCCCTTCCGGTCCTCTAGCATGTCTATGTTTTGCAAGCTTACTTCCCCATGGAGGATACATGCTTATTCAATGGAATGTATGTGCCTCACTAAAGAACGGTCCTCTAGCATGACTATGTTTTGAAAGCTTACTTCCCCAAGGAGGACGCATGCTTATTCAATAGAATGAGTCTGCCTCACTAAAGAACCCAATTTCACATTTTGGTGGGGACTTACATTTACAAGTACAAAAATTGGGATTCTTTGTTAGTAGTCAATGGGCAAATCATGATAACATCCACCATGTTCGTAACATCCCTATTCAATCGAACGTAAGTGCCTCATTGAAGAACCCATTTTGGCCTTTAGGTGTGGACTTGCATTTACAAGTACATATTAAGGTTCTTTGTTAGTAGTTAATGGGCAACACGTGAAAACGTCCACCGGGTGCATAACACTGGAAATAAGCATTCAAAAATTCCTGTTCAAGAACGAATTCCCCTTCTCGATTTAAAAAATATTCTTTCGTATTTGTAAAAAGAACACTCATTAATCATGGCACGGACCTAGATACTAATTAAGATACAGAGAATTCCAAAATTGTAAAGTTTCAGGTCCAATATCAATGTAAAGTTATGTGAAACACCCATTGTTTAGATGGAGGGATGACAAAACTTTGTTTCATCTACAACAGGCACAGACCAGGTATAACAACCTTATAAGCAACCATATAAACCCAGTCCCTTTGGGTTGCTTTAAACCAGGCCGCTGGGATTTAAACCTGGGTCATACAGATGGCAAGTGCCCCCACTTACCACTAGACCACAGCCCAGCGGGCTACTATCTATGTAAAGTTCTGAAGCTTAACTCCATACAAAAGTTTCCACAAGGGCATTTTGGTGCCAGTTCAGAGATAGCAAGGGAATGCCTAATGGACTCTCAACAAAGAAGAACAAGTCAAAAAAATTAAACCCGATTAATTAGGCATGGAACCATTCATATCACTTGGGTATAGAACTGTCTACCCAAGGCAGAGCTCATAACAGAAATGAACTCAGTTGGGCAAGGCACACTATATATTTATATAAACACACCATCATAGAATCGCCTTACCTCTGAGTAAGTGCTGGAAACCCATTGCCTGGCTTGCTTTAGTACCGCCCAGAATTCCATGATTTCAAAATATGAGTATTTTATCAGTGAACTGTGTGTGGCAGTATGGAGCTACGACCATTTTGATTTTGGAAACGTTTGTCGATCACCTCAGCAGATATTTCTTTCAGATAATCCCGATTCACAGGTTATGGAGACCTTTTTGTTTTTAATCAATAGGTTTATGATTCATCCCAGTGCGGACTTATTTTACTAGTATCTAATTTATAAACAACAGTGGCAATGTTCCCCAACATTAGTTACTACTTGCTGTAGCAAGAGTATTTAGACTTAATTTTGTAATTGGAAATAGTTTATGTTAAATTTTAAAATTAAGAAATTGTAAATGATTGGGGTGTTACATTAGTATCTCTTTGTTATAGGTTTTCAATTGTAATAATATGTATGAGGGTTAAAGTGATTTATAAAGAGAAATTTTGGGACCTTTGTCAATGATCTATTAATTAATCTACATTTTTTTTGGAGTGGTTCTGTGAAAATTAATTTGGTATCAATCTTGGCTTTTGGGATTTTTTTTTTCCTTCTCTTTTGGGAGACTTTATTCTTTAGGACAGCATCCTCCATATGACGCCTATTAACAAACTCTACCTGTAAAGTTGTCTTTTTGGAATCCAACACCTAATTCAAGACTGGCATAGATAACAACATAGGTAATTATTCTCTTTTGGACCTAGTTTGCATTGGACTTAAATTTGTGGAATCAACATAAACATAGGAAGATACCATCAAAATTGATTTTAAAATCCAATTAATTTGGTCATGTACGAGCATTAATGATAACACAAGGGCATCGTCATTTGTCGTGCCCGATTATTACAAACTTTGCACAATGTTGTATAACTTGTTGGTCATACATAATATCAGTAACTAATATACATTCACACATTCATAGAACTATAATATAATTAAGGGGAAATGGTCTACTCATATATTAATTGCACAAGTACATAATTTACATATACAATCTTAAGAGCTCTTGGTTTGTTCACCTCATGGTCACTCTAACTCTCTAGGTTGGCTCCACAAACTAACTAATTCCTCTCTATTAACTAGTGAATCCAACTCGAATGTATGTCATACTATTTATTTCATTATCTCTCTATTTTCTTAATTCTTTGCTAAGCTATTGAGCTCTTAAACCCACATGCATAGCAATTGTGAGACAAAAATGGTTTATAAGTCATCACTTACATCAAAAGCTTTGTTAATCCAAAGGTTGGATTTAGGGTACAAGTCCCTCTATTAATGTTAGGCTATGTTACTATAATAACATTATCCTTATGTTAGGATTTTATTCTACATTGATCACCATTGATGCTTCTCTTCTTCTTTGTATCACTACTTTGGTTTACATCACTTGGTTTGTCAAAAATAACCCATCAACAAGAACTTGGGGGGTTGGGTTACCACGAACATAGTTTATATCCCATCATTGAGCAATTATTCAATGCACACCATCCAGCACGACTCTTGATAAGATTGTCCTTGAGACATCCCATAGTCCAAGGATTGAACGAGCTTCGCCGAGCCAACTTACTCTCATAGTATGTAACACACCCAAAGTAAAAACCATAATTCAAAATCATTATATATGTGTGTGTGTGTGTTTCCACGTATCTTATATTATACTGTTTCACATATTTGTAACTTGGAATAGTTACTAAGATGCACCAGCTTAATGGTTTGAGATATTTTATCCCTTAAGAATAAAGTGTTTCCACCATTGTAAGGGTTCTGCCTCACATACCGGAAAATTTTAATACCTTAGGATAGTGATAGACCCTTCGGTTCAAACCTTTAACTTGCTTAGCATTATTGCTAACCACTCATTTTCTCCTCCTGCAGGTGCCCTACCTTATTGCCAAGACTTAAGAGGGTTTACAATCTACCTAACACTCAAATCTTAACACAAGACAAGGTGAGAGTGGTTGGATTCATGTTGTTGTATCCAACTATAGAACTAGGTTGGACAACAAGCAATTTAAATGGAGAGAAATGTTTTTCATGTCCGTAGGTGCTTTACAACTCGCTAAAGCTAGGGTTGAGTTTACCTTTTGTATTTCTCACTCGACCACTTTGTTAGAGCTTCATACTCCTCAGTGGAAAAACTACGCTACCTTTTGAGCTCAGTTCTGTATATGTGATAGCTATGGTGGAAGTTTGCAGATGCCTCATTGGCCTCTTAACTAAACAAAAGGTTCTTGCTTCCTCTGAAGCTACTTACCTTCTCGTTCATTCTCTAGTTTAAACACGATTTTTTTTTACAGCAAAAAGAGTTGTTTTCCTCCAGTTTTGGCTTCGACCTTCAACTTTAAAATTGCAGGTAAGAAATTGGACTTCGACCATAGTTAAAAAATTAATTAAACATTTATTTTCCTCACAGTTTGTACCCTTTATTAACATATATGTGTTTGCATCTACAAATGTGGCTGCTTTGCGCTTCCGCTGGTAAGTTATAGGTTTAAAAAGGGGGCTCTATCTCTGTTCTAAAGTTTAAGAGAAGTGTGACTCTCTAGTTATAATCTCCTGGCTCAACAGACTTGCATCACTAAATGTTCCTTCTCTGATGCATTGGTGTGATGATATACGAAATATGCTACAACATGTCCCGCAGGTGATTTTCAAACATATTTTCCGTGAGCATAACTCGCTGGAGGACGACCTCTCCAAACAGGCTTTGAAGTTGGATATGGGTCATGGAATCTTCTATGAATCCTTGGATGGAATGATCATAGATCATGGCCAATTTGTGCTATTCTAGATTATGCTAAGTCTCTTTGTTGTTCCTCATTTGGCTCTCAGCATTTGATATGTTATTTTCTATGTTTGTCATGTGTGAGACTCTTCAGCCAGCAAGTTTTGCTCAGGAATGTCTGTTTGATGATCACCTCCAATCTTACTCAGCATATTCTGACCTGTTCTATCAAGGATGATGAGAAAAGTCTGTTATGATCAGACTTTGTGCTCTTTCTCTTTGATGGCTATATGTAAGCTCAGATCTTTTCTTGTCTATGTTTTGATGTGGTTCCTTTTTCACTTTCTGCCTGGGAAGTTGGTATATGTATAAGATGTCTTTTGATTCTTATGAATAACAAAAGACTGGTATTTTTTCCTCTGGAAAAAAAAGTTTAAGAGAAGCAAATTTTTGTTTAGATTGGTCATTCAAGTGTTTGTTGGTTTATTAGTGGTTCTAATAGTTGGTCATAAGCTCTCAAAGGGTTTTCTGTTGGGCTTTATCATCTCAAGCCATTCAGCTTCTTCTTTCGTGGTAACTTCACTTATAGCAGC
Organism: Pseudotsuga menziesii; assembly: GCA_001517045.1. Taxonomy (NCBI): domain Eukaryota; kingdom Viridiplantae; phylum Streptophyta; class Pinopsida; order Pinales; family Pinaceae; genus Pseudotsuga; species Pseudotsuga menziesii. The sequence goes on along the minus strand of LPNX010915378.1, from coordinate 450,876 downwards.
TGACCTAAGGTTTGTCGTTTGGCATAAATGTTTGTTTTAATGGTTGGCATCGGTTGTATATTCCGTGTTTAAAGATTTAAACAGTGATTTTGTTTTTAACTCTATCCTCGTGAGAAAGGATTATAATTTTTGTATTGTATCTCTCGATTGTATTTAGCGTAAATTCTTACATAGTTTAAAACTTAAACATGTATCTGGTTTCAATCTTATAAAAGATTACTTTCTCAGCTGAGTTTTGAACTTTGGTCTTTAACTTGTAATTTGGTGTTTGTATATGTATATATTCACGGGTCTATGTATTGCAATTCGATGTTCTTTACTCTGATTACTCAATTTGCATGGTAAAACATTTGCATGCTAGTGTTTTACTTGTTAAGATGTTATCCCGCAATATGGTTCTTGTAAATGAGTTTTGGCCAAGGTTATAAACACATATAGCCATTTGTGTGCAAATATTTTACCATGTTTTTATAGTTAATTTGTCTTAAAAGACAACCTTCTATTGTTGATTTGTTTAACCTAGTTTTAAGTTTTAAGATTCTGTTTAATTCGTAATTGAATATAAACAGACCCAAAAACTAATCTTGGAGCACGAAAAAATTGAATCTTTTATTCTATCTACTAGTTTCAAATAAAATACAGTTTACTTAAATAAACCCTATCTGGGTTCGATGATTGAGTGTATATTAAAATAATAAATTTCAAACCCTAGGTTTCGATGCTTGTCTTTAAACCCAAAATATTAACAAACCCTAGGTTGTTAAATTAATAACCTAACACAGGTATAAATATAAGTAAACTGTAATTCGAACAATAATACGAGAATACACTAATCTTAGGGTTTATTTTAGCATTCAGATATGAAGTAACATTACCAGTAAAACTTTTAACATAACAAGAACTGCATTGGAAATAAGTTAGGTTTAAGAATAAAGCATATATGGAATTTGTAATTTTAATAGTCACACACAACCCTGCCACTGAAACTGGTTAGCAATTTAACTTACTTAGCTTCACCCCCTTAACCAGACTCTTGGGTTTAAAATAGTCCTTTGCAGCCTCAAGTTGCCACCAGTATTAGAGAGAATAAATTATCCTAGAACCTAGCATTATCTTATGCTTCACTAACAGTTCTGAAACAAAGCCTAACATCTGCACGATGTTCACTAGCAGCTCTATGCTATCTCAGGAATTCATTATAGAGCCTTCACTCATGGTGATCTCTGCTAGCTCTCTCTATAATTCTATAATTATTTTTCCTCGTAATAATCATCTCTTTGTTTTGCCTAAGATTTTATAGCAAANATAAATATATACATAGTTGTATAGTAAAATACTTATATTATAAAAACAATTAAAAAAATACTTTAAACATATCCAACAATGTACTATCAAACTTTGTACATAGCAACTCAGGAATATGCTAATTATTCCACTATCCTCTTACCTTTTACTTCTTTGTGGCCCACTTTTTATGGTTATTGGTAGATGCCCTTCTATGGCCATTCACTAAAGGAAACAAAATTAATTTTAAATGTAAATGGAGTCCATGAGCTTGACTATGTAATTGAAGTTTTTAACAATAGAAGGTTTCTTTCTTTTAGGTAGAATATATTATGTACATGAAACTTGGAGGTAAATCTAAATTCACAGGTTCATTGGTACTCTAGGCACATGTAATTTTTTATTAAAAATATTAAAAAAATACAATATAATAATTATTATATATATTTAAGAGTCATATGTGGAAAGCACTTTATTGAATATAATAATAATAATAATAATAATAAAGTTATCATGATAAAATCTTGGAGTTATGCAAGGAATGCCTTAACATTACACCCATTCACTCTATAGGAAACATTTAATACATTTTACAGTAAAATATATACTTTTTTTATTTTATTTTTTAACAAAAACGGTTATGGTATTAATGAAACTCAGCTAAAGGAGCATTGAAGAAAAAATACAAGACGGCAAGCATCCTAGATACCACTTCTTTCATTCGAAGGCCATCCGAGGATCTAGGGAGGAATGTCACTACTTATAACCAAGTTAACAGAGAGATCATGCCGTCCCAAGGCTATGGACTTATTGGCTGCAGTGTCTGCCAAGCCATTCAGGTCACTAAGGATATGAAGAAAGCGGACTCTTCTGAACAGTTTGATCCTGGACCTAATTATCCTTATTAGTCTTGCTGTCCTGTTATTATCGCACTTCCTTCTGCCGTTCATAGCCTGAATGATAACCCTAGAATCCCCAAAGATCATGACCTCCTCCACTCTTTTATTCAGCAGTAGCTTTATTCCTTGCCAAAGCCCATAGGCCTAAGCCATATAATTGGTTTCATAACCAATATTCCAGCAGTATTCCACCTCGGCTACGCCATCAGGATTGATAATGACTCCTCCTCCCCTGGCCTTCCCTGGGTTCCCTTTGGAAGCCCCGTCAAAGAATAGTTTAAAAATTTTCCTTTCTTTTAGCCAATTTTCAAATTGAGTATTATCCATCCTGATTTCCCAGGCTTCCAATTTTTTATCAGCAACATTGTTCACTGCCGGGAGATTAAGACTTTCCATCCACTCTTTTTCTTTATCTGTCATTATTCCTTTGTTGCTGGGAATCTTAGAAATACTAATAACTTCCGCTAGCATGGCTTGAATTTTGATGGCTGTCTTCCACTCAGGCTGACTCCTTTCCTGAAAAATCCTATAATTCCTTTCCTTCCATAAACACCAGCAGGTTAATTTGGGGGTTTTCAACCAGTAGGCTCTCACTCCCCTTTTCTGGTTCAGCTCGCCAGGATAAAGACTTTCCCATTGAGAAAAACAATCCTGTATGCTGTCCGGTAGCTTCACTACTCCTCCCCAGTGTTTCATCACCGTGTTCCAGACTGAAATGTCATACGGGCAATGTAAAAAGAGATGGGTGATATTTTCAGCTGCTCCAGCACATAGCGAGCATCTAAATGGGCCAGCGAACCCCCTCTTCTCCAGGTTCTCGCCAGAGAGTATTCTACCGTGCAATAACGTCCAGATGAAGAGATCAATCTTGGGCAATGTATCATTGTTCCAGTTGTAATTCCAAAGATGTGGGTTGACTGGGACGTTATAGTCTGCAGAGAATCGCTGATACCCTTCAGTCGTGGAGTAATTTCCAGTTTTCTCTCCCCATCCACGCCGGTCTCTTCTTTTTTTGCTGATGGGGGCGATTCGAGCTAGGTGGGTGAAAATATATACTTTTTTATTAAGATATTTAAAAACATTTAATTTTTTTGAAATTTAAATTCAATTTGTAAAATATCTTTATTAATTTTTTTTAAGAAGAATATTTATTAATTTTTACTTCATCTCAAATTAATTTAATTAAAAAAATAAATTCATAAAAAAATGAAAATTTATCACTATAAACACTATCACCAATCAAATACCATACTTATACATACATAGCATTTCCAATTGACCATATTTTGTTTAGACGTACCCACAATTTAAATGTGATTGCAAAAGACATAATACACTATGGATTTGATGTGTTTATTATTATTTATATAATATTTAAACATGATAAATTTAGCCTAATTATTATTATTATTATTTTCACCATAAAAAAAAGTATATTTTGTTATTCAAAAAGTGAATCAAAAAGTACATATTCGTCAAAGTAAAAAATGACTTCTTCAGATTCAATCAACTCGAACTCTTGTGAGATCTCAAGAAAGAACAAAAACTTCCATGTCTTCAAAGAAACTTGCTAGTTTCCACCAAACCCAATAGTAAGGGCCCGGAATCCTCAAAAAACAGATATACAAGACTATCTAAGCTTCAAAACATAGACTAGAGATCAAAAATATTAATCAGGCTTGAATCTATTTGAAGATTGTCCATCCATTCTTCCCAATGTAGCCAACCTTCTTTTCCTTTCAAAGCTGACTTTGAGAGCTTATCAGCAAGTTGATTTTGTTCCTGGTAAATATGATGGAAAGAGATATGACAGAACTTCTTAAGCTCCGAACAAATTCTGTTGCACCAAGGTAATAATGAGACTACTTCCAGATTAACGTTTCCTTGTACTCATTTGATTGTGACTCGAGAGTCACCATAAACTTTAAGGGTCACAACACCAAAAATTGAAGCAATCTTACAAAGACACCAAAGATATATAAAAGGTTTGCCTTCATATTTGAACATGCTCCACGGTGAAGTTGGAAATTGCAACTATGGGAATTGTTAATCTTAAGGACTACACCAACAACACAAAGTCCATCCTTAGTTGCACCATCAAAGAAACCAAAAGCACCTGAATGTCTTTCAATACTCTTGGCTTTGTAGAAGAAGCCTTTTTCAAGCCAAACCCTTTTTCCAAATTTAAGATATAAGCATAGGTTGAGCTCTGATAAAATATTATATTATTATTAATTATAAAATATGATATACTAATAGAAAATTAAATATGTTTTTCATCATTTTGATAATGTAAATACTCGAAGCAAGAAAGCATTAAATGTATAAAGTCAATTAAATATGTTTTTCATCATTTTGATAATGTAAATAACAGAAGCAAGAAAGCATTAAATGTAAACTTTATAGGTAAATTTAATAAATGCTTCTTCAAATTAATGAATAACACTTTTAATAATTTCATTAATGTAAATTAGCGTGCTTAATTGAGATTAGAACATAGCACTCATTAGTATAAAATTAGCAAAATACTAATAACATTAATAACCACATATTAAATTGATTTCTTAAATTTTTTTATCAATTTTGATTTTTCTAATTATTTATTAAATTTTAATTATTACTAATTAAAATTTTATAATAATTTTTTTATTATCAATATTAAAAATAACTCATATATTTAAAGTTTACAAACTTGTCAAGGAACTCACCAAAACATAAAAATAAGTTATTGAAAACTTAATAAATAAAATCATTACACATATAAACTTAAAAAATCTCTTTCAATAATGATTTATAATAAATTTAAAATATTTATAATTTAAACATAGAAAAAAACTATTACATTACATTCCATTGAACATAGGCACTCCACTATGTAATGTTAAACAAATGAAATTGCCCCTCCAAAATCCATTCTCCATTGTTTAAAAAAATAAAAATAAAGGTTCGTTCATTATTTTAAGCACATTACAACACAAACCTATTGTTTGGGAAAATGAATATTTCAAGGAAAAAATACAAAGAGATAAAGCTGAAACAACACAAGAGTGTGAACGATGAATTTTTATTTATTTTAAATTTAAAATACTTTTTATTTCTTTTACATTTTAATATAAGGTTTGTTATGTAAAGCTTCATTGGGCAAGAGCTATCTATTGAGCTGGAGAGTATTTAATGCGGTTGCAGCAAGCTTGATGATCGTTCCAACGGTCATCAATCCTGATGCAACGACATTAAATACTCTGAAGAAATCTTTAAGCAACTCTTGCACTTTGGGTATTCACATAGAACCTCCCAACAACACAATTTTTTCAACTTGGGTTTTACTCATTATGTCATCCAACACTTGTACACAATTTCAATGCATTTTTCAAACATATTAATGTTCATATGCTCTCTTGATTTTCGAATGAAGGTTCTGAGTTTCAAGGAGACGGGTACTTAAACGATAGCCTCCACACAGGAAAACAACTCTCTCTTGGCCCACTCACATGCACTACAAAGTCTGCAAAGCGCTCTTGCATTTGAGGATGTGTTGGTTTTGTATTTTTTTTTAATTCCTGCCCTGCCCAAAATGGTTGACTAATGTATTGTTGGGCGTTTTCTTTCATCTTAAGCAACACCATTGACAACATTTCCTCGGCCTCAAAGGTCTTATTTTATCCTTTGAAGAAAATTTGGATGAGAAGCTTGTCATTAGGTCTGCGTGCAATAGAAAATGGCTAGACATACTTATCACTTCACACACAAGAATCGTTTTCTGCAGCTGCAATGGGTTGGAAGTGGGATTTTCTCAATGATTTCCCCCTAGGTTGTGCAAGATAAATACAGAGTTCAATTTAATGCTTTAATGGGACAATCGTTGGGCCATCAACGTGATTCGACAAAGATTTTGATTTGACTATTGGAAGTGGCAGATCAATGAAATAATTAATTGTAGATTGCCATTATTTTAAATTTGGAGGCGGCAATCACTGACACCGATATGGGATTGATGAGATTGACTAATTAAAATAATAAATGAGAGATGATCTTAACCCGTCTCGAGGTATGGGAACTGAAAATTGTTTAAATAGTAGTTTTTAGTGATTGAAATTGCATAATCAGAGTGTTCTATGGTTAGCAGAGGATTCAAAATCTATTTCTGCAATAAAAATTGTAATTTTAGCACTAAAAATCTTATTTTTTTCCTCGCATACATAAACTAATACCACTTTATCAAAAACTATATTATCCTATGTGGAGAGACATCATAAAAATATATTATCTTAGCCCGTCTCATAGGTTATGGGCACAGAAAATTGTTTAAATGGTAGTTTTTAGTGATTGAAATTGCATAATCAGAGTGTCCTATGGTTAGTAGAGGATTCAAAATCTATTTCTACAAAAATTGTAATTTTAGCACTGAAAATCTTATTTTTACCCCACATACATAAACTAATACCACTTTTCCGAAAACTATATTATCCTATGTGGAGAGACATAATAAAAATTTAACATTGATAATATTTATATTAAAAAAAAATAAAAAATTTCATAAATTTTGTTAATTAAGTATAGATTTGATAGTCAAGAAGAATGTTGTTATTCATCCTACCTAAATTCAAATTTAGTACTAAAGCTTAATTCTCTAGCATATCAAGTATTGATATTTTTCAATAAATAATATTAATAATAATACTTTTACAAATTTATAATTAATTTTAAATAAAACTTAAAAAAAACTATTAAATTTAGAAAATATGGATAATAAATTGAATCACTTCAAATCTTTTAAAATTAGATAAGTTTTTTTTTAATTTTTTACTTTTTATTATTTTCACATTCAAAGTTCAAAGGTCTATTTTCCTCTTCAAATTCCCATTTTCTCTAGAAAAATGTTATTTCTTAAGAAAACATTAAGTAAAATTATAATTTAATTTTAATAAAAAAACTATATCCCTTGATTTTTTAAACTTTCTTTTCATCATTTATAAAAATTTAAATATAATTATAATTTACTCTATGGTAAATTTTAAGGAAACAAATTATGAGTCGTAAAGTTAATAAATTTGATTCTCTTTAGGGAGGGAATTCTTGTCTTAAAAGTTTAACAAATTATTTGAAGTTATGGACAACATTCAAAGGAATAAGTTTTCTCTATAAAATACATAGAGTTTGGGGTTAAGCAACTCACAAAATAAAAAGCTAAGGACATCAAATGATACCAAGCAGAAATATTAAAATTGGTGGACCTATCATCATCCCTCACATCCACAAGCTTTTCAATTTAGTAGTTATTGAGGGTTTCCCTAAACCTTGGACAAAACCCCTCATTGTTCATATTTTTAAAAGTGAAGATAAGAACAATCCATCTGATTATAGGACTATTGTAATTAGCCCTCTTTTAGTCAAATTATATGGAATTGGTCTAGAAAGGAATATTGACATATGGCCAAAAAGTCACAGAAAAATAGCTGAAGGCCAAGCAGGATTTTGGGGCTATCATTCAACTATGGACCACCTTGTTACTCTTAGGACCATTGTTGAGTAATGTTGCAATAATAAGACTAATCTTTTGTGTTGCTTTGTTGACTTTATAAAATCCTTTGACATATTCACATAGTGCCTAGAACAAACCTTTGGAATAAATTAGAAGAGTTAAAAGTCTATGTCGAGTCGAGAATTGTTGTGATAATATTGTACGAGAATGTGATTGCTAAGTTTAGGAACTCTAAGGGTTTGTCAGAAGAAATTAATGTAATATAGGAGTCAAGCAAGGTTTTCCCCTGTCCCCTACCCCTTTTGGTATTTACATTGATAGGCTAGACGGTTATTTGGAAGAGGTAGGTTGTGCTGGAATGACTTTGGCTAGTATACTTATCACCCTTCTTCTCTATGTTGATGATATTGTTTGTATGACAAGGAATCCCTATGATCTTGACAAGCCACTAAAAGTTATGAAGGATTTTTGCTCTTGTATGTGTATAATTGTTAACACTAACAAAACAAAGGTAACGATAATCAAATCTTAAAATATCACTTATGATAATTTCATGTATGAAAACAACAACTTGAAGGAAGTAACTTCACATAAATATCTCGAT
>LPNX010915378.1:378139-406245 GCA_001517045.1 Pseudotsuga menziesii | reverse complement strand
CATATAGCATTAGGTTTAAATATCTACAATATGTAAGTTTACATATTTATTTAAACTTCAAGAACAGAGCTCAAAGTATACATATTAAGATAAATCGCAGTTACTAGGATTCTAACAACTTAGGGAAAACAACCTTATATTGTAAATATCTAGAAAATATTGCAAATATGGAGAAGAGAACAAAAAATAGCAGCTTGCATATCAAACCAACCTGAAATGTCTTTGACAGCAACAGTGAGGCCAGTGCCAGGCTTGATAGTAGCAGTACCATTCTTTTCTATCCAGCTTTTGAAAAATCTACCTCCACCGAAGAACACTCTCTAGCCTAAAGTTCTTGGTGGCAGATTTCAGCTCATTGAATGTGAATTTCAACAACTAGGATGATATTCTTAATTGCTCCTCTAGCGTGGGAGTAGCTGGAATGCTCTCTGTACTCGGAGTGCTAATCGAAGGACCTGTCTGGGAAGTTGGCAATGGTTTGCCACTATCATTGGGCATTGGGATTTTTGGTTTCAGCTGTGCATTAATCCATCGTAAAAATAAAACCCATGTCTGGGAAGTTGGCAATGGTTTGTCACTATCATTGGGATTTTTGGTTTCAGCTGTACATCAATGCATCCTACAAATAAAACTCATCAATCAATTAGCTTTTAAGGAATTCAAAAACCATAAATTCTATTGTAATTACAATTTTAAGAACAAACTTGACATAATAATCTATTGAAATTCATGAACCAAATTATAACTTAATACCAGCTATTAAAATTCACTAATTTTATGAAAAAAAGGCGTATTGGAATTCACTGCTTTTATAAAAATAAAAAACTCTTCTTGTAATCTAAACTACCTTTGACTTTATATTATAAAGCATGGTACTGTATGTGACAATGGCCTCACCATCCTTCACATTAGTGATGTGACAATCAAGGCTGGTCCTTTTGCAACATAAGATGAAGATGACGTTAAGAAATTTTAATTTCTAGGAAACTTCAGGAGAAGCTACAATAACCGTGAATATTATAGTTACTGTGGAATTAGCAATTCTCTGCATTGGGGGAAATGAATCATGCCTAGTTTACCTCTTTCAGCAAATTAAGAGCCCTTTCTCGTACAATGTCATTTATTTAGCTTTTGGGTGGTAACTTTCCCCGAAAAACAATTTAGTTCGTCATTGGTCAAACAAGTTTATTAAACCCTCTAAGTCCCACCCGCGATCCCACCTCAGCCAAACCCCACCTCAGGTTTTGTCGAGATTCTTCAATGGTCATAACAAGAAAATTATAAGCTCATTACCAAGGATGGTAGAGTCGTTAAGGCTGATAACTGGTTAAAAGTGTACTCCCACCCAAAAAAAAGTAAAACAAGTGCTATATTTTGTTTAACTTGAATACAAGTGTACTCCCAACGAAACAACGAAGCCAGCGGAACAGAAAAAGAAAATGAAGATTGTGTGTGAAAAACACGAGAGCTGGTAATAAGTACTGCATCCTCGTGCTACTTCCTGGTATAAGAATACCTTTGCAAGCTTTGGTTGATAAAAAAAACATTACATTGTACGACGTCCGGATAATTCTTTTGCGCGTTTTCTATATTTCCGTTCTAGGGACATAAGATTATACAATTTGAATAAACATCTTTTAAATAAGTTTGCCATTTTAAAAATATTATTATAATAATTTTATAAAAAAATTTAATCTTTTTAATTGTTCAATGAGTGATTGTTTCATGAATATTCCAAAACTGCTTAAATATGTGAAAAATGTTACAAATAATTCAATTAATAAAATAATTTTAAAACTAAAATTTATTATTAATTATTGTTTTTATATATAATAATGTATATTGAAAAGTGTGTAAAGCTTAAATTTCATTAATAAATGATGTGTATATCACTAAATTAAAATTTATATTATATGTTATTAAAATAGTGTAATTCTTATTTTATAAATAATTTAATTCATTTACCAGAATGACTTAATATAATATACATTTGTTTTATTTTTAATTATTTATTTGTATTAAAAATTTTGGACCAAACTTTTAAAAATAACATTATTTATTAAATTTTATAAAATTTTTTATATATTTTTTATGTCAAAACATTGTAAATTAAAATAAAAAAAATTAAACATTGTAAATTAAAGTAAAAAAAATTAAACATTGTAAATATTTATATAACAAAATTATTTTTTTAATTATTTTTAAAATATATATTTAAAAATAATATATATAATTTTTACAAAATTTTCAAAATTCATAAATACTACATAATAATTAATCCATGCAACTTATTTAAAAAAGAACTAAATTACACTTTATTAAAAAATATAATATAAATAACTTGATTATATTTAAAATAAATATGACCATGTTACATCAATGTAATAAGATCCTATCTAGACACATATAGCATATATCTTATTAAGAGAAAACTAGCAAAGTCTAGACATGTTGTCCATTGAAATCTGTAATGACGACTAACCCTGACAGAAAACTGTTCATTTCCTCTTGGTTTTTGTCAAACTTTTGTCTTCCCCTTCATGCAAAATGATGTTCCCAACATGCCACCATTGTGACTTGTAAAGCTCTTGGTAGAGATGAGTCTTTGTGGTCCCCTTCTCTGATTGTTGTTGGGTTGTCTTTTATGACATAAAAATCAATTATCTATCATATATATATATATTTTTATATAAGGTAATATTTTTATTGTCTTCAAGGGTTTCAGAGGTGTGGCCTCACAACCAAATTCCTCCCTCTTAGCAGTCTTTCATAAAAGGAGAATTTTCTAAATGGAGCGATGGCCTATCGACGCCCTCTCCATACTCCCATCGCCCAACTTGGTATTTTGTACGTTTTTTTTTACGAGGTGGTCTCTCGATCATTCTTGCGACCTGGCCTAGAGTCTATCCCTTTGGCGAATGAGCTACGAAGTATTGGAAGCACAACTGTTGCTACACGTTGCCTCCCAAATGGCATCACCCCCCCTCTCTTTGTCGTACCCTCATTTTTTTTCTTCTTTTGTTCTTTACTTTTTTTTTATTACTTGTTACATTGAAGGCGTTTCACAATGGAGACGCAGTCTCAAAATATTTCTCGTCTCCCTGGCCACTTACATTTTGACACGTGTCCCCTGGTGATTGGCTCCGCGCGCATACAATATGTAATTGAACTCTTCATGCTTCCTCCAATTCCGCAAAAGTATGCCTTGCTTGACAAGTTAGTCGGACGTCAGGCTTTCAATGCATCGTCGCACTGCCAAATCCTTCAGTTCTTGAGGACACAGACACTTCTTCTGGTGTGCTCTTTTGACGGCTTAGGTTTTCTCAAAATGAAGTTTCAAGAAAACTCGCCCATTCTAGGAAAGACTATTTAATGCTTAAGATAGATTTTTGCTTATGCTGTACGGTTCTTCTTGGTGAAAGACTCAATATTTTTACCTCCTAGATCAAACAGAATTGTAGAAGGCCTTAAGTGCTTTAAATTTAAATTTATTAAATTTCTAGTATTCACTTTAAATTTCTAGAATCTCAATCTCCATGCAAGAGGTAGGTCTCTTTTTGAACTCCATTAGGTCAACTTTATTTTGCGCTTCCATTGCTTCCATTGTTTCCATTGTTTCCGATATAATTTCTGATTTGTTTGAAGTTTCCCCAGCTTGAATCTCTGTCACATTAAATTTCAATGATTAATATTTACTAATGAATAATTGTTTTATTCCTCAACGTTAATAAGATTTGCATTGGCTGTTTTTTTCCATAAACTTTTGCGGGTTGCTTCTGTGACCAAGCGACTGCTTAAAACTTACAAATAAATGGCAATTCAATAGTAGGAATTAGCATTCAAAAGCATTCTCTTGCATTCCTGCACAAAAATCATTTGAAATAAAGAACAACCAAGGCAGTATATGAAAAAAAACTAAAATTGTTTTTTTTTTCGGAATTTTGTAGAAACAGTTGCTGAAAATGTAATTATTGCAATTTTTAAACAAGATTTTAATAAAAAATACGAAAAATCGGGAATAGAAAATATGTTTAAATATTAAATGATATAATGAAGAAGAAAAAATGATTACAATTAGGAATGAAAAAATCATTGCAAACAAAGTTACGAATTAAACATACTTATTCATGATTCCCGACTTCCACTTTCCGTAGTGCAGGACACGAAAATAAGAAGTTACAAGTTTGTAATAAAAATTTATGTATTTTCGACTTTCGTTTTCCACAGTGCGGAATGCAGAAATCAAAAAAGTCTTTGTCTCATATTTTTTATTATCTTATTTCCCGATTTGGAAAGCGGAAGTCGGGAATCATGAATAAGTACATTTAATTCATAACTTTGTTTGCAATACTTTTTTCATTCTTAATTGTAATCATCTTTTCTTCTTTTTTCATGCATTTATTTCTGATTTTAAATATATTCCTATCGAGTTGTTATTAAACACTATTACTAATTGACTTTATTATACACCATAATTATCCCTTCTTTGAATTTTTTTAATGATTTTGAATACAATATAACTTTTCTAAAACATTTTAAACTACCCATTTTTTCAAGATTTAGAATGAGTTGAATTTACTTTCTTGTGAAGTTTGAACATTTAAGTAAAGGTTGAATGGATGGGTAAAATAAAAATGAATATATCTCAATGAGAAACATGTCTTCCGCAATCTCAAACCTTCCCGATTTTCGATTTCCAGTTTAGATTGCGGAAGTTGGCTCCTCGACTTACGAAATAGGGTTCCCACACTTTCACGCTTTTTCGGTTTCTGAATTCTGGTTCGGGATGCGGAAGTCGGCTTCCAGACTTTTGAAACTTCCAATTCTTCACTTTCCTAGGTTCCACACTCCGCTCTTCTGCACCGTCGATCAAATGATCTGGAGAAAAGGTTGTCGTTGTTTTTTAATGCAAGAAACGTTTTATGAAAACAATCAATAATATAGAGATTTTTTTTTTGAATCAAAAGCTATTTCTATATACTTGTCATTGGTGGCTATAAAAATTGAATCAAAATTTATTGCTATATAGCTGTCGTTGGTGGGTATAATTTTTTTTTTGTGAAAGACTCAATATTTTTACCTCTTAGATCAAACATAATTGCAGAAGGCCTTAATTCCTTTCAATTTATATTTATTAAATTGAATACAAAATATGTTTAAATATTAAAGGATATAATGAAGAATAAAAATGATTACAATTAAAAATGAAAAAAATATTGCAATCAAAGTTATGAATGAAACATACTTATTCATGATTCCCGACTTTCGCTTTCCGCACTATGGAACACAGAAACCAGAAGTTACAAGTTCGTAATAAAACTTTAGGAAATCGAAAAAGTATTTGTCTCATATATATATATATATATATATTTATCTTATTTTTCGATTTCTGCTTTCCGCAATGCGGAATGCGGAAAACAGAAGTCAGGAATCATGAATAAGTATGTTTAATTCGTAAATTTGTTTGCAATACTTTTTTCATTCTTAATTGTAATAATTTTTTCTTCTTCTTCATGCATTATTTTCTGAATTTAAATATATTCCTATCTATTTGTTATTAAACACTATTACTTATTGACTTTATCATACACCATAATTATCCATTCTTTGAAAATTTTTAATGATTTTGAATACAATATAATTTTTCTAAAACATTTTATATTACCATTTTTTCAAGATTTAGAATGAGTTGAATTTACTTTCTTGTGAAGTTTGAACATTTAAGTACACGCTGAATTGATGGGTAAAATAAAAATGAATATATCTCAATGAGAAATAGGTCTTCTGCACTCTTAAAGCTTCTAGATTTTTGATTTTCGGTTCGTATTGCGGAAGTCAGCTCCTCGACTTACGAAACAGGGTTCCTGCACTATTACGAAATCAAGAAATAAAATAAAAAATATGAGACAAAGACTTTTTCGATTTTCGCATTCCGCACTACAGAAAGAGGTAGTCGAAAATAGAGAAAGTTTTATTACGAACTTGTAACTTCCGATTTCCGTGTTCCGCACTGTGGAAAGCGAAAGTTGGGAATCATGAATAAGTATGTTTAATTCGTAACTTTGTTTGCAATAATTTTTTCGTTCTTAATTGTAATCATTTTTTCTTCTTCTTCATGCATTGATTCTTGAATTTAAATATATTCCTATCTAGTTGTTATTAAACACTATTACTTATTGACTTTATCATACACCATAATTATCCCTTCTTTGAATTTTTTTAATGATTTTGAATACAATATAAGTTTTCTAAAACATTTTAAACTACCAATTTTTTTAAGATTTAGAGTGAGTTGAATTTACTTTCTTGGGAAGTTTGAACATTTAAGTGCAGGTTGAATGGGTGGGTAAAATAAAAACGAATATATCTCAATGAGAAATAGGTATTTCACACTCTCATACATTCTCGATTTTTAATTTTCGGTTCAGATTACGGAAGTCGGCTCCTTGAGTTACGAAATAGGGTTCCCGCACTTTCACGCTTTTCTAATTTCTGATTTCCAGTTTGAGATGCAGAAGTCGACTTCTGGACTTTTGAAACTTCCAATTCTTCACTTTCCCAGGTTCTGCACTCCACTCTTCCACCGTCGATCAAATGATCTGGAGAAAAGCCTGTCGTTGTTTTATAATGAAAGAAAAGTTTTGTGAAAACAATCAATAATATAGAGAAAAAAAACTTTGAATCATAAGCTATTGCTATATACCTTTCGTTGGTGGGTATAAAGATTAATTTGTGAAAGACTCGATATTTTTGCCTCTTGGATTAAACAGAATTGTAGAAGGCCTTAAGTCCTTTCAATTTATATTTATTAAATTTGTGCAGATGAGCATAGTGCGGAAATCAGAAAATTCGGAAGTCGAGGAGAAGCAAAGTCTAGAAGTTGGAAAGAGGAGAGCGACATCACAAGGAAAGGCTAAATATAAAGTTAAGATTTTTGATATCCGAGATCCGGTCTGGAAGAGCATAGTGCGGAAATCAGAAAATTCGAAACTTGGGGAGAAATAAAAGTCCATAAGCTGGAAAGCAGAGAGTGAAAGGACAAGGAAAAACTAAAGAGAAAGTTAAGATTTTCGATATCTGAGATCCTATGCGGTTACTCTAATATGAAAATAGTGGTTAATTTTCCAAATAGTCATTAAAGTATTATATCACTGCTTAATCGAGAAGCTGATCGCTAATGCTGTAAATAACTAAAACAAACATAACATTTTCATTATATTAAGTTTGTAATATTATATTATCACATTGGATTATTTCATTCAAGAGGCTCAATGCTAGACTGTCATTATATATACATTTATGAAGAACAAGATTTATATATTTGAAGCGAACCTGGTTTCAAAATTAAAATGATTTAAAATATGCACCAGGGAATTAGTATCCATGGAATATGTTATATTTCCTTATAAACAAAATAAAATATTGAACTGTGATTATATGTAAATTTATCAAGAACAACATTTATGTATCCGAAGCGAACATACTTTCAAAATAATAAAAAAATTGAATATATATCTTGGAATTGGGATCCATGGTATGCTATATTTCCACTGAGGTCCAGAGTATTTTAGTACAACACATATTTTCAATCAACCAAGAAATAAAAACTCAGTATCAAGTAATACATCGAACCATTCAAGTAATACTTGATGTGCTTGTCATTCTGGTCTATTTACGGATGCTTGTAGTCATCCTCTACCTCGGCTGGATCCTTCCTCCTGAACATGCCAGCAGAACACATGTTTGGAATCATCATCACCTTCATTAGAATTAATAGTTTGCAGCAAGGATGGTGATGACGTAGACTTACGATCTCCTCTCCACGAGTCCGAGTATTTGTTTTGATCGACTGCTCCTACTAATGGATACTATGCATTGCAGTAATTAACTCCACGCCCTTATTTAGAGGCTTCGATGGGATATCCGATGGGCTGAGAGCTCTTGACATTGCTTCCACAGTAGTCCTCTATTTTTTTAGGACAATATTGCTCTTACCGGCATCACAATGTCTTCCTAATGTAATTAACATATTTACCCTGATGGCTGGACCTACTTTTGCATGAACTGTTGATGTAATTGTACCCACCCATTCAACCTGCACTTAAATGTGACTTGAAGATAGAGATGACTTGAAGGTGAAGATGATGAAGACTTGATGATACAAAGAAGAAGACTTGTGCTGATAAATTGTGTCGAGAGAATACCTTCCTAGTTAAGAGGGAGTGTTGATGTAATTGTAAATTCAGAATGTATTCACTTGTATTTCTTATGTATTGTAACCTGATGTTTATTCCGGGATATATTTGTAATGTACTTGAGTCATGTCATGCCCCGATGTTCCTATCGAGAAGTTTCTATAATGTAAACAAGTCATGTCAAGTCAAGGTGGTTAACTCTCCTATTGTCTAAGGGTTAAAGTCCCCGCAGTTTCAAGGCACTAGGGTTATTAGACTCACCTAGTGAAGTCGGCCCTAGTTGGGTTTAGTCAAGTCGGGAATTAGTATAAATAGAGAGCTAGCCTCTCTATTTATCACGCACTCACTCACACTCAGTTGTAGCGCATAGATAAGGAAGAGAAAGACACTGGGGCAAGGAAGAAAGAGGTTATTGCTGTTGGGAGATCATCTTACTGTTTTTGGGTTTCACTTTGGTGTTGATTCTATCTCTGAGGAAGTTGCGGGGTTTTCTCCATTTATGGTTTCCACGAGGAAAAATACTGTGTTCATTGTCTCTTGTGTTTGATTGTTGTGCTTGTTGTTCTCTCAATTAAAGATCCTAATGATATGCTAGCCTAATGTTTAAAATCTAACATGAACAAACTTCCCAAGTAGAACAATAATTACAGACATCGTCGTTCTTCACCAGCATTCACTCACTATGTATCTTCGAGCGGATGTTACTATGGCATTATAACGAGCCGAGCAGTTGAGTTTCAACCTTGAGTTCGTCAAATCCTCACACACATCATCATCTAGTGCCATTATGACAATACGAACGATCACATGACCTCTTGATCTGATTCCTTATGCGAAGATGCCAACTACGTCGCCCCTTCCTGCTACGATGTCATCATATTAATCGCGGAAGTGACTGTCAGCCTCACTTGTCATTAACCTTAAGTTATCTCATGGTGTGTGGACTTGACATTTTTCACTTCATCGATCCGTTTTTATGATGGTATCGATATGCCCCTAACGCACCCCAGACAACAAATATTTCGATTCCAAGATGCGATCTATGCCTTCCATTTTCATTTATCTTAAACCTTCGTTTCTAGCAGCATGGCCAAATATAAATGTTGTTCTCCATAAATTTATATATAATGACAGTTCAACATTTTATTTTATTTTTAACAAATATTTTTTTAAGTACATTTGTAATTTTTCATTTAACAATGTTTGGCCTAAATAGTTTAAACACTTTCACAATTTCCATAAATAAGTTTAAGACTTTTTTAAAGAACCGTGTTTAAATTTGTTTAATTGATTATACGACACCACTCTTTACACTATATATAGTTCTGGATATAATAAGGGTGGTTAAAATCATTAAGATATAATCTCCTTCGAAGCATATCAAACACATAATAAAAAAAATAAAAAATGGACATGAAACAGACTATGTAGCCAAAAGCTTGACGACAAAACAAATCTAGACCATGGATCTAGCGAAAAACAAATGGCTAAGATCAAGGTGCACAAATAAAAAATTCCAAAACAAATTTGGGAAAATTTAGATTTACTGTTTTTGGCTTTCGCATTCCGCACTGTGGAAAGCGGAAGTCGAAAATAAATTTATTTAGAGCAAAAACATATCCAAGATTTGCATCCCGCTTTTTGCACTGTGGAAAATGGAAAGCGGATGTAAACAAAAATTACGAAAAATAAAAATCGAAGTTTGGATTTCCGCATTCTGCACTACGAAAAGCGGAAATCAGGAATTGAAATATGAGACAAAGACTTTTACAATTTCTCCATTCCACACTCCGGAAAGCAGAAGTCGAAAAAACATAAAATTTTATTACGAACTTTTAATTTCTGATTTCTGTGTTCCGCATTGTGGAAAGCGAAAGTTTCACATGATTTTAGGTGGAATGTCCATCTCCCCATTTCCATATTCCGAAGTTCGAAACCCACAAATCGGAAATCACAAAATTTTGGACCTTATCACTCCCGCATTCTATTTTTCCGCCTCAATCTCAGCTGCCATGCATACTAGATCTACAACCCATATTGTTTTGGCAATTTAGTTTTGGGATTTTAATTTGTTCGAAGTTATGATTTGCAAACAAAATAAAGCAACCCTTCCGGGACAAAACAATCCTTCACGGACAAAAGAATAAAGACCCCAACTCCATATGGATTTTGGGAGCACGAATTTTGGGGGTATGGAAGGGACGATTTCAGAGTTATGTCTTCTTGTTTTTATCTGTAATTGCAATTAAAAATTTGCAGGGAAATGGCACATTTGGTGGAGAATTTGAGGCTCATGCCCGCTTTAAAAATTATGGATACAAAGGGAGTTCTAGTTTAGTTCTTACTACAGATTCCAGACCCACTCTTAGAGAGCGTGTTGGTTCACTCTATTGATTATGGACGATGGGGTTTATACACCCAAAACTAAGGAGACTAGATCCGCTTATGAGGCCCTTCTTAGTACGATATTGCAGCAGCTTAAGGATCAACCACATGATATCTTAAGAGAGGCTGCAGATGAAGTGTTAGCTGTTTTGAAAAATTAAAAAATAAAAGACCCAGATAAGAAGAAGGAAATTGAAAAGCTTCTTAATTTAATAACTTCACAGCATTTTTCCCAGCTCATTTCGATCGGTAAACTGATAACCTTTTTCCAGGAACCTGGTGGCGAGGTCTGGGCAGGAACAGGGGGAGCAATAGGGGAAGCCCTTGATGATGGCATCGATGTTGCACTTGAATTTGAGGAGGAAGAGGATGACGATGACACTGATTTAGATCAGGTGCTGGAAGAGTGTCATGATGCAAAGAATGATAACGATGGGAAGGAGGGGCACGAGACAGATGCTATGTAGATGGGTGGTATTGGTGATGGCGATGACATGGAAGAAACAAATGTAAGATTGAATGTCCAGGACATTGATGCTTATTGGCTTCAGCGGAATATTTCATAGTCCAGAAGCTTGCTGAGAAGGTTTTGAAGATACTAGCAGAGGAGGGCGATGCTCGGGATGTCGAAAACAGACTTGTGATGCTTTACATTTTGAGATATTTGATCTCTGCTTTCATTTTGTATGTATTCAAATACCAATAAATTAAAATGCGATTCTGCACTGGAGATGCTGCATAAGAGATTTAAGATGTTGACATGTTTAATAAAGCCCAAGGCCTCAATCTCTTCTTCAAATTCATTTCTCTTCTTCAAAATCTTATTCACCGCCACCTCCTTCCCATTCGATAGAGTGACATTGTAAAATTTTCTGGATTCACCATATCCAATCACATTCTTCTCTCTGAAGCTCTCGAGAACGCAAGACACGTTTAAATCAAGCTTGCTTTTGTTAAAATTTGTCTTTTTCCAATTCATTCTTTCCTTCTTCGCTTTTCCATAAATAAATTTCTCAATTTAAAGTTGGTATTGAAACATAGTGTCTTGAGGTTGGTTAAGGTGCCGAAGCCTGGAGGAATCTCTCTAGAAAATTGGTTAGATGCCAAGTTCAGATGCAGAAACTAAACCAATTCATTCATGTGGTCATGTGCCAAACTTTCCCCACACATGTTCATTGACAAAATCCTTCCACACTTCCGCCTTCCGCTTTTCACCTTCGGAACTCGGAAGTCAGAAACATATTGATCGACGAAGTTCTTCAACTGCGGTTCCGCCTTCTGTCTTCAGAACACGGAATTCGGAAAACTATCAATCAATGGAAACTCTATCCATGGTTTTGCCTTCCGGGTTCTGCCTTTCATCCCTTCAGTGCGGAACTCAGAAATCAGAAAAATTAACTTTTGACCTTAGCCTTTTCTACGCTTTCGACTTCCGCTTTTTGACCTCGGACTCTAGAAATCGGAAGTTACTCTGCCTTAGATTTTTCCTGTACTTCCTTCTTTGCCGGCTCAACTTAGAATTTCATGCCAACACGGTCGCTGCAAGATTCATCGACTCCACTCAGTCATCTTAGCCGACATGTATTGGCACCACTCGGCTAGTTCAGCCGACACAGTAACTTGTTGACGGACCCAATGTATAGGTTGTTGAAAAATTTACAAGGTAGTCAATAGAAGGATATAGTGCTATGGATATGAGGTCTCCGCATCTCACAATTCGCACTGCGGAAAACAAAAAGTGGATGAAACAAAAATTTGCAAAAAGAAAAATCAAAGTTTTGATATTTGATACAAATACTTTTCTGATTTCCGCATTGTGCACTGTAGAAAGCGGAAGTCGGAAATATAGATACTTTTATTACAAACTTGTACTTCCGATTTCCTTGTTCTGCATTGTGGAAAACTGAAGCTGAAAACACAACTATTTTATTAACACAAGCTGACAATTCCCAGATCTGAATTACGGAAAGCGGAACTCGAGCATGGATTTCCCTGATTACTTGCAAAAAATGGATCCGCTCTACCCCCACTGCAAAAAGCGGACTGTGGAAGGTGGAAGTGATCAAAATAATACTTAGAAAACAAAAGGTGCTTGAACCGTTCCCACACAAACAAGACTCTATCCTCAAGATGTTTGAAATAGTAAGAATATGGATACAAAGCCTCCACTAGCACATTGGTTTTTAGATGTACAAGATCTGCTATGAGCATAAGCGCAAAAATATTGAAAAAAATACTGATTCCTAACTAACTGTTTAAGGACACATAAACATGATGAGTAATAACTTCAAAATAGGACTATTGTAGGATGTAAAAGATGAAAGAGAACAACAATTTAATGTGCAAACATGCAAATGAATATCACTTCTTTCCTCTTAACTTCATACTAACTTAACAAATAAAACTGCCAAGAACTCTGTCCAAAGCATTAGAGATACACAATGAGTCCAAGAGACAATATTAATTAAAAAATCAATATTAGAGATCAATAACCAATTATCAGCAATGTAAATGATCATGTACACCAAATGACTACATTCACTTGATACACATTGCACATGTCAGTTCAGTAAAGAAAAATCAGCACATGAATCAAAACATTTATAGTGAGCCACCAATAATTAGCAAGCTAGATAGATTAGGAGATAGACTGAAATTCATTAAAAACATTCAATGAAGAACCATGAAACATAATATGAAATGACTGTAATTTTATTAATTTGCAAAAAAATACAAATTTCTAAAACCACATACTTTCCTGTTATGTTCTCGGTAGTGCTTTCTCATGTGTAAACCTTCATCTTACTCTCTAAAAGTCCACACTATACTTGGCAAATTTCTCCCTATAAATAATATTACAAATTTTACAAAAAAAAAATTCCCAAGACATGGGATTACAAAATCAAACAATTTCATGGTTTGCCAAGGGCGGAATGCCACTTAGCATGTAGGTTCATCAACTTGTCAATCTCCTAAAAATGGGCTTGTCTCAAGTGGATTTCTATTTTGCACATTTGGAAGGTGATCTGCTTCTTCTTTATTTTCTTCCACTCTTTGAGGTACACTTGTATCAAAGCCATCAAAGAGTAAGGGTTCTCAATCCATCTCTCGATCTCCTGCATGGTCAGCTGATTTATTTGTTGGATATGCTCCTTAGCTAAATCGAAATATCATTCAACCCGTTCCAGTTGGAGGTTTGGTGAAGGCACCTGAGTAATAGGATCTAACACAAGAAATTCCAACTTTAGAAGCTGATCACCTACGTTCACAAGCCAACTGTCCTTCTCTGATCATAACTTGCATTGAGTCACAAATATTCTCCCATGTCTCAATTATGACCTCAGTCGTTTTGTCTTGCAGATTGTCCAAAATTGGCATATCATCTGGCTTATCTGAGATATGCATTTGCCAATCTATCACTTGTTCGAAAGCCCTAGATGATGCTCTTGTTTGATCATGGTGGGTTTGCAAAGTTTTAGAATGTTTCCCAAACGAATTATATAAACCCTGCATCTCATCAAAACAAATATATAGATTGACCATGGCCCGATGAAGATATTCATGCACTCTGCAGAGTACCTGTTTAAACTCTTCTAGTGTCAGAGTTGAAAAAGAAGAGGCTATTGATTCTCTCTGACCATCCTTTAGCTGTTTCTCAAGGATGACAATCTTTTCTGCTTGCTGCTGATTGAGAACATCTGATTTGCCAAGATGATGTTTGAGATCTTTTGTCTTCTTCTGCCATTCCTTGATTTTTCTCTCATATTCTTGTTTTAGCTTCTTAACCTCTTCTGCATGTTTTGCCTTAGCTCTTGCTAAGTCCAATATAGTATTTTGCAATTCTTGTTCCTTATAAGTAAGGGTCAGACTCAATTGTGAAACAAAGTCGTAATTAGCCCTTGCAAAAGTTCCCATAGCCCCTTGCTTTATATAAGGGGTATTTGATTTCCATAAAACCTGACTTAGGGCATGCATATGTTGGGTTGAGGTCTCTCTTGTCTTCTTAGCTCCTCTCTTGATCACATATTTGTCCTTCTTACTCCAGTAGTATTTTCCCATAGATACCACAACATCTTCTCCAAAATATGCCATTCCTTCAAGGGATGAAATGGTTTGCTGCTGACTGGCAACTTGGGGATCAGTTTATGTTTGGGAAAGAGGGATTTCTGTACTGAGGGACGAGATGTTCATAGGAGAAGTAAAACAAGTAAATCTGAAGGGTGAAGAGGAATTGAGTATAGGTGTATCAAGTTTAGGAGAAAGAGTTGTAGAGATGCAAGGAATGTTTATTTGAGGAAGCTGAGAAAGTGGAGATGTTGGGATAAGATGAGGTGGCAAATGGGGAGGAGAAGAAGTATGAATGGGTGAGTCAACTGGTGAAATATTAATTTTAGAAAAATACTACTGGGAAAATGATCCACCTTAAACAAATTCAGAGTCGTCGGGACTGGGAATGGATGATGCCAAGGAAGTCAAAATACTAACTAGACAAGTGGAAGGACCAGTCTCTTCCTCAAGATCACTATCTATATCATGAATTTCAACATCAGAGGGAGGCAGAAGATTTACCTGTCGTATGGGAGGGACTTGCATGAGTACCTATTCTCTTTGAGTAATTTCCAGCAGGGGCACCGTCTGTTCTTCTCCGGGATCCTGTTGTGATTGGACCTACTCAGAACTCAATTGAGTCTTTTACTTCTTAGACTGTGATTCAACCATTTATGTGTGAGTTTGCAATTGAGAACTGATTCTCTCAAGATTCTTCTTAAACTCTGCTCCCTTTTGCATAGTGTCTTCCATTGAGGCAGGCTGAAGACTAGAAGGACCATCAAGGATACCCTTACCTTTGTCCTTAGACTCAGTAGTAAGAGCAGCAGTAGAGCTTGTTGCTTGCTCTTTTCTTCTTTCTCCATGTTTTGTTTTTGCTGTTGTATCTTCCGTTTAGTTTCCCTGTAATGAAGTGCATGATCCTTAATGTCTTTTTGGTATTTGTAGAGCTGAGACTTAACCTCTAAATCCTTGATCTTTCTCATTGCCTCTCGAAAATCCATAGCGGCTCTCAACATAGAATCATCGGGATCATCTTCATGAACATAACGAGACTTAGCACGCTCAAGTGCAAAGAGGTTGGCAAGATAATATTTTGGGTCATGCATCCTCTTGGGTGCCTCTCCCAAATTCATGATAGAAATTTATTTACCCAACACAACTGCATGGGTAGAATTCTAAACTACAAGGGAATCTAGATTCAATGGAAATCTGGGCCATGCCTTTTTCTTGTGATTTGTTAGCTTGGGAAAAACCCCATCGATAACCATCTGAAAGGAGAATTCTTGTAGTACCATACGATTAGGGACAATTATCGGTAGCAAATGCATTGTATTGCTGCCCCAAATTTTCATATAGGAGAAATATTCTCCGACATACCAATCGCCATGTACTAAAATTAATTCCCTGGGTCTCTGAGAAAATGTTGGAGCATCAGCCTTGAAAATTTTATGGTACATCGACCCAAGGAATACATTGTAGATCTCATAAATTCGAGGAGCGAAATTCTCCTCCCACATATCAAAAAAATATATGTGCATTAGGGCACAATTCTTATTCTAGTTCCAATTTAAATCAAGGAAAGGAGAAGTTGCACATAAAGCATCCACCATAAATCCTAACATGTAAAATGCCGGCTTTCGGTTGGTCGAGGTTTTCTGATACTTCTCAATTTCATCTTTCAAATTGAAAGATAAAACTTGTGCCCAATTGAAAGAATCACCTGCAAGCAAAATGTGATGAGCCACATGAACCCACTTAGCTTTGAACAAGGAGCAGTTTGCTGACCCATACAAGCGACAAAACATAGCTGCTAGTAATGAGAATGGTTCTGAGAACCAGGAAATTGGATAGTCATTAGTGGAGGTTATTAACTGTTCCCTAAGCAGTTCTATTTTGTTCATCCAAGACTTGACCACCTATTTGTAGTTGAATTGGGTAATGGCCTCATCAACAAATTTCGATGTCAAAAGTGTTCTAGGAGGGACAAGCGCATAAGCCCTAGAAAATACGTCAAAATGGAATGATGCAACGAGAGTATGGGTATTGTCATTGAAAGAGAGTTCCTTAGGGTTTACATAGTCCAACGCTTACTTAACATGGTTTGTATAGGGCATGAAAGGGGGTCTAGCAGCAATGAGTGGAGCTAAGAACTTTGAATTTGTTCATAAGCTGACTAATCATGGGTGATAGAGGATAAATTGTGATTGTAAAAAATGACGTAAATCCTAGACCAGTCTAGCTACAAGGTATCAGACACACGTCCACTGGTATCAATGAACACATCGATGTTATGGTCTTTGTTCTTTTGCTCCTCAAGAGCTGTTTTCGACCTGGTGTTCCTGGAGGTGGTGGACATTATCTCTGATTGGATTTTGGAAACCATGTTTAAAACATTGACTCGAGTTCAACCAATAGAAAAAATGACCTAGTGGTAATTACTTACTGGTGAAAAAGCTTAGAAAACTATAAAGCCATGAGCTGGAGCAAGGAAAAATATGCAGTAAAATATTTGAACATAGCAAGAAAGCATGAGTAAAATGGTAAAAACAGTCGTAACCTCAAATAGATTTAAAACCCAAAATTAAACGGAAAACAAATATGTAGACCGTAGATATAGGATATATGGACGGCTACGATCAAAGCAACAAAATATAACGAGATAGTGCTAAGGTCCAAATAATTGTGATTTCCAATTTTCACGTTCCCAACTTCAGAAGTCAGAAATTGGGAAGTAAAGATTCGACCAACAAACTTGTGAGTTTTCCAATTTCCGCAATTCGAAAAGCAATATTACCGACTTTCATGTTTCGAAAATTGTGAATATCATAAAACCCTTCGAAAAATAACTATATTTCCTCTTTCTGCAACCTGGATATCAAAAATCGAAAATCAATAAAGGAACATTTCCTTACTGAAAATTATAGGACTTCCAGGATCTAAACATCGGAAATCGTATAGTGGAAAACAAACTTCAACGAACCTCCAAAAAATGGATTTCTGCTTCCCAATTTTGGAAAGCGGGCATCAAAATCAAGAAAGATAGGTTGGAAAACAAGTTAAAATTTATTCTGAAAGTCAATAAATCCAAACAAACAAGGGTCATTAAGGAAATTTATATATGTTGATCCTTCGATCGTGGTGTCATTAATGTATTTAGTCTTGAATGTATTGAGGTAAAACCTCAGTTGTAAGTTGAGTCAGTAGCACCCATAAAAGTATTATTAAAATGTAATTTCCAGTCTCCCAAGGTAAGTCAGAAAGGTTCAGTTGAGGAAATACTCAATATTTTTACCCTCTCGGCGTTCCTTTTCACCTTTCAATGCAAATGCTAGTTTTATATAATTTTTTTATACAGGAACAAGGTGACAATGTCATCAGGGCTATGGGCCTAATTTATGGGACACGTAGTGTAATACATTCCCCAGAGCTCATTTGTGGAATTGATAAATGCTCTTAGGGTTGGCACTTGAACTCCATCTTGGTAATATACGGTGTGGAACCTTGCATGCTCAGAATGTTCTTCTCAATGGGTAGGCCATGGCCTCCTCCTCCAGATCATTGTGCATAAGAACTTGGTGTTCTGAAAGTATTGTAGTTGGGATGGAAGGAAGGAATGAATCATGTGTTTTAACCTTGCAGTTTTGAATTATTTTGATTTTTTTTCTTCCTGTTACCACTTCTCATTCCATGTGAAAAATCGTGACAAATTTCTTTTGGGGTTTAACATATTACCAGGTCACTTTCAACTTCTTATATGGTTAATGGTAGGGTTCTTTAATTCCATTTCAATTAGTTCATGGACCCAATGATTTTGCTACTAACATGTTTAATGGAGCTTCTGCTAAGCGAACTTTTTGTTGTTGCCTTAGTTTTTTTATTTGAATTTTAATTGTAAGTTGAAGAAATGTATAAGATTTGGGTATCCTATTTTTGAATTATTGTTTGATACTTTACTTCCTTTATTTGTGTAGATGAGATATGTTAATTGAATATTTTAGAGTGTAAGTGCAAGTTAGAGTAAGATTGGTAAACATTTTGGCAGGAATGGGTAGCCATCTTCGCTATTAATGGTTTTTTTTAATTGTAGTAGATTTGAAAAAAAACATGTTTAGTATGAATTTTTCGAATAACAACTCCATTGTGTATTTATTGCATGCTTTGATCCTTCATTCTATTTGGTTTCGAACTCCTCGAACTCCTTGCCTCCTGGTGGAAACACCATTACAAAATAAAGATGCCACCTACTTTTCATAGCCAGGTGGCCAGTTGTGTCGGCATGACCTTTTGTCATGCTAACTGGATTGATGCCGTGCAATCTTAAACCTACAACGAATACATGACACTTAAAAAAAACAAAACCCTAACCAACTTAAGTGTTTCAAATATTTATAGTTATTATTGTTTCTATGAGCTTTTTCCTTATGTTATTGGCATTTCTCTCCTTAGCCTATGATGCATGGGGCGAAAGACAACTTCAACGAGTCAAGTGAATACCTTATCTGTGTGTTTCAATTTCCACCTTTTTGGCAACAATTAAATGTTTTTCAATAATATTTACATGCTTTTCATTTTGATATTATTTCGTTCTTACATACTAGAATTTATGTTGCACAAGTTTTATATTATGCCGGGTGATTATTGAACCTATCTCGATTTTCCTTATCCATGATGCATCGATGGCTATATAAATAAAGACATATTATACTATGCAACATATGTTACTAAGATAAAAGAGGATATTAAGTTATCATCACAAAGAAAACATATGTTATGATATGTCACTTCATTCATTACAGACAAAATAGATAATGGATTCTAATAATTTGTTGCACTACTCGATACATTTAGCTCTCATTACCTCATAAGTCGAACATCTTATTTATATGTTTCAATTCTCATATTATCAAAATGAAAAATTTGCAACTATGGCCTTCTGTTTGATACATAATGTCTGCTCATTGTAGTGATAACTGGCCTGGCCAAAATACCAACTCTTTGACTTAGATGATATGTGCTAACATATTGATTAACTTGTTCATATATTTGTTTGGTTCTAGATGGGCTAGATTAAAGATCATGATGCTTGGTTTATTTTTCTCCCAAACTGTTATTCTTCTATAGTGTTTACTAAAGTCTCAACTAACCCAATCAATTTCTTTCTTAGCTTAGTTAACCTCTGTCTTGCTTGCTTCGTCTTCTATTTCATCTGCATTTGTTTTTAGTTGTCAACCTTCTACTCTACTTGATCAGTATTGTTCTATCCTACATCACCCTTCTACACTAGCTATTTGTCATAAATAGTCATATAGATATTGTTCTAGTTTGATTGTCTTTTCTAAACCAAGTCCATCTTGATTACTTTGGATATTTAATCCAGTGGCTAGTTGTTTGTGGTCACAGTTATCTTCCCTGGACTTAGATAACATGATTTTTGTAACATATAATCTCTTAAGGTCATTGCTTGCTTGCATATAAAGTGTCTAGATTTGAAGAATATGCTTTGCAATTTATGTAGAGGCATTATCTTCAAATATAGAATTTTTGTCACTGTGATTTATTATGCATACACATCTTTAATGTCTACTTCAGTTCTAAATACAATTCACATTTTATAGTTCTGGTGTCATCCATACAATCCTTTGGAGGTGTTGTTGTATTGTTGTCGGCATTTAGTTGTATTGCTACGAGCAAAAGAATACACACCTTTTCAAAAATAAGTATATCGACCCTGTCAAGGTCATTGAACTTACGAAAGCTTAGCATATTTAAATATATATATTAACCACACCAAACTAATGTCACAAAACATGTATATCTTTGTAAGGCTTGTTCCTTACAAACACATAACCTTACGCATCATTTTCAAATCTGGCTATCTGGGCATCTATAACTACCATTCCATTCGTGTATACTTCATTTCCATGTGAAACTCGACAACATGAAAACTTTTATTTCATTGAAAACTTTGAAACTCAGTCATATATTTTCATCTCTATGTATGTTATTTTTATTTTTATTTATTATGGGTATAGTTTGCAGTGTTTAGTCATAACACTAGTTAATACTAAATACATTGTAGCTATTAAAACCTAGTTTGACATGGAAAAATAGTTGCATTGACTGATTGTTTGTCAAGAATCCAAACAAATCCAAACATGGGTGCAATTTCACACTTTCCCTGTAAAATAGCTTACATTTCTATAGTTTTCAGAACTTCAAGAGCAATATTCACAGAGACTGATTGAAGGTTTTGCAGTCATGGAACCCTTCTAAAAATTGCCCAAGTGACTAGATCGGTGTAAGCTGTGATGGAGATGGAAACGTGGAGAAAATTTTGTTACATAACAACCATCTTAGCGGTTCACTAAATTCCTCTTCCATAACCAAGTTGAAACATCAACACACAATGTCTTTATCGGGGAACAATTTTAGCGGGCAAATTCTGTTGTAGTTGATGGAGATCGGCTCTCTGTGGAAGTTGAATCTAAGTCACAATGGGTCTTTTAGGACTGTTCCACTAGATTTGGGGAATTTGTACAACATGCGCTTGCTAGATTTGTCAGATAATTCCTTAACTAGGAATATACCTAGTGCCCTCTTCAAGAACTGTGTGAGATTAAGGTACTTCACATTAGCTAATAACAACTTGTCTGGTCCAATTTCAGGTGAAATGTTGCAATGTGGGAGGCTTGTGGTGTTCGATCTCTCATTCAATAGTCTTGATGGAAATTCAAATCTGCATTCCACGTTTTATGGCTCATGCAAACATTCAATGGAATTTTCTTATGGGATTTTTTCTTGATGAACTAGGGGATTGTGAAAACTTGCAGCTCGTGGATCTAGGAAGTAATTTGTTCTCTGGGTCTTTTCCTAGAAGGATTCTGAGTTTGAGAAATCTTGATTACTTTAGCAATCCATATTCAACACATGTGCCTTTGAAGGGGAGCAGCTGAGGTCCTTGCACATCTGTAAGACAATATTTAGAATACCAAATTTTGTATCTACTAAGGTATCAATTTGTCTTGCATTTGCATTTAAAGTGACAATAATCATATGAAGTTTACCATTTCCATTTCTACTTGTAACTGAGATGCCTGCAATTCTTTTTCTCAGTGGGCTTCTTTCTGATGTTGTTTCCAGTGGTTACCACATGAAAAATTTCTATAAGTGTTGTTGTTTCTTGTTGTAAGTAGGCGATTAACCTTGCTCACCCTCATCCAATCGCGCCCAAGGAAAATAGGCAAATATATGTGAAATTTACTGCCTAAGGTTTAGTTGTAAAGACAACTATTTTCTATTCTTTATAAATTGGCATGTTCGATGCTTGCCATTATAAATTGACATATAAATTCAAGAGAGATGTCAAAGATATTTTGAAATCTCTTTCAAGGGGGATTTATCAAAGTATGCTTATGGTTAGGTGAAAATACTTAATTAAAACGTTCATGTATTTAAACTCAAGTTTATTGTGTGTTTGAACTATATTTGCATGAGTGTTTTCAATTATTGGAAGTCTGAAAGTACATATTCTGATTTTTAATTCACTTGTATATTTAAATTCTAATTTGAATGACCGATTCATTAAGCAAGTATTATGAGTTCTGGATGATGGAGAATAATGTAAAGAAAATGATGAAAATCGATGTATTCTTACACTATTATTTCTACAAGTGCTTGGCTTCATGTTTGGATATCAGCTTCAGCTTTAGCCCATGGTAAGGCTTTCTACGTCATTTCCTCCTATTATCCGGTTCTCCACAACATGAGCTCTTGAACTACAGTTGAGATCTATGTAATATTGCTAAAAAAGTTCTCCATTTGAAAACCCTCGGACAATAGTTACAATCCATCCTTCACGGTCTGTGAGATATTGCTCAACAATTTTAACACATTTTATCCAATGCTAATGAAAATTTCCATATTTTCTCCCAATATTTATCTCCTTTGTTTCCTTCGATTTTCCCATCCCATTTCAAACTCCCTAATTCCAACCCATTTCCATTGATTTCATTCATTTTTTTCTCCTTCAACAGTTCAATATCCCGCACCTCATTGATTTCATTCATTCTTCTCTTATTCAACAATTCCATATCGACATCCTGACCTCCATTTTCTTCAAAGTAAGGCAACAAATCAGGCTTTGCTAGTAAGGACAACCCCATAGGCTACAAACCTCATTTCAGATTTCTTACTCGGTTACTGTATATGACTCCAAGTGAAATGGTCTAATGTGATTCGAACCTGAGACCAGTAAATGCGAATCCTTTTGGATGTCATGATTTTTAAGATGCTCATTGTAATACCTCAAAGACATTTTATTTTATTTAATATTTGTGAAAATAATTTCGAAAACAATTATTTTGTAAGAGTTAATTAAAAATTCGAAAACACTCACAAGAGGTGTGAATGACATTTTGCACAACAAACAAATATTTTTTTATTAATAAAAGGAAAAGACACTTGGAGAAGTTAGTTACATGAGGGGACACCACCATGGCACAAGAGAACATGTGCAAGCAAGCTAGAGAGATCTTTACCAATCAAATCCAATCAAAAAATCAACAACCAGGAAAGATCCTAAATCGCATGGATTTCTGGATTGATTGGAGATTTGATTGGGATGGCATAAAACCTTGGAAAAAGCTATAGATATTGGTGCACTGGGATAGCACGAGACGTCATGTTGTGCATGGATAAATTTTGCTGCGAGTGCATGTGTTGAGTGTTTCTCATTTTCATAATTCCCTCATTGAGCTTGCTATGAACTATGAGAGAGAATTTCGCATGGACATTTTACTTGCTTTTCTAGTGTGCATGGCGGTGATACAGCTCGGGGGTGGAGTTGGGATTTTATTTTTGTGTTCCTCTCCTATGGTTGGGAGGAATTGATTCTCCTAGTATCTTTCTGACATTATCTTCAAGTAGGTGACTCTAACCTCCCTTATACTTGTTTGTGTTTCTTTTATTGATTAGAAATTTCTGGTGTATATTTTGGGGTTGTTACACTCCTCCCCTTTTGATGGATAGTTATCAGCTCATAGATACATGCACTACCCACTAAATTTTTGCATGATTCCCATTTTGTGATGAATTACGACCATCAACGGGTGTATGCATTAGGCAAGGCTTCTAACCACCATGTCTCTAACTTGCATGGGTTGATGACAACACTTGCACACAATGTCTCCAATGTTTTGTGTTGTTATGGTGTTCATGGAGACAATCTGTTTTTGTTTCATGTGCAACAACATTCCAAAGGATGCATGGGGAGCTATCTTTTTTCATTTTACATGAAGTTTGGATCTCCGTTGAATTCCGCTACTCTAAGTCTTCACTACGTCCTATTGTATGGTCATTAGATTTGAATTTCATTGCATGAATTCTTCACCATTTTGAGTCATATACTTATTAGATGTGTGAACTCAACCCTATTAAGCCTTTGAAATGGTCACACATAGCTTAGTTTCCCAATATAACTAGAAAACAATTATAAATATAATATAGTTTAGTTTTCCTTTAGATTTTTTAAATTATTTTTACTTAAAATCTAATAAAAATTAAAAATAATAAGAACATTAACAAATATGCATAATAATTCAATAATAAAAATAAAAATAGTAAGAATATTAGCAAATATGCATAATAATTCAATAATGTTACGATGAGGTGTAGCCACATTTCAAGTGTTTTCAGAAACATTTGTAATTCTGCAATGCAATGGATTCAGATGCATGGCATTGGCGAGACTTAAAAAATGCAATTCATAAAAACAATTGGATTTATTGTAGTCATATATTTTTCAAATTAAGGTCAACAGTCTCAGACAAGTTGAGGCCCTCCACAATGTTTTTTTATTAGGCCTATTCTACCAAGTTTTTTGTTATTTCAATTGTCGGACTAGTAGTGATATTCTCAACAAGCAAGACACTATAACTATATGCATTAACCTTTTATGTATACAATGAGTCACAAAGTATTTAGGGCTTGGGGAAACACAGACATCTACATTAACTAGTTAGTGCATCATAAGCAAATTAGATACCTTGGTGAGAGAGTTCTCATCCAATAGGAACCAATGTCTTCATGAAGTCAAGTCACAATAAAAATAAAGGTTCTACAAAGCTATGCTCACATCTATGATAATGGAACATGAAGGTGTTCTTTTCAGCTTATACTTTCCTATTACAAATCCATCTCTACTAAGTGCCAAGGTCCACGGCCTCCTTAAAGCAAATTAAAATTCAGTTCATTTCCTAATAAAAATTTCAAAACCTTTAACACACTAGAATAATTGTAATATAATGTAAAAGCAAATTTAATTCAGGTGTGCGGAACATTTGGAGAACTTTTCAAACATTTCAAATCAAGAGAGTTATTTTTTAATAATTTTTACAAAATAAAATTTGGAAAACTTTTGTTAAATGAAATTAAAAAAATATTACAATTTGCATAATCAACAACCAATGAAAATGTAATGAAGTTTATATGGAAGTACACAAATATAATATTAAGAATTTAAACTCAAAAACTTAAAATTCGAAAACAACTTTTAATAGAAATTTAACTATCATTTTAAACAACAAAAAATTTGCAGAGCTATTAATTTATAAATTTACCTTCCAACATAGCTATTATTTACTAGTTTGTACCAAAATAAAGCGTTTAAGTAAAGTGAAACAAACCTTGAACCTTCTTTTCCCTTCGTAATTTGAAGTTGTTTTTACACAACCTCACCTACTCGTCACTGCAAAAGGCAGCTACCAAAAGCAGAGGAAAACCTTGGTAGCAATGAATGCTAGTTTGATAAGCATATATCCTAAAATGCAAGATAAATAAGAATTTAATTTTAAATGGTGTATGTACTTAGAAACAATTGAATCACAAAAATATACACATATATACAACTTTCTGGAAAGACTTGAAGGAAATGTATAAGAACTTTTTTTCAGTCGAAAAAAGCACTCTTTGGTATTCTATTGAATCAAAAGAGTTTTGTACATCAGCATAAAATTGAAAGACCATAATGTAGTGGTCACATAAACAACATAAATAATAAATAGACAGTCACTCATCAATACATAAACCAGCACTCCATCTATAATAAACAACAAAGTAACTCATTACTGAAAATACTAAAAAACAAAACAGTCGAAATCCACTACTAATATCCCGGGCACTAAGTCATAAAATCCAAAGACCATTTTCTTGAAGGAAATGCACAAGAAAATACTTGCACAACCTTCATGACCGAGAAGCATTATTAAATTCTTGAAGGAAATTGTGTTGCTGAAAGGTCGGCAGGTTCTAGGCTTAGAGCCCTTGAATTGGATCATGAATTTAGGAGTTGGAACTTGGAAGGGCTCATATCAATTAAAAATTAATGCAGCCAGAGTTCACGGGGCTCAAGACTGGCTAAAAAATGAGGATTACCAGCCAGAGAGAATTGAATGGTGTAGATATAAAGATCCAAGAGTATAAAATCATCTAAGTCAATGCCACGTATGTACACCATATGAGAGCCTGTAACTTATAAGGTGGATAGATTTTGTGGATGTTTGTAGGTTTGCAACTTGAAGTAAAAACTTTGATGACCTCAGGTGCATGCTTGCAGCTTAACGTTTAGTATGGTTTTTTCCTTGAATGTTCTAAACTTTTAAGCGCCTTTAACCTTGGTAATATGAATAATGAAATCATGCTTTTAAGTTGCAAGAGTTTGCAATTTTAAAATTTTAATGTGTCCATTGTAGACACAAACTAAACATAGAATTAGTTTTGAAAAATAATTAATTAATCCAATTTGCATATAATTAATCCAATTGACTTGAAGAGATAGATTTTGCTATATACATGGATTTTGAGTGACTTGTTCCATTTTATTTCTGGTTAAAATGATAGTTCAATAATAAGTTAATTTAGCAAAACATTTGAAGCACATAGAACACTAAGTTAATTTAGCGACGGTCTTTTTGAATTTGAGGAAAAGTTCATTTTTATCATTGGAGCCAAAAACGTCCAAGGGTTTAATTGGTGTTGATTGCAATTCTTTTGGATCCCATGCCTTAGCTCCATATCCGGATAGCTATGCCATCCATGGGCTAAAGGTCATGGATCAATTGTATATTATCAATGAAAAATTGTTGTTCACTTGTATATATATAGTTTATATGGTCAATATTTTTACTATGGTGAAACATTTCAAATAAAATAGATATTATATGCTTAACTAGAAGAATTAGTAGTAAGATGAAAGGAAAATTCAAATATAGATAATTTCATTACTCATTATGCCATTATGAAGTGTATTTACGAAAGTACACTTTTACATTACAAGAAATGGTTGCTATATTTGGAACTGCTTAGTGAGAATGGAAGAAAATAATAAACAATTGTAAGTGTCGATTACCTAAGCTTTGTTATATGCTTAAAGACAGTCACTTGGTAACTGGAGAGAAAAATATATTAACTTTGACATATGCTTAATAACAATCACCTATCAACTGGTGGCGAACGTCACTTCTCTTGCTAAGTTTTTGTACAAGGGCTACCAAGTACACTTCACTTGTTAAGTTTTTTTACTAGGGCTACCAAGTAGTTAGTCTCCGACGGTTACTTTAGAGATAACTAAATTGTAAAATGCAAAAAAAATTTGGAGTAGCCTTATTATTTATTGTTTAATTTCAATCACGACAATGTCGCTAGTAGGTAGCAAAGCCATATTATATATTTGAATATTTTAAATGGTTTAATTATATACAATTGCGAAAAGTTAGTTTTTAGAGATAACTATAATTTTATATAATGCATACTTTTTCCACATATCAAACAATTCTTAAGTGGGAAAAATTGAACCAATTGAATAAAAAAAGATTAGTAATTATTAAAAATACATAAATCCATGTAAATAAATAAATTAAAATCTTTCTTTAAATATAAAAAAATTGAATGAATGGTAAAACACAAAATTATTAATTATTGAAAACTTGTAAATGATTTTTTTCAAAGAAAAAGTTATTGATAATTGTAACATGTAAATTCATAATGTTAATGTTAGTGAATCTAATATTAACAACATATAAATCTATAATGTGAGTGAATTTGATATTGATAATATGTAAATAGTTACTCATTGAAAAAATATTAAAATATAATCAAAAGTGTATTAATTATGAAAATAAAAGTTCAAATATCTTATATATAAATAAATATGAAAATAAATATTTTTTTATATGAAAGAGTTTCATATTATAAAAACTATAAAACTCCATAAAAACTAAGTTAATGAATATAATAAAAACAAATATCTCAAGATGTTTAAACGCTAAAAAATTCTCTATGACATGACACTCTTGTTAATATCAAATTAACTTGTAGTAGAACTAAATAATAAAAACATAACAAATAATAAACTAACTAACTATGACTCGGATGCGGGTGCTTTCCAGAGCAGTAGTGACGTTGGGGAGGCTGACATAGACA